>VXAC01006848.1:90114-124295 GCA_013399225.1 Rhipidura dahli | reverse complement strand
CCCCCGCCCGTCCCCCGCCCGTCCCCCGCCCGTCTCACTGCGGGAAGAGGTCAGGAAAATATCCTAGCGCTGGGTGCAGCTGGAAAAGCAGGGCAGCACCGGGGAATCTGGCCTTGATTTGCCCTGATGGTGTTTTTTAATTCCAGCCAACAAAACTCTATACCAAACCCCGCTTAATGTAAGGGTGTAGTTAAATCTGTGTTTATGTTTGTCGGCTCTTCCCAGAACTCAGAGTCCCGCGTAGTTCTGAGTTCTGAGCATGTCGGGGGGAGCAGGAGTGACAGCTTTAATGTGTGTTGTTTGTTGTTCGTGGGATGAAAAACTTCCAGGGAGAAAAGTGGCCAGCATTAAAAGGGTTTCTTGAAAACAGGCACGTTAATATTCCTTCTTCTGGGAAGAGCTTGGGTTGTGCTTGTGCTTTGTTTTGTGTTCTCAAGGGAATGCTCCTTCTTCTGGAAAAAGTGTTTGTTCTGGGGTTTATTCCCACTCCTCACCCCCCTCGAAGAGGCTCTTCCACACACTCTCCTAAAGCTCTCTTAAAGCTCCCTAAAAAAAAGGAATTGGTGTTTCCCAGGTGGAGCTTGGCTTCCCTGGGCAGGTCTGGCTGTGTTTTCCAGGCAGTGCTCGATGTATCTGTGTGTCTGGAGATGAGGCACTTGTGTCAGGTTACATATTCCTGTGCTCTGGAAACGAACTTCTTGCTTGTTTTAGCGAGGTCATCAAAAGTTTTCAGGAAAGCACATCCTGATTCCTGTGTGGATGTTGCCCTCTCTGTGCAGGAGCAGGAGTGGCTCTGCCTGTGGCACAGGGAGCTGCAAACACACGGCTAGCAAGGGTTAATTGGCAGTAATTACCTTTCAGTCAGCACTTCCAGCCTCCTTCCACACTCCAGCATTTCCCTGTGTGACGTGGATGGAGGCAGTGCACACTGGCTCAAGGATGTGTCAGAGCACCTCGGCAGCTGAACCAAGTCAGTTCTAAATCTACATTGCAACAGTTCTAAGAAGTGAGTCTGTGGTGTGGTTTTTAGCCTAGTTTTGAGCTCAAAAGGAGAACTAAAATACATCTGTGTTCCGTTTCTTCTTCTTCTGGATTACATTGGGCCTCTGGAACTTCTAAACTTTCTGTGCAGGTCTTTGTCTCGCTCCACTGTAATGCCATCCCTCCCTCTCTGCTGCCCTTCAGAACCTCGGGCAGGGGAGGGATTAAATTTCCTTGGAGGTGGAGGAAGGAGAAAAACCTGCCCATTCACCGAGGGATTCTGGGTCAGACTAATTGAGGGCTTGCAGCAGCACAGGATCCTGAGGAGTAATTAAGGAGCTGTGAATAGGAGGAGGGAAGGGATGGGTTTCTGGTGGAAAACGAAACCACTCTTTTTCCATTTCTGGGACTAAAAGGCCAACTGTTCTTACTGGGCTGTGAGTTAAGGCAGCTGATTGTCTGGGGCTTGCTGGGAAGTGAATTCCCCTCAGGACATGCTCAGTTCTCCTGAGTTCAAGTTGTCAGTCATCAGCTGAGCTCTTACAAATTGCATTTTTTTTATATCCAGTTATTGGATTTTTCCCTGTCTGACTTCAGGCTGGTCTGTAATCCATAATCTATGCAATTTTGATGCAAAGTCATTTAAATCAATATTTAACTGAAAATGAAAGTGTATTGGTTTTACATGTGAAAGTCTACACTTTTAATGGAAATACTTTGATATAGCTGGAATGCTTTCAAGTAAACCCGAACAAAAGATAATTAGCTAGAGATTATTTTGTTTAAGTGTTGGATCAACTTTTAAAAAATTAAACTTGAAGAAATCTTAGGCTTAGTTCTCCAAGATTTAATCACTTCCCTCTGGAGATGCTGCGTGTCCCTGGTCCTTGAGGGATGGTGCACATTTTTGATCTCAGCTGGGCAGTGCTGCTGATGGGCCTGGAAGCTGCTGTGGGAAAGCCAAAAGAGGGGCAGGGAATTTACCTGGAAGCTTAAAGCAACCTTGGGAAAACTTGGAATGGTGTTTTTGTTGTCCCAGAGGAAAGCCGGGTGTCTGGCACACTCGAGGAAACATTCTCTGCTCCCTAGCACACTGGGTGATTGTTCAGGTGCCAAGTGAGCTGCTTTCCAAAGGCTCATTCACTCATTCCTGCAGCACTTCTGGAGTCTAAGGACAGCTTAAGTCTAAGAAACTCAGAGGCTTCTGGTTCCCATGCCTGCCCCAGGCATGTGCAGGGTTTGTTAATTTATCAACTTATTTTACATGTGTATTTTTGTGATCTGCATTCAGGGTATCCAGGCTGTGTAACCAGACAACTCATGAAATTCTGAGGTTATAACAAGGAATTTCAGCTTGTATGAAAAGTTGTGAGTGTGCTGGGGAGACCAGCAGTGACAGCTTTAATGTGCTTGCCACGTTTTGTCCATGGGATGAAAAACTATCAAGATTAACCATCATTAGAAGGGTTTTTTGAAAACAGGCAAGTTACTCTTACCTCTCCTGGGAGGAACTTGGGTTATGCTTGTGCTTTGTTTTGTGTTCTCATGGAAATGGTCGATCTTTTGAAAACCCCACCCCTCTGAGAGGCTCTCCCCCACTTTTGCTCTGCCTCACGAGTAGTGGATTTACTCCTCTCAGTGAACTGACAGGAGGAGCAGCAGCACTGACTGATTTGAACACTGATCAGTCAGTGTCTCACTGCATTTTACATCTGCCCTGAAAACAAACTTTGCCCTAACAAAAGCAGAGTGCAGCTGTGAGCCTGATGGTCTGGGAGCCCCGTGCTGCTGCTGCCTCCTTTTATTCCGCTCCAGTTTGTCTGTGGCGTTGTTTCATCTGCAGTGTTTTCTCAGCACTCAAACCTCGTGCTACAAACTAAGCTGCTCCAGCTATTCCAAGGATTCTGGAGCTCTGGGGTTCAATGGTCAGCTTCAGGGCAGTTCAAGCTGATTCTAATCACTGCTGCTCTGGTGTTTGTGCTTTCCTGTGGCTGTGCCTGATCACGCAAAGCTGAGCTGCCAGAGGAATAGCACAGGCACACAGAGGAGCAAGGGGTTAATTCCTTGAGCTCTGACTGCCTTGGGTATAACAATTCCAGAGTGTGTTTTTCCTGGAACTCAAAGCTCAAGTGATGTCTCAGTGTGAAGATTACAGCAGGGAGAGAAACTCAGTGCTGCTTTAGAGTGCCAGTGTTATAAGCAGCTCACTTAAGCTCAGATCCAGGGTGAGTGGATGCAGGTATGTGCCTGCCTGCCACTGATCTTACCCTTCTGTTAATTAACACTAGGGCCACAAACAGTGGGAATGGCTGAAAAGCCAGTACTGTGCCAAAATATAATCAGACTTTAGCAGGAGAGTGACATTTCATGGATTTCCCTGTGCTCTGGGAGTGGTTTTTCGTAGCGAGTGGTTTTTCTTTCCTGATGTCAAAGTTTCTTTTTTCACTGTACATAAATACAGTGTTGGGGGTTTTTTTTCCAGCACTGAGAACACAAAATAGATGCAAACCCACTGCTAGATTCCTGCTGTATAATTCAGGCTTTTCCTGGAAAGAGAACACTCCTGTTCTCCCCCCAGCACTAAAACTGAACAAACCAGGAGGTTGGGCATAGGCTGAAGTCCTGACTTTAAGCCCACCTGGGGCTCTCAGGGCTGCCTCAGGTGATGGTGTGTAATGGAAATTATTTGGTTACATCCCTTTACCTTTTTTAAGCTCTCCCATCAGTCTGTTGATCTGATTTCCCTGCAGCTGGAGGGTTCTGCTGTCAGAGAACCTGCCTGGAATGTCCAGCTGAGTCTGGCCGAGTGAGGCCACTCCAGGAGTGGCCCTTCCTGGTCCTGCGTGTTCCTCTGTGCTGCTCTTGGTGTTTGTGTGGGCAGAGCATGACTTGGATTAGTTTGCTGAGCCAGACAAAATCCAACTCCTAAAAAAAAGGAAGCGTTTTCCACAGTTAACCACACAAATGCTGGAGCTGGCTGGGAGAGGGAGGCAGGAATGTGACGGGAAGGGGGAGGGAGGGCAGTTCTGCATCTCCTGGCAGCAGTGCCTGCTCAGAAGCACTAACTGTGATAACATCTGAGGTGACGTGGGATCTCCCAGCTAGGGGCACACGGATCATTAATTAAACCCTGGCAGCAATGCCTGCAGGATGGCCAGGATGGTCTGGGTTAGGATGCTGCGTGGTTCAAAGTGTGGCAGTCTGGGGGAGGGGAAAGCTGCAGCCTCAGCTCCGGGCACGGGCAGTGACTCAAAGGCCCTGTGACTGTGTGTGTCAGGCCTCAGACGGGTTTCTGAGCGTGGTTTAAAGGTCCTGCCTGGCTCTTGGCAAGAGAAGTGATTCTGCTCCCAGAATCCAATAATGTGACCCTGCTTTTGTTTCCATGAATGGCCAGATGCTGATGTAGGGGAAGCAGGAGTCCTACAGCATTTCCAGCCCATCTCTAGGCCCTCAGCCTGCCTCCTCTGTGTTTTAAGTCACAGTCTAATGCAAAATGGATGTTTGAGTTCCGGGTGCTTATCCAAAACCCAGGGCTTCAGTGCAGGAATACTGATGGCAGTGCAGGCACGAGTCCTTCATCTTCTCCCCAGGATAGTGAGATGGGCATTCACCACCTGCTTTGGGAAAAGTGATAATTGCTCTTTTAAATTAGATCTTAACAAACAAGAGGAGACCTCTCCTTTGGATTCTACCCTACCTGTGTTTAGCAGAGCCTTTTGGAGACGACACTCTCAGGTATAAAACAGTTTGGGAGCAGTGGCGGGATTCACCAACATGTTTTTAAAAACTTTAAAAAGTGGCGTAAAAACCCAAACCCCTGTGGTTCTGCCAGGTATTGCCAGCTTTGGTAACTGTATTTGATGCAATATATCCTTCCTCTGTTCCTGTTCTCTGTCAGGAGAGAAGCTTGCCATGTTTGCAGCCACTGACTTTGTGTTCATCACTTTTTCTCTCCAAGTGTATTAGATGTTGGATTCTAGTATCTCATTAAACTCCAAGCCTAATTACTGAATCCTGCTCCAGGGCTCTTAGGCTAGTTCAAAAACTATAATTTTCAGGTGATGCAAATTGTCAATTTGGTTTAACCCTCTTTTAACTTAGACTTGTGCTGAGTTGTGGAGTGTTTATCTGGACTGGGACGTTGTTGGGCTTTGCACTTGTATCATTCAGGTCTCTCTGTCAATCCCTTCATGCTCCCAAAACCCCCAAATTGCATTGCTCTTTCTGGTTTTGGGGGGAGTATATGATGCTTGTCCCAGAGACTTTGGGCTGTGGTGTGAGCAGCAGGATGGGGCCTGACATCTGCAGCCAGCAAAGTGTGGACATGAGTGGGGTTTAGAGTAAAATCTTGTCATTTACTCACACTGCTTAAAAACTGATGATTTTTGCAAAACTAAAAGCTGGAGCAGCTGTCATCCTTGACTTGCTGTCAAGTTTGCAGCCAGGTGTCCAGCAAATTGGAACTCCTGGCAGAAAGTGCCTGGAACAAACAGGATGCAGTTGGAGAATCCTAAACGGGCCAGGCAGCAGCGCTGACAGACTTTTGCCTTTCCCTGGGACAGCCCAAGGCCACAGCAGAGCTGGTGATGAGGAGGCTGGTTCTGCCCTGAGTCATCCCTGTGGGTCTTTGGGGAGGATACAGTTCCTGAAGGAAGGGCTGGGGCCCCTCTGCTCTGGAGCCAGGCTGGGGGAGCTGTGGGTGTTCACCTGGAGAGGTGAGGGCTCCGAGGAGACCTCAGAGCCCCTTCCAGTGCCTAAAGGGGCTCCAGGAGAGCCGGAGAGGGACTGGGGACAAGGGTCACGATGACAGGGTAAGGGGGAATGGCTTTATTCTGACAGAGTGGGATATGGGGAAGGAATTGTTCCCTGTGAGAGTGGGCAGGCCCTGGCACAGAGTGCCCAGAGCAGCTGTGGCTGCCCCTGGATCCCTGGCAGTTCCCAAGGCCAGGTTGGACATTGGGGCTTGGAACAGCCTGGGACAGTGGAAGGTGTCCCTGCGGATGGCAGGGGGTGGCACTGGATGGGCTTTAAGGTCCCTCTCAACTCAAACCATTGTGATTCCATGGGAACCTTCCTAGTGGCCAGTACCAAGGGCAGTGGAGTGGCCACAGTGACCCAGCACTGGTGGGACACAGAAGAGCAGAAGTTTCCCCTGGGTGAAGCTCAGTGCCAGGCTGTGGCAAAGGCAGCGACAGTTCTGTCCATGACGTCCTTCCAGTAGTCTGCTCCAAAAGCTCTGCTGTGGCTTCCCCTGGGTTCACTGCTGAGGGGAAGCCTTGCCAATAGCCAGTTTCTAGGAGCTAACACAATTACAGGATAATTATGTGGGCAGCTGTCATCTTGCAGATCGGGCCTGATGGCACTTTGGAGTTTTCCAAATAATCAGTGTCCCCATCTCTCTTGCATGTACTGGACTTAATGAACTCAAAGGTCTTTTCCAACCTGGCTTATTCTGTGATTGTGTTTGATTCTGAGATGTGCACGGTGTGCAACAAGCCAGGGCTGTTTCACTCCTGAGGTGGGGTGTAAGTGTTACCAAACATCCTCACCATGTGTGCTCCTCGTGGCTTGGCAGGATTTCATCCAGTGTAGGGACTCGGTGCTTCCTTCAGGTGAGTGCACAGAGGTTGCTCAGATACAGCTGAACTGAAAAGAGAAATGCCAGTGACAGGAACATCAGTAGTTTGCAGAACCTTGGAGGTGATTTTGATTGGTGATGAAATAAAACAAGTTAATACAAAGGAAACTTCATAGTGGGCTCCCTGGAAGCTGTGCACAGTCACTGCATCTCCAGGGAGGGTGGTACCTCCTTAAAATGCCTTGGCAGGCTCTCCATGGTGGGCTCTGCACGTGCCCTGTCCTGGGAGAACAGAGAGAGGCAGAAAAGCTTTTTTGTGAGTGCTTCCCTGGCAGCCCCATCAGCAGGAGCAGAGTTTATTGCTGGCTCTGGAGCTGATCCCGGCCTCAGAGCATGGGCTTGCCATTAAAAACTGCAATTCACCTCGAGAGGAGCACTGCAGTGTTGCCACTGGAGTGTTTGGAGGTTGAGTCAAGAAGTACAAACGTTTTAAAAATAAATATGGTTTGTCTTCTTTGCCTTTATAACTTTTGGCTTTCTGAAGGTTTGTGTTCTCAGCTTTTCCCCCCGTAGTCGTCAGTGTTGGAATATCAGCATTCACAAAAAAAGTAATTTTTCACATCCCAAAATACCTCATCTGGGGAAGTTAGGCTGTTAAGAGAATGCTAAATATTATGACAGCATCGGTGAAATTCTTAGACTTGGCAATGCTCTAATAATAATAATGGTTCAAGGCTGGAAAATGCCTGCTGGATTCCCAGGCAGCCACTCTTTTAATTCCCCAGGAAGGAAAGGTCTTGAAATGTGCCACTTCAGGGTAGGATCTTCTGAGTTTTGTGAATTAATTACAATAACACTGTTCACCTGAGGGAATTGGGTTGGTTGCTTGTTTTTTTTTCCTGTGAGAAAACAGCATTTTGAGATACTTAAGAGCTACTTCCATTCCTGCCAAGCTGAACTTGATGCATTTTTGGCAGGGATTCAAAGGAAGATGCTGAGTTTTCACTGGAATTCGCTGTAACAAGGTACCTTCAGCAAGCACAAAATAAAGAAGAAAAACCATAAAGAGTATTTTCAGGCTGTGAGAGTCTCAGGGACACCTTAGGGAGCATACAATACTCATCCTAAAAGTTTAAACTTCGGTTGAATACTGAATAATTATCTCATTTCACATCAGAATTTTATGTGTGTGTCAAAGAAGGTGCAGATTTTTAACCAGCAACGTTAGTGGCAGTTGGAAAGAGTAAGAGAGGATAATTTACTCAGGCAGCCTTAGAAAACACCTAATTTAATTTGGAAAGAAGAAATGTGTTTTGGGTAGATGAGCTTTGCAGATGCCTTGCAATCCCCTGCCATCATCCAAAGACTTGCAGGACCCCAAGGAGTGAGACACTGAAAATTGGGAAATGCAGTGCAAGCTCTGCTTTCAGAGGGTGGATCCAAATTCAGTAGTGTTTTGAAACTTCAGGCCTGGATGTTTTTGGCTGAACCAGCAATTCTTAGACTCATTCCAGCTCCTGGGTGGAACAAAGCTGTCTCTGTACCTGGGATTTCTCTTTCCTGGTTTTCTCATTTGAACTTCAAGGCTCACTGTAGATGACATTTTTTCCCCTTTTTTTTTTTTNTTTTTTGGCAAAACTGTCCCAGAGTCGCCTGGAGATTATTTTACAGAGGGTTATTGACCAGAGGAGAGTTGCCTTGACATTCACAGGACAGAGGAATCACCTTCCAAGGCTGAAGGAACCCCCTGTGAGCTGTGATGTGGGACAGCACCTGCAATCCCTGGTGCAGAGGCTGATGCTCTGAGCAGAGCCAGGGTGGTGTGAAGGTGGTGGTTCCTCCTGTGTTTGGGTGTTGCTGTATCACAGCCCTGACTGCTGCTCTGCAGATGCTTTTTTCTTTATCTCTCCTCTTTTTTTCTCTTTTGTACATTCATAGATTTTTAGAGCAGGAGTGTTCATTGTTTTGTTTCCTCTCCTGCACAATAGACTGAATGTGCTGGCACTGCTGTGCTCAAGAGGCAGTTGTAATCTTGTATTTTAAAAGATTAGGCAGAAGCCTTCTTGTATTCTTGGCCTGGGTTTTGGGTGCTTTATTGAAGCAGTTTTAATCAGTCCCAGTCTGAGCTGGGAATAGCTGCCTTCCTTTGAAGGTAGGGCTTGGAAACTGCATTAAAGATTTAATAAACAGGCATAGAAAGACCAGGGGAGGACCAAGCCTGAACTCTGCCCACGATTCCCAAAAAGTGCACATTTCCCAAAAGAAAGGCACAGGAGGCTGCTGCAGGCACTGGAGACCTGGTGTGGGGAGAACTGTGTGATCATGACTTCAGACATAAAGTGACTTTGAGACCTGAATATGTCCTTGAGACAGCAGAGCTCCCTGGAGGTGATCCTGATGGGAAAGGAGCTCCTGCTCTGTGCGCAGGATCAGTGTTGGAATTGATGAGGATTTATTCATAACCAGGCTTTGGTACCTCTGTGTCCCAGCCACTTGGAGACCACAATGCTGCAAATCACACCTGACTTCTTGGACCTCTGACATGTTGTGATCTGAGGCTCACCTGGCCTGGGATGAGCATTCCTTGGTACAGCCTGGCTGCCTTTGTACTGAACCAACACGGACAATCCTGGTTTGACGGCTCCTGGAGCCATCAAACCTCTGCAGAAAGATTCTCACTCAAGGCAAAACTCAAAGTTTGGTCAATCTGTAGTGGGGTTCATATCCACCTTTTTATCTGCTCATAGAATTGGGGGATAATTTGTCAATTGTTTCAAATTCCCTACTCAGCGTGTTTTTGGAGGTCTTGTTGGCAGTTTTCTGGCTCTCAGTAGAAGGAGAGATGAGCAGTTGCTGCCTAAGATGAAGCTCCCCACTGCAGGCAAGGGAGGCAATCACTCCTTCCACCTCCCAGTGCCCCTTGTTTATCCCATTCCAAGGACAGTGAGGATGTTGTTCCTGATTAAATTTGCTGCCGAGGCAAGTGCCAGGAAGATGGAATGGTATTTTCAGAAGCAGCAAAAAATAATGACGCTTCTTTCCGTGGAGCAAATGATAGCTGGATGAACAGGGTAATGTGCCAAATGCTCTTCCACTATTAAGTTGATTATCTCAATCCTGTTTAGTGCCTGGGCTTGCAGCTCGAGGGGCCAAGGCACCCCAATTTGGGAAGCTCCTGTGCAGCTCTTGCACTCTTTATGATTTTGGCCTGGCTGACATTTGGTGCACGTTCTTTTCCGAGGCTGCTGTGGAGCTTTCCCATGCTGTGTTAATGTTGCTGCTGTTCCTGTGCAGTGGCACCTCTGCTGCTGCAGAGAGAAAGCAAGAATTAGATATGAGATTAAGTTATTTTTCCCCTCAGCTGGAGTCATCAGAGCTATTAACTCCCGAGTTGTCCTCTGGAGGAGAAGCCTCTCTGTTTGAGGGGTCAGTGTGAGTTTCGGGAGGATTTTGCAGATGCAGGAGACACCTGCACTGTGTGGGGACAAATCCTCTGGCATCACCAACACTTCCACCTTGGTCAGGTGTATTTTGAATTCAGTGAAACCTCTCAGTTTATTCCCAGTGCTCTTTGCTCCTCTCAAGCTGAAATGGGATTTTGCCAGCAAAACTTAAAGTTGCAATTATGCAGAGAACGAAGCCTTGTTCTTCCAGATTTTGATTTGCTGATCTACACTTTTCTACCAATGATATGTAAAAGCATTAATTCCACAGAATTGCTGTGTGCATAAATATCCCAGGAACACTGGCTGTCCTACCAGTGTGTAAGGAATATTTATTTGCAGGAGGGTTGTTGATCTTTAACAAAACCACTGACATTCATAGTCAATTTTTCCTCTCTGAATGCAGTACCAGGTAGTAAAATTGTATTTTTATTATCCTGCCAGCTGTTTATCACAGTGAACATTCGTCTCATTTGACTAACAAACTGCTGTAAATATTGCAAAAAAAAAAATCATTAGACTTACAACAGCTCATTTAATAATAATAATTTGCCTATACACAGGTTAAAATAATTCAGAATACATCAAATTCTTACAGATAGCATTTCTGGACAACAAAGTGAAATTATCTGGGTGACCAGTCATGTTTTTCTGACTGATCTGCTGACTGAGGAGGAGAGTCGGGCTGAATGACTCTGCTCTTTTCATTTTTGGGTGTTCATTAGTCAGGAGTAAAATTGTGACCCGAGTTCCTGCTTTTCACTTTTGTTGGAGGACTGGGACCTGCTGTGGTGGCATCCCAGTGAAATCTGGGATTCTTGGGAATCACTATGGTCAAACAGAAGGTGTAGACTTCTGCTGGAATTTCTAGCAAGTAAGGGTTACCCCAGAAATGCAAATAAATAGAAAATTAAAATAAAAAACCCAACCAACCAATAACCAATTACAAACCATCTCCCCCCCAACTCCAAACCAAAACAAAATACAGAAGAAGGAATAGCTTTTTATGTGTTAAAAACCTGTGAAAAATGTTCTTTGAATGTAGTTTTAGGCATGTTTTACATTCAAGAAATTGAAGCAGCCAGCCCAGTTCTCACTGGACTCAGCTGCAGATATTTTATTCCTCCCTGGAATCTGGTGTTTTCCTTGTGAGAATTTCTCTGTGAAGAGGAACTGCAGAGATCACAGTCTGGTGCTCATTAACAGAGAGAAATTTTACATCCCTTTGCCAATGGAAAAGAGGCAATAAACCATTGATATCCATTTAACTGGTCAGAGCTCTGCGGGGCAATCGTCATGAATAAAAATTGCCCCCAACATCCCCGTCACAGCTGATAATAAAGACAATTAATTTCTCAAAATGTCATATGGAGGAGGGCATTTTGAGCCTAATCACTGTCTTCTAGTGGAGATCAGGAGTCACCCAGGTAGTTTTAAATGTATTACCTTTCATATAATAACAACAACAACAATAATAATATATAAATACATATAACTGCTTTTCCCCAGTCACATGTATTCTCTGAAAGCTTTATTACGATTGAAATAAAGTGCAGCTGAGGTTCGTTATCTGCTGTTTGTTTCTTCAGAGAATCTTTTAAGTGCTTGCAATTCATGCTGCACATTGGACTTACAAGTTAAAACACCCACTGTGCCCGTTAAGGAGAAGGTGGGAGTTGTCAAGGTTGTCTAAAACACTCTTTATTGGCAGGTTCTTATCGTTGTCTTGTGAAGCTGCCCGTGGGATGATCACATATTTTTGCTGTCATTGAGGGCTGTGTTAAGTGTTAAATCTCTTTTAAAGCAGCTGCTGATGTGAACTGGCACTGCTGGGTTTTTTTGTAATAAGGATATTCCAGAGTAAGTTCAGCCCCTTCTCCAGCTGCCCCTCTGGATATCAGGCCCTGTGCAGCAGCTGGCCCGGCCATCTGGAAATCTTGTGTGGCTTTTGGCTCCCAGATAAGGAGTTTGTGCACTGCTGGAAAGCTGAGATCAGCTGTTTCTGGAAAAATGTGCTGGGATCTCTCTAGCAATATGTTCTAGGGCAGCAGTGAGCTCTGGCTGGCCAGAAGAGAAATGCTTTAAACTCAGTGTATGGTCCCAGGTCCTGCTGAAGCAGTTCCACAGCAATCAAAGCTGGGTCTGTATTGCATTGGCTGCCTCTGTAATTACTGTCTTGGAAGCCGTAAAGGCATAATTTGGGGTGTGGGTGCTGAGGAGAGCCTCTTGCATGGTGTTTGATGTGATAGCAGCCTTTGAAAAGGGCAGAGAGAGGCCCTGTGCCACTCTGATTTCAGACACACCCGATTCTTGCATGTGCACGATGTCACAGGACATTTGTACCCCACTGTCTCAGGTTCTTATTTATTTTAAAATTCCAGAAAAAGATTTTTTTTGAGAAAAAGAGCTGAGGTAATTCCCTTCAGATTAAGTTTTTATAGCTTTAACTTTAATAAAAATTTAATAAAAAGGTGTTACTCTGGTGGTGCATAAGTTTCCAGTAGGTTCCTGATCTTTGTCCTTGCTTTGGCTTTAGGAAGGAGAGAGGAAAATAACTATCTTCCTTGGTCTTAAGGGGTAGGAAATGTTTACAGAAAATACCCCAAATCCATGTGAAGTTTAAGGGCAGTGCAGTTCTGGTACAGAAGTGGTGTGGGTGGGAATGGGAGGGACAAGGTTACCCAACAATCTTGATAAGAACTTCAGATCGTTCACGATGATTCTCGCCATGATTGGTGTCTGAGCAGCTCATTTTAAAGTGCATGAGCATGAAATGTGGACAAACTGCAACTGTTCTCAGAGAAAGCTGTACTGGGGAGATGTACATAAATTGTAGCACTTGACTTGGCTTTGTATAATGTTATATAATGCTGTAAAATCTCTGGTTTTGCCAGTAAATCTCCACGAGGCACAAAATTCTCAGTGAAGGATATCCCCTTGTTGTCAGGCATTTCCCCAGCATCTGTCACTCTGTAAACATAGCTATTAACAGTTTTTTCCTTTCTGAGTAAGAAAACTTCATATATCCTTAATTAAACCATTAGTGCAGAATGAAGCAGCTGAAATATCCCAGTAATGTGTTGCTCATCACTTTATGATCTGGCATAAAGCTGGAATGTTTGGGATATTTGTGTGTTGTGCCTCATTCTGCAGAGCAAACATTGTCCTTTGAAAACCCCCTGCTCTCAACTCCTGTCAAACAAGTGGATGTTGGACTGGCCCCAAAACTGTGAGATTTACTGGCCACTGGAGTGAGAGTCAGTGCAAAGGCTTGTTTTGGGTCCTGGGCTTCAGTTGGAATAGTTGAGGTGTTCTTGCTGGCTTCTCTTAAATCATCCTGAGCTACCTGGTATGCTTGGCATCCTTAGCTGGGCCTTCCTATTAAAAAGTGCTTTTTTATTCTCTAACACAGTAGTTAATTTGAAATTAGCCAAATACAGCATATTTATAACCAGTGGCAGAACTGAAGCTCTTGTTTAGAACTTTTGGATAGTGGGACTTGATCTTGCAGGACTGTCAGCATCTCAGGATGGCATCTGCCAAAACACCCGGGGTGCCTGTGGACTTGATCAGCTTTTAGGAGAGCAGCTACTTCATGTGTGCTGCAGAAACACATTGATCACATCACTGAGTTATCAGCCCTCTAGAAGGAGAGATAAGGAAAGCTGTCAGATTTCCTACTCCTTGTTTTCTGGTCGCCTCAAAAAATTCCGCTTGCAAATAACGTCTCTTAAAGATTTAAAGCTTTTATTTGCCACCATTCCTGGTGTGTGTGACTGAGCTTTTGGGTGGGCCAAGACTGGTTTTTAGCAGAGCTGCTCCTGTGTCACATGAAGTGGTTTGTGCTGTGAGGCTCCCAGAGATCAGAGCACTGAAGAAATGCAGTGTGTGCGTGGCTGGGTTCAGGAGCTGAGGGTGAGGCTGTTGGAGCAGCAGCTTGGGGCCGAGGTGAGGTTTTGAAGTACACGGGGTATTTATTACATGAGCAGGACTGTCATGGAGAGGACAGGTCAGTCCAGAGCAGGGGGAAGTGGCAGTGCCATGAAGGGAAGCTGTACTTGTGCCTTACTCCATGTGACACTTGGTGTAGGTTGCTCCAAGCCCCGCCCAGCCTGGCCTTGGACACTTCAGGGATGTGGCATCGACCAGGTCTCCTACTGCTGTGTGGAAACGTAGCTGGTGTTCCCTGTCAGTGTTTCAGGAATGGCCATGCCCATGACTTCTCTCCCAGTGTGTTGGGAAGAGCTGGCTCTGGGCTGTTGGCACCTGCTGGGTGCTCCCCAGTGTGGATGGGGTGGGGTAGAGCAGGTTGGACCAGTCCTCCCACACTGATCCCACGGCTGGGAGCTGTCCTGGGTGTCCTGCAGAGTGGAGGAGTTCTACAAGTGCTCACAAGCAGCAAATTGTTCAAACCACCTTCAATGAGGGCTTCTCTCAGCTCAGGCTGTTGTGTGGACAACACCTTCTAGGAGGAGTAATACAAAACATACATAAATACAATCATTTCTGGAACGTGTATTTCCCAGTGTTAGTGCAAAGCTGAGGGAGTGTTTCTCCTTGGATTTGAACAAGTTGCTTCTCCCAGGCTTGCAGCAGCACAAAGACCTCATCTGGCAGGAGCTGCAGCAGCAGTGCTGCCTTCCTGCCATGGGGTGAGGGTGACCCAGGGTGTTTTTAAGGTGGTGAGCTTGGATATTGAAGCCTTCTGTTTGTTGTAGCATAGTCTCTGTCTGTGGTGTTAGCAGTGAGTTCTGGGCTGGCAATCCTGCTGTGACAGGCAAGGGACAGGAGGCGGCAGCGACCTCTAAACAACTCTGCTGAAGGAGGCAAATGCAAGGCTGGGGCAACATAGTTTACCTGGGAGGAATGGGCAACAAACACTGGAACATGCTAAATACTTCTCTGTGCTGAGTGGCAAATGGTGCAAAATGTGAATGGCTGTTTTGGGCATAAATCTCATCAACTGTCCCCTTCCCTTCGCTGTGCAGCTGCCCTGCAGGCCCTGAAGCGCAAGAAGAGGTACGAGAAGCAGCTGGCACAGATAGATGGCACGTTATCAACAATTGAATTCCAGAGGGAAGCCCTGGAGAATGCCAACACCAACACTGAAGTGCTTAAGAACATGGGTTTTGCTGCTAAGGCTATGAAAGCTGCTCATGACAACATGTAAGTTACTCCCTCCTGCATCTTTCTGTGGGATCTGTAGCTTGGTGTTTGTTACGTTTGAATGCCAGGTGTTTCAAACCAAAGGTGGAGCTGGAGTAGCAAAACCTTCTTTTGAAAGGCTCAGACTTGAACTTAAATTGAACAAAATACACAAATATTGATGCTTCCTCAGTTTGCTACTGTTTATTTCCTGCATTTATCCAAAAGCTGGGTAGCACCAGTGTGGTCTAAAGAAAATGGGAGCCTGCAGCAGTTACAGATCTGTCTCGTAGCAGAAAGAATTTTAAGCCTCAAGGGGAGACTTAGAACTTTTTTCTGTGCAGTGGAGTTGGTGTATGTAGCAATAATTAAAGGTAAAACTGCATTATGGGAATGTTGTGCTTGCTCCAGAAGCAAATACTGTGGATGTAATAATTCTGAATCAGGGAAGGGAGCAGATTATTATTAATATCAGTGGTGCAGAACAAAACCTCTCCTTGGTGTCTGTGTAACTGCTGGGAGCTAAGCTTGCAGGGAAAAGTTAAAAATACATCTCTAATTGTGTTGAGACCAGGGGGATAAAATCCAGACTTGAATGCAAAGTGTGTTTTCGGAAAGGGCTTTGGAAATGCCACCGTGGTGTGACATTTCTTCAGAACCCAAGAAATACAGTGTTGATTGGGAATGTGCCTGCTGATACTGACTTCTTTCCTTTCTTTTCCAGGGACATTGATAAAGTAGATGAATTAATGCAGGACATTGCAGAACAGCAAGAGCTGGCAGATGAGATCTCTACAGCCATCTCCAAACCAGTAGGATTTGGGGAGGAATTTGATGAGGTATGGCTTTCGGTTTGCTTGTGCTTTTATCAGTGAGTCATGGAATCCTTTGGGGTTGGGAAGCTTTGGGATCAGGGAGTCCAACCACTAACCCAGCACTGCCAGCCTCATCACTAACCCTTGAGCACCCCATCTGCATGGCTTTTAAATCCCTGCAGGAGTTGTGACTCCTAGGAGGTCTCTCTCTGGAGATCTTCACGCTGTGTGTGCCTGGGTGCAGTATTGGGGTGTGAAATCTCTCCTGGAACTGTCCGTGGTTGTGACCTGGACTTTAGGCTCAGAATGGTCTGGATGGCCTGACCTGAGAGACTTGGATTTCTCCTTCCCTCCTCTGCTTTCCCCACCCTCCTCACCTTCCAAGAGATTAAATACAGGAATCACATCAGAATAAGACTCCTCATCCCTTTACTCTGATCCCATTCATTTGTGCTATTTATTATTAATAATACGATCAGATAAATCTGCTTGTTAATAAATGTGACTTAAAGTTCTTTTTTCTCCTTGGAAACCTAGGATGAACTTATGGCAGAACTAGAGGAACTAGAACAAGAAGAACTAGACAAAAACTTGCTGGAAATCAGTGGTCCAGAGACAGTACCACTACCAAATGTGCCCTCAATATCAATACCCTCCAAGCCAGGTAAGGACCAACCTTTACTGAAAAATCCTGGATCATTTAAAGTGTGCTCATTTATCTGCCAGCTCCTTGGATCTGGGAGATTTGGCTGCAGGAATTGCTTCCTGAATCCCAAATCACACCCAGCTCCATTTCTCTGGGAGGGGTGCCTGCCTTTCACAAGAAGCACAAGAATCACTCCCTGTTACAGGAGCAGTTGTTTTCTGCTCCAGCTCATCCAGGTTCTCTGCACTGGAGGTGTGGGAGAAGGTGCTGTGGATGGGCCACCAAGGAAGAAATCCTGATGGACACCCTGAGGCTGTAAAAGGGAGGGCAGAGCAAATTAACTCGTAAAATCATTTAAGCTGGAAAAGACCTCTGGGGTCCTCCAGTGCCAGGCCGGTCCAGATTCCCCCATGGATCCTTGCTGCTGCTTTGGGTTTTAATTTAATCCCTGCATTTCTGGCCTTTGGGAGGATGTTCCCTTGGGGTCCCCTCTTTGGCCTCCTCTGCAGTACCTAAGCCAAGTGAGAGTCATCCCAGTCCTGGAGCACACATATCCAGGGAATTTTAGCTACATGGAGGATGGACAAGAAATGTTTGTATTTACACAGATGGTTCAAAGCTGGTCTTAAATCTGAACTGATCCCTCTTGTATGAACATTCCCAGTGGAATTCAGCTGAGTTGGGACTCCTCTGGCAGCACTGATGGCAGGGTATGGAGCTTTACCAGCCCATTTTGCTGAATCTGCCTGAAAATGATGAATAAGTTGTCAACTTTGCAGTTCTGTTCCATGTCCTTACTTAAGGAAAACAAGTCCAAGAAGCCAGTGGATGAAAATAACCCCAAGTGGTCAGTGTATCTATAATTATCCTGCTGCCTTTCCAGGCTTGGATGGGCATAGGAAGCAGCAGGCACTGCCAGACACCAAGGATCTGCTTGGTGCCACTGTGCCTCGTGTGTTGCACTGCTTTTATTCTGACACCACTGATTCTGTGTGTTCCTAGCTGAGTTCTGTCAGGCAGAACTGCTGACCAGAGCTGGGGAGAGGGGAGGGGGTTCTGTCAGAGTATCTGAAACATGAGACTTTATCAGATTCAGGAGAAACAGACTGAATGAACCAGTGCATTGCCTTTTTATTCCCTGGATGATTTAATGAGGTTTGTTCTCTAAATAGATTTAAAACACAATGTCTTGGACCCAAATCTACTCTTTGCATTTTGTGACTGCACACAAGTAAGAGGTGTTGTAATTGTGGACATTTAAGGAGCTGCACAGCATAAAACTTACAGAAACTTCCTGAAATCATAAAAGCTGTGCACAATTTTGATAGTAAAAACCATGAGCCTAAAGCTCAGTGTTTCACAGGATTTATGCTAAAGTGTTTTTGGATGGAAATGAGATTTCCATTAATTCCATTAATGTATTTCAGTGGCAGGCTACTTTTTGCTTCAATAAAGTTGCCTCCAAGGCTGCCACTTGGGAAAAACTGGGATTCCAGGGTGATGTTGGGTGGGGATTTTGTGTGGATTTATTTTTTTAACTTAAATTGTTTTTCACTTAAAATTGACTTAAAACTGGGATTAAAAGTTTACTTCCGATTACCATGGGTCAGACTTCCAAAGGGAATGCTGCCCCTGATGGTTCAGGTTCATGTGTAATTGCCTTTTTGGGAATAATAATGTGTCTTTTGAGGTAGAGCTGACTCTGTTACCTCCTTTACATCCATTGAAGGGAAAATGTCCATGAGATTTCCTGCGTTTCCAGTTCTCAGGAGCTGTCTGGATTTTGGCTTTAATCAGTCTGAATGAGGACTTCTGTTGCTGGTGGTGTCAGGAGAAATTCAGGCAGAAGCTGTTTTTGTTTAATGGAGGCTGGAGGAGCTTAATATAGAAAACCAAATTCAAAAAACCTTGTACAAGTGAGGGGTCTGGAGCTTGGAGCTGACTCAGTTCTCCTGACATAAACATTTCATTTGGAATGACACAAACCACTTGGACCAGGAATTGTTTGACTCCTTTTTTTTTTTTTTTTTTGGCATTTTCCTAAATGACTGCAGCTATTGGCGGGTTCAAACCTTTTTTTGTTGAGTTAATGGGAACTGGACTTGCTGTGTTATGACAAAGAGGAGCATTTTCTGCCCTGGAACAGCCAGGAACGAGGAGAAGGCAGTGTCCAGGCTGCTCCTCCCATCCACACCCACCCAGCTGCCAGGGAGCACAGGAGAAGGGGAGTGGGATGTTCCCCACTCCTCAGCCCCACCAAATTCTGTACCTGCCTGATCCAAACACCTCATTTCTTGCATTTGCAGTACTCAGTGATGGAATAAGGAATTTTTTTTTTTGATGGGGAAGAGATTAATACTGGAGACATCAGATGAGTTTCTGTAAGAAGCTGCATCCCTCTGAAAGGGGCTTAGAGGCTTGGAAATAATGGAAAAATATCCCACCTTAACTTCCATGCCCACTGCCTTCCTCCTGTGTCAGCTGCTGCCTTTTTCCCCTCAAAGTGAGAACATAAGGAAGTTTTGCTCTTTCAGCAAAGCACCTCTTACTTCAGGTCAAAAAGGTTTTGTTTCTTTTTTGTCCACAGCTGGCCTTAGGTGCTTCCTTTACTCGTTGGTCAGTGGCACAGAGGCCACTGGGTTCTGTCAAGATTGCCACTCACTTGTTCTCTTTTGTGGTTTTGCAGCCAAGAAGAAAGAGGAAGAAGAGGATGATGACATGAAAGAGCTGGAAGCTTGGGCAGGAACCATGTAACCACAGCAGCACCTGGCTGGAAAAAAGACTTTGGTTACCTATTCTGGGTACAAATGTGTTTTGTTGAGGAGAAAGCATAAGCAAAATGTCTTTAATTTTAACCCAGAGCAGTGGGAACTGCATTGCTGTTTTCTGCATAGCATGGTCTGCCCAGAGGAGAGAAGGGGGAGCAGGGGGAATTGCCTGCTGTCGATACGGTTGAATTTCTGTAGAAAAGGTGTGTGCAAAATCCAACGCTCAGCTTTTGGACTGTGCTCCTGCCACTGCTGGATCTTCATCTTCAATTTGGGCCATATATTGAATTGAAATAAGCTGAACAAACACTCTGTAATTTTAAGTCAGTTTAAGTGTGTCTAGGAGTCTTGTAAGGCATTAAAAATCCAGGAAAAGTCGTAAGCCACCGTCGGCTTCTTTATTGTGTTTTAGGTGCAAGAATGCTTTAGGTTTTTAGTTCTTTGCCAGTTCTATTTATATCCCTTGACTGCTGTGTGGCCAGCCCTGTGTCTGTCACCGCAACGATGTAGTCACTGTGCCCATTTTAATTGGTGAGAATGATTTGCAGTCGATCCACACGCTCTTGGAAGTAGGGAAGGTTTCGAGTTCAGTTGTACATTTTTCTACATAGCACTACAATGTTTATTGCTTTTTTGTGATAATTGATAACCCATTCAGATACATGCACACAATTATTTTAATTAAGAAACTACTATGGATTGCACTGTATTAAATATCTCGATTAATTTTCACCTGTGGCTGCTGTTGTCAGTTCTGTGTCCTGTTTAAGTGATCTGGCTGTGGTTTAGGTGTAGTTTGGCCTCTTTCTACATGAGGGACATCCACTCTAAAGCCTGCTAAGCTTTGGCTGGGCTCTGCTCCCAGGGAACAAGGCACAGGACAAGAGGAAAGAACCTCAAACTGTGCCAGGGGAGGTTCAGGCTGGACATCAGGAGTAATTTCTTCATTGAAGCAGTTGTCAGGCATTGTCAGGGGCTGCCCAGGAAAGTGTTGGAGTCCCCATCTCTGGATATATTCAAGGAACAACTGGCCATGGCACTCAGTGCTGTGGGCTGGTGACAAGGTGGGCATCAGTCACAGGCTGGATTCGATGACCTTGGAGGTCTTTTCCAACCTCAGTGACCCTGGGATTCTGTTCTGTGTAAAAACCCCCACACTAAGGAGGAATCAGCTGAATTAAGTTCAAAACAACAGGATTAGGGACAGAGCTGGGGCCCCAGCTTTGTTTTCTGTCACGGAGATGATCTCTGCTGTGCACTGTGCTAACAGATGTTGTTAAAGCAGCTGTGTTTTATTCCAGGAATTACAGAGGAGCACCTCAAATGCAGTGAAGTGTCCCAACAGGAGCATTCAGGTGGAGCTGGGAGGGGAAAACCCAACCCCTATCAGCAGCGTTAATGCTGCTCAGGCTCCTGATGTGGGAGTTCAGAGGGGGAGTGGCAGAGGCAGCACCTGGCAGCCCAGCTGTTCCCAGGACAGCTCAGCTCTGCTGTTCACTCAGCTTTACCCAAACACAGAGCCTGCTCTGCACAGCAGGGGAAACGCAGCAGGGAGTGTGTGCTGTGCCTCCTGGTTACTGAGCCACACAGCAACACCAACCTCAGCCCTTAGAACCTCTTTCTCCATCCTTTTGATCCGTGATGGATTTAAGGTGGTGCCGTAACCCTTCAGTTTATCAATATGTCTGAAGACTGATCACCTTTCTGCTTTGGGTATCACTGAATTCCTTATCCATTGCTTAACACCAGGGAGCAGCTGACATGTTTGCAGTAAACATTTTGCTGCCTTGCTCAGACTGGTTCTGAGGGCAGGACTTTCCTGTCCAGAGCAGCACAGGGCAGTGAAGGAGGAAGCAGCTGTGCCTGCCAGCAGTTCCTGTAGCTGCCACTCAGGGCCCAGGGTTTCCCCTTCCTGGGAAAGCCACTCCAGTCCCTGCTGGGAAACTCTTCTCAATTAACTTGCCCTCATCAGACAACTCAAGTTGCAGCTCTGCCGGTGTTTTCTTGTGAAGCTTTTAAAGGGCGCAAGCAGAAATCTGGGATCCAGGTGCTCAGTTAACGGATAATCCTTGCTCCTTTCCTCTGAGGAAGGTGGAAAGTATTGTCTGTATGTGTGCATGAGAGTGATTCATTTAATCCAGGGTGAAAAGCTGTGGCTGCCCCTGGATCCCTGGCAGTGCCCAAGGCCAGGTTGGACAGGACTTGGAGCAGCCTGGGACAGTGGGAGGTGTCCCTGCCATGGCAAGGGGTGGCACTGGATGGGCTTCAAGGCCCCTTCCAACCCAAACCATTCTGGGATTCTAGAAAAACACAGACTGGGCTGAAGGGCCTCATCCCTGCTTCTCCCTTGGAAGACTTGTAGCCCAGAGGGATTGGCTGCTGTGCAGGTGGAGAAGCCAGGACACGGCATTTGTGCTCAGATCCAAGGGAAGCACAATGCCGGGAGGGGCAGGGAAGCATTCTGGATTTGTGCTGCACGCTGGGGTCAGGGGAATCAGGAAGGAGATCCCTCCTTGGTGGCTGCTCCAGGCTCAAAGTCCATTGACACTGAGGATCTGTGTTGGTACCTTTGGAACAGGGTGAACACACAGAGCACTTGGAAAAGCTGAGCCAGAGAGGTGGATAAGCTGAGGATAAACAAACCTGAGCAGACATCACCCTTGGGGTTGGAGAGCCCTTGTGTTGTGCCACAGCTGGGGGACTATTCCCTCCAGGAATGATGGAAATCCACAGCTCTGCCCAGTGCTGCTCTCTGTCAGATTGATCTCCAGCTGGATCTTTACCTTTCCGGGTGTATAAATGGCTCTCCTGCGTGCCTTTCCTGCTCTTCTCTTCAAGAGATGCTCTTCACGGACTGTTGTAAGACACAGACTTCAGTGTTTAACTTCAGTGCAATGTTAAAGAGGCAGGGAATGAGGGGGCTCCATCAGCCACCAGGGAGGTAAATTGCTCTCCAGTTGCTGCACTGGTGAGTTGTTAATGCATGTTTGGGTTTGAAGGGGGTTAGCAGTGGGTTCTGGGGAGGTGCTTGGTGCTGAGAGCTCTCTAGAGAGCCTTTGGCCTCACATGGAAGCAGGTGGGTACAGGAGCATGCCAGGGAGCCTCTCAGGCTGCACTAAGGGGAATGTCCTTACTAAAATCTATACCATTTGGTACTTGAAGTGTTTGAGGGAAAGCACAACTTATCCAAAAAATGCTATCAAGTCCTCATCTGCTCTGCCTGCAGGGAAGTGCCCCCCCAGAGCACTGCACAAGACATGACACTTCCTTAAGGAGAGCGAGGTCATGGCTGTCAGTGGCATAAATCAGGTGCCTTCCCCCTGTGCCACATCCCCCCTTCCTGTGACATCTCACCCTTGGGGACCTGGTCCTGCTCTGGAGCCAGCTGGCCTTGTTTCACTGCCAAACCAGCCCTGCTGCAGCTCTCACAGCAGCACGTGGCAGCTCCCTGGCTCTGCCCCCACCTTGTCTCACCCAAGGCATTGTCTGGCTGCACCTGATCCCAGTTTTCCCAGCTCTAACTGGACTCACAGGCTCAGGAGTCCTGCAGGGCTGACGGTGTGGGTGCTGTGGGCTGTGCTGTGCTCCAGGCTGCAGCTGGGAGCCCCTGCCTTGCTTGCTCTGGAGGGAGCTTGAGGGACAGAACTGGTGGCCTGGAGGTCACAGCCTGGGCTAAGCTGCTGGTGCTTCTCTCTTCCTCCTCTCCCTACCCCAGACCTGCCCCCTCTGCTAAACCCCACCACAGAATCCCACTGGGCACTCCCATGACGCTGCAGCTCCTCCATCCCCAGGCACAACCCCAGTGCCACATCCTGGGGTCCTGGGGACACTTCTGTCACTCTGGGCTGCTGGTGCCAGGTGAGCGTTTGACAGCTCAGGGCATCCAAACAGCAGAGAGGGCTGGGGACCCCCTTGGCTGTGGGTCCTCCCAGGGTGGTTCCTTCCCTCCACAGCTCCCCGAGGATGCACTCCCCACACTGGGGGTGCCCCCAGCATGTCCCAGCCTGTTGGGTCATTATGGCAACGTGGCTCCAGCCCCACAGATGCCAACACCAGAGCCAGAGCCCCCTCTCTCTAATCCCTTTGCAGACGTGTGTTTAAATCTCATTCCTCCCATTAAAAGCACTCAGCTCATTGAACGCAGCGTGTTTATGGAATTAACTTGCAAGGATGAGTTTATTCCCACTCCAGAGGTGCAGCACCACTAATTGATAGAACAGGTGAATCCCTTTATAAGGCCCCTGCTGAGAGGACCCTCAGGTTAATATTTGTATGTGAGCCCAACACTCCCTCTCTCTCCTGATTGTTATTTTTATCATTATTTTGGTTCTTATGACAAAATTGCACTGCTCATCGGGAAAGCTCTTGCCCTTCTAAACCCTGCTGGCTGCTCAGCCCTGTGGCAAAGAAAAGAGCTCTCAACTTCATCTTCAAACACCAAGGTCCATTAAATCAAAGTGATGCTTTGCAAATCTTGTGGCTCCCAGCAGCCCAGCTCCATCCCTCTCCCCCTTCGTCCTTCCCTTCCCTCCTCCCTTCCCTCCCCTGGCTCCAGGCCTTTAGCTCTGCTGAACATCTCCCAGCCCACTCAGCTGGAAGGATTTTGAGGCCACGTTTTAGGGCATTCTCAGAGGTTTCCCTTTCCTTTTCTGCACTATGTGAACCTGGTGACCTCCTCCTATGTGTCACCTCAGACCTGTGGCCAAGAGCTTCTCTCGCTGGCTGTCCCTTGGGAGTGAAGGAGGGATGGACCCAGCTGGGGCTGGGGCTGGCTCATGTCACCCTCCTGCTGTCCTTGGGGTTCTCCTGCTCTTTGCTGAACTGTTCTCCTGCACTTGAATTCCACCCTCCTCCATAACCGGCTCCCCGTGGGTGATGGGAGGTTCTGCAAAGGGATTTGGTCAGCAGGGAACAGGGACATGATGTGTGCAAGGCTTGGGCAGATATTCCCTCTCTCCGAGCCGGCTCGGCTGCTGCAGGACACACGAACACCTTTCCAAGACATGTCGGAGCACGGGACGGTCCCTGCAATTTCCCACTCGAACACTTGGAGGCAAAGCTGCCTTTCTGGGCAGCAGGGAAGTGGACACCGGGATGTGGACCCCTGTTGTGGGGTGCTGGCACAGCTGGCACAGCTGGCAGCATGGCAGCAGCTCCTGCCCACCCTTCCTGGCTCTTCCCCTGAGATTCGGGGGCCATTAACCCCAGCTCCTAGGCACAAAGCCACTTGCCCAGGGTGTGGGGCCCGACCCGGAGTGCTTTGCCAGCCCCCGACCTTCACCCAGAGTGATGGGGCACAGGTGACGCTGCCGAGGGCACTGTGACAGGATCACCCCACACCCAAAGGCAGCAGTGGCTCATCACCCAGCATCCTCCTTCTCTGGAAAACCATCTCCCAACAAAACACTTTCTGTGCCTCTCTCCTGAACTCCATTCTCCTGTCAGTTCCAGATCAATATTTACCTGCTGTGACAGGGTCACTGGCTGCCGGCTTTTACTCAACAACATTTTTCCCCACTTTAATTTTCAGCTCCCTTTTTCCCCAAGGGAAAGCCCATCTCCAGTCCCTGTTTCCAGGCACTCAGCTGCTTTCCTGGACACCCAGAGCCCGCACCAAACCTCAAGGAATGTCCTCCTCGCCCAATCCCTCTGGCCGAGGTGCCACCGCGATTTGGAGATGCTGTGGGTGCCCAGATGAGCATCCAGAGACAGCGCAGCTGCTCCTCAGGATATTTTGGGAGAACGCAGCAGAGTAAAGACTTATCCGAGAAGGATTTGCCAGCAGAGGGCAATGCTGGGATGGGTTTCCCTCCCTGCGCTGCTCAGGGTGGTGAATCAGCGCCGGCGCGGGAGGAGGAGGGCGACAGATGCTGGCCCCCCAAAGTGCCTCATCCCCGGCAGGAGGGGACCTGCCCAGCACGGCCCTGTCCCGGCAGGGAGGGCTGGAGGTGACACTGGGAGCTGCCTCCCTCCCAGCAGGGTTGGGGCATCCCAAACCAGGGTGGGCCAGATCCTGGAAGATGCTGAGTGTTGGGACAGCTCACACGGATCAAGGCCTGAGCTTTTTGCTTAATGCTGGGTTTGGCAGTGCTGGGTTAATGGTTGGACTCGATGGTCTTGGGGGTCTTTTCCAGCTTAAGGGATCCTGTGATCCCAGGTGCCAGAGTCCCTGGGGTCAGTACCGACTTTCCTGGCTCTTGTCCTCACCCGTGCCAGGGAGGGTTTGGTTTCAGCTCCACCTGACCAGCAATGACATGGAGATAAAACACAAAACATCCTTAATTATTGCAACATGGAGCAGCTTTGCCTGGCATGTAAGTTAAAACACAAAGTTAAAGTCAAAATACAAAGAAGAGGGAGAAAAACCCCAGCATTTTTAATTAAACAGCTGGTGATGCCTCAGTAGCCACCTCCATGGGCTGTCACAGCACTTCCCAATCCAATAGCTGACGTTATTTTTCAGCCCCATTCAGTTCAGTTTCACCTCAGTCCTGAGCAAGAGCAAATATTGACAAATCTCATATAATCCCACCACTACAGTCCTGGAGAAGTTCCTTTTGTTTGCAGGGAGCTTGCTACCATCCATATCCCCTGGCCAGGAGCCAAGGGACAGGAGCACAAAGTTAAACTGGAGAGCAACAGCACAGAGGGCAGAGGGGCTCTGTGTGTGTGTGTGGTTTGCTGGGAGGCCTTTCAGGGACCAGGGATGCTCTTCCCACATGCAGACCACGGCTGTCAGGGCTGGGTGGCTGTGGGGGCATGCCCTGTGCCAAGGGACTCCAGTGTCCTGATCCCACTGCAAAATCCTCCAGGGCATGTTTGATATCAGAGAATGGGACAAATCTTCTCCAACCCGTCTCTTCCATCCCTCACATGAGATTATTTTCCCTTGCCAAACCATCCCTCAGCAAGGCCAGGAGCTCCTAAATCAGCTCCTCCTCAGCACCACAGTTATTGCTTGGAAAGTTTGCTTTTGTTTTACCAATATGTCAAAGAGCAATTCCAGCTCAGGGTGAGCGATGGGAGCACTGGGATAAAGACGGAGGGAGCACTGAAACTTCTCCTGGATACGTGCTGACAGGGTCCCCATCACTTCTGTGTGGCCAGTGAGGAGCTGGGGGCTGTCCTTGCTGGAGCTCTGGGGCTTGGTGACACCGTGGGCACGAACTGGCTCCAGTATGTTGCTCTGCACACAGTTGGTATTTTAACCGCAGGGGCACATCCCAGCGGGCTCTGCCCCATGGGAGCCCCTGAGGGAGCAGGGCCGAGCCTGCGTGGTCCTGCAGAGCCTCAGCCGCGGCTCCTCCCTGGGTGTCCCCGGCCCTGCCGAGGCTGTGCCGGGCTGCGGGCACCCCCTGCTCCCGGGCATCCCGAGGGGCTGGGGCCGGCCCGAGGGAGCCTCGGCACAGGGCCTCTGGCTCGGCTCAGGCTCCGGGAAGCCCTGGGGACGATCCAGGCTCCGCGGGCACCCCGGGGTGCTGCAGGCCCGGCCTCAGCTGCAGGGAGCCAGCACGGCACGGCCGCTGTGTCCCCATGGGCAGGGGCTGCTCTGGAGCCTGTGCTTGTGGGAGCACCGGGAGCTCCGAGCCGAGCTGGGCACGGACCGACGGCCCGGCGCTGCCGCCCCTCGCAGCCGCTCCGGGCTGGGGGCCGGGACAAGGAGACCCCCGGGATCTGCTCCCGATGGATCCCTGCAGACTCCACAAGGAACCGCCGCTGGCAGCGGGATTGTGCCCAGCGCAGGCTTCATTCCTTTGATTTTATCCCTCTGCACCAGAGCAGGTTTAGTTCCTCCCCAGGGATAACACAAAATTTCCCGCTGTTGCCCGTGAAGCTGCAGCCCTTCCAGGGCTCATCCCTGCCCCAGCTCTGGGGTCCTGAGCACAGGAAGGACCTGGAGCTGTGGGAGGGAGTGCAGAGGAGGCCCCAGAGATGCTGCGAGGGCTGGAGCCCCTCTGCTCTGAGGAAAGGCTGAGAGAGTTGGGGCTGCTCAGCCGGGAGGGGAGAAGGCCCCGGGGAGGCCTCACTGTGGCTCCTGCCTGGGGGCTGGGCATGGGAGTGTCCCTGGGCACCCCGGAACCTCGGCCCAGCCCTCTCCTTAACTAGAAAAGGAAAAGAAAAAAATACTAAATGGGCAAAGTAAAGGGGAAAATGTGTTTATTTTTGTATCAAGAATCCGGGCTTAAAAAATGAACCGGGTGTTCTCAGGTCCTTTGTGTGATTCAAAGGACAGGGACAATAAATCCAGGTACTCATTAACTGTGGAATCCCCGTGTTTCCTTGGAGGCCAGCACTGGTGACAGCGAACTGCCCTTGCTGGGGACACCATCCCCACGGGCTCTGGCGGTTTCCAAGGTTTGGAAGCAATTTTTCTCCTGCTTGTTCTCCTGCTGGCAGGTGAACAGCTTCCAGGGCATCTCTGCTCTTCTGGGCAAGGCATCAGAGGGGTTTAATGCAAGTTGCATCAAAACCTCTGTATGCACAGCCATAAACTAATCAAGGAAAGCTGAACTCCTGGTAAAAATCATTGGATCACTTCGGACTTCAGGCTTTAATTTTTATCAAGTTTTAATTTTCATGAGGATTTACTTTTAGTCAGAACATCTGACTTTTAGGAGATACATCAAGCTTTCATTTTTATCAGACAGGAGCTGCTGGTGAAAACTCTATGCACTGATCATGGTGAGGGTGTGGGCTTTGTGGGTGTCTCACTGCATTCCCTGGCTTGGACAAGCTGCCATAGGTCCAAGTGTCCTGAACCAGAAGCCTGAGAAGGAGAAAGGTTTATGGGAAAATGAGTTTCAATGAAACCTTTAAGAGCTTGTTAAAAATGTTGGGAAGAGATGCTGAATATTCCTTGCTCCCCAGGTAAAGCTAAAAGAGTCTTTTAAGCACGGACCTGAGAATGAGCAGACTGGCTGCAGAAGAGGATGATGCCCAGAAGTGGACACTGCCCACCAAGGCAGGAGAGGACCCCATGAGCAACCCTGGTGGCTGTGCTGACCCTCTGCCAGGATTCCCTGGGGCTGCTCTGCCCCTCACCTGGCTGTGCTTGTCCTGCCTCCATCCTCCTGTGCTTGAACTCCCAGAGGGGTGATTGTGAGGGGCCGCTGCAAAAGCAGATTAACGAGCGAGACATTGGGAATTAAACCAATCCAAATCCACACGCTAAGCAGGGCTGCTGTCAAGTGCTGTTCCTGAGGGAGATAATATCCCTTCCCCCTTAATTTCTTAGTAAATCCATTATGATTAATGCTATTACAGTGGGAACACTATTATTATAAATACACGGGTGATGGCAGAACTGCAGCATTAATAACGCTGGGTATTACTTAACTAATTAGCTGCTGTTTTTGATAGGACTCTTACCCAGCTGCATTAAGCTGAGCCTTGCATTGCAGCCTTCTCTGGGCTGTCTCTACTGCAAGGACACAAAAGGAGAAGCATCTGCTTCCTTCTGGCCAAAAGCCAACTCCCCGTGGCACTGTCACTCAGCTGAGCTCCCAGTGGCTTGGTGGCACCTGTGGAAAGCCTGGGACACTGCTGGGGGAGGCTTGTGGTGTTGGAGACCAGCAACAACTGAAGGAGGAAATGGAGCCAGGACTTGGCATCTCCAGGTGAAGCTCAGCCCTCAGGGGCTGCCCTTGCAGGGGACACAAGAGGCCACTGCAGTCCATGGGGACCTGGGCCAGCGTGGGAACATTCTTGTCCCTTCTTGTGCCCTCATGGCTTCAGAGCTTCTCTGAAGGATTTTCCAACACCTTTTTTTTTTTTTCTTTTGCTGATTTTCATAGATCTGTAGAATCATTAAGGTTGGAAAAGCCCACTAGGATCAGTGACTACCAGCTGTTCTCCCAGTGCTGCCACACCCACCACTAAACCATGTCCCCAGGTGCCACATTCACTGGGGTTTTAAATTCCTCCAGGGATGGAGACTCCACCACTGCCCTGGGCAGCCATTCCAATGGTTGACAGCCCTTTTCATGAAGAAATTTTCCCTAATAGCCAACTGATGCCTTGAGAGGCCTCCTAGAAACAGAGCCCAGGCAGGAGGAAGGGAATAAAGGTGGGGATTTATTGGAAAGGCCTTCAAAGGTACCCCTGGGGAGCCAGAGGTGCTGCCCAGATGGGCCCCGAGATGGACCCTGAGAGGCCACGAGTTCTTCACACTTTGATACGTTTGGTTCATTTGCATCTCAGGGTTCATTCTCCAATTAAAGCTTCAGTTAATGATGGAATTCCCCTCAGCTTGCCCCCCTCTCAGAGGCTTTTGGTTGATACTTTTTGGGCCCAGGAGGGGCTGGGTGTCCTTGGAGAGCAGCCCTGGAGAGGCTTTGCTGTGTGTGCCCAGCACAGAGAGCAGCACTGAACAGGGAACAGGCAACTCCAGAGTTACACACTGGGCAGGGCAGGGTTTGAAAATATAAAAGTTCAAACCTAAGGCATCACAGCCTAAACCTCCCCTGGTGCAAACTGAGGCCTCTTCCTTTTGCCCTGTCAGGAGAAGAGACCCAGCTGGCTGCACCCTCCTGCAGGAATGGAACCAGCCCTGCTTGGCTGGGGCTTTGCTTTGCCCTTTGCTATTGCTGCCTTTTTGCCCTGTCCCTGCTCCCCAGGGACCCTTTGCTGTCCCCAGGGAATGCAGAGGGCCCTTCCCCTCCTCCATCCCCATCCCCTGCTGGGGGACTGATCTGACACAAACAGATCCTGAGGCAGCCTAAGGGCTCCTTTTCATGCCTTCAAATTAACACCTACTTAAAATTCCAACATAAATACATTTTTAATTTCCTTAATTAAAATTATTTCCTTGTTAGAGCTGAATAATGGGATTTGAAGCACAGAAGTAATGGGGTGTGTCAGGCTGCATGGGAGCTGAGGCACTGGTGAGCCCAGTGAGGTCCTGGGAGTGATGGGATCATGTCCCACCTGTTTGGGGAGCCAGAATGAGCCAGAGCTCAGCATCCCTCACATGTCCAGTGAGTAAAATTCACCCAAGTGGCAGCTTAAAATTACATCTCAGCAGTCCCTGCTTTTCCAAAGGTTTGAGGTGATGGATTGTTCCCACTGCCTCCCCTACAGCCCAAAATGGCACCCAAAGGGGGTGCTGAGGGGGCTGATCTGTTCTCACTGTAGGGGACACTTTGGGAGTCAGGGTTTGGGGTGAACATGGAGCAAAGTCACACCAGGACCCCAGCACAAGATGGGGTGAGCTCCTCCCTGTGTGCTGCTTTGCCCCAAGATACCTCTGCCCAGAATAACTCTGGGGTTTGGGTGTGCAGGGGTTTCTCAGGCTGGAAGTTGTGCCGGTGGGATGCCAGGGAGCCGTGTTGGGGCTCTGGTGAACATGTGATGGGGGAAGAAAAGGGAGAATATATGATGATGATGAGTTAAAATGTGTTTAATGAGCTCGTGCTGCCCTTACACACCCCAGTGCCGGGGCTCATGGATGGGAGATTCTGTAGCAAAGAGATGGATTAGTCCCACTCGGATCTGGCTGAAAGATGATGTAGTGAAAGCACAGATTTCCCACTCCAAACCTCCCAAACCTCTCTGCTGTTCTGTCTGGATTCCTCCTACCCCTTCCCAAACTCTCCCCTGTGCTGTACTTTGGAGTTTTTAATGTATTTATTTAAATTAATAATAATTTACCTATTAAAATGCTGCAGATCAGTGGGTTCTTCCTGAAGGAGGAGCATGTTTGGCTCTGGAGGGTTCATTAGCTGCATATTGGGATTGGGAGGTGCTGTGCACGGAATGATTAATACACATCCTTGCCACTCGAGCCAATCCAGCCCAGAATAATTCAAAACCAATTCCATAAATCACTTATTAATTATTACTGAAGTATTTATGCAGCACAGGTGCCTTCCTGTGAATTGTTGAGGGTTTTTTTACCAGCATTTTCTGCAGGAACAAAAAAATTTTGTCTCCTTGGTGCATCCTGAGTGCAAGAAAATCCAAACCTTTGGAGTCCCCCTGCTCTACCTGGCTGGGGTTGGAGCAGAGCCTCTCACTGCATCCCCCAGCCTGACCACAGTGTGTCTGCCTGCTCCCTGAGTAATGAGCAGGTATCCTAATTAATCCTCATTTCCAGCAGCAGCCCGAAGGAGCTGCAGGATGAGCACGGTGCCATTTGATGCAGATGAAGTGTGCTTTGGTGGGAATTCAATTACACAGCTTTTCCTTGCTGAACATAATGCATTTGGATGATACAGTAGTTCCAGTGTTAATGAGATGCATTTTCACCGCTGTGAAGTCTGTATTTCTCCTTGCACTTAGTGCACAGCATCCACATTAATTACAGTTCCAGTGGAGAAAAACCCACAGAGTCACTACCTGCATTTTCCTCCTGGTAATAGCAGTTTCCTTGCATGGCCAGGAACATTATGGATTCACTTCTCAGCCACATTTTATACCAAACAACTTGATTGTGATAGCAGGGAGAAAACAACTCTGCTTCCCTTCAGCTGCTCAGGCTGTGCTGTAAAAGGGTCATCTGGGGTGGGGATGGATCAGATGCATTCAAGTCAGAACATCCTCGGAAGAAAAGCATTTCTGGAAGTTGTTTTAGGAGGGTTTTGTGAGACATATGGAACTCAAAGCCAATGAAAACCAGCAGCTGATGGGCCCACACAAAGTTGGAGCATCCCCCTGGGATGGGGGGCTGTGTCTGGCTGGAGCCCATCCCTGCAGGGCACCCCCCAGCCCTGAAGCCAGCACGGGAAGCCACAGGTATTTTATTCCAAGGAATGAGCATGTTTGTGCTTTGATTTCTTTTTTGGTTTTGAGAGTTTTCAAACTCCCAAGCCTGGCAGCACAGAGTTACCCTGGTATTTCTCCAGCAGGAGTTGTGCATTGGGGGACATCCCACTGTTTGCTGCACACTCCAACATTTTGGCCACAGATTTTGTTGTCACCATCACTGGAAGTGTTCAAAAAACAAGTGGATGTGGCAATTGGCAAAACAGTTTAGTGGGAATGGCGGTGTTTGGTTAAAAGTTGGACTTGATGATCTCGGAGGTCTTTTCCAACCTTGATGATGCCGTGATTCCATGGAAAACTGAGCAGTTGTAAGGTGTGTAAAGCAGGAATTCCCAGGGAATAGCACTGCAGAGATATTTAATAAAAAAATGAAAGGAGTGAGAGGGATTTGTCTTTACAAACAAACTGTGGGTCTGCTGAGAGGTAAAGCCAGATACTGAGAGATGAAAGAAGCAGTGGGAAGAACCATAAATTCCATAGGAAAAGAAAAAGGAGGGGGGGTGTACATCAGAAGGAGGTCTCTGTGAGGTGATTTGGGAAGTCTGTGCCTCTGAAGTACCTCAGCCAGTGGGGAAAGAGAGAGGGAAATGCGGCTGGGAAATCAGGATAAAAAGGAGGCTGCATTCTCCAACAACTTGAGAGACCCCATGGGAAACGCCCATGACCTCTCCCTTTATTTGAATACAGTAACAGGACTCCTCCATCTGCTTTCTGGACATAAACCTCTGGTGTTTGTGAATTAATTTTCCTGACAAAAGTGATCAAAAGTGTTGTAGCACGATGTATAAATCACACTGTGACCTTCATTTAACGCCACTGTCTCACCTGTTAATAGCTGGAAATCCCTTGTAGCCACTTTAATGCATCTTGGCAATTGGCATGGAAACAATTCACAGTTATTAACAGTTATTTCTGTTAATCATTCATGTCTTTATTCAGGTGTTTACACATCTCCTTTTGTTTAAATCTCCCCTCCCTCTCAGGAGTTGAAACTCTCTGAATATCAGGTGTGGTTAAAAATATAATGCTGTGCACAAAGTCTTGGCTTCCCCAAGGAGCAGCTGTGCAGGAGGAGGGGAAAACACTGGGATCCGGGGCTGTTGTGGTGGGCATGGATGGCAGAGGGGCTTTAGGAAAAGGATTTGCACAGAATACTGGGGAGAGACATCCTTGGTCTCTGTGTCCAGATGAGTGTATTTGGGGAAACAGCAGTGAGAAGGATCTCATCCCACTTTTTCCTTCATTCCTTTGGAAATTCATGTTGCCCTTTTTCCAAAAAGGCTTATTTTATTTTTCTTCCCCTCCCCCTCGTCCCTTTTGATACTGATGTTTAAAACAAAACCAGGAGCTCACCCTCTGATGCTCATGGTGCAGTTCTCCATTTGCTGACAGCTTCCAGCAAGAATTTCAGGGGAAACCACCTTTTTCTGGAGCTCTGGTGTAGTGGAGGCTTTCAAAGAAAATGGAGGAGGTGTCAAAACCTGAAAAGTCTGAATCCTTCTGAAAACTGGAGCTGTGTTTCAGTCACCCGAGCCCTGGTGCCTGCTCTGCTCTTTCAGAGGCTTCAGTGCTCATGAGGAACACATTTTGCAGCCCCTCCAAGCAGAAAACAAGAGGATAAAAAAAAAAAAAAAAAAGAGAATCCCTGTCCATCCTCCCTGGTTGGAAATGCACCTGAACTGTGTTTTTATGGTGTCACCTGCTGCAGCAACAGCTGCACATGCACCAATTTACTGATGGGGGGAATTGTCATGCACAAGTCTCTGGAAATCCTGTGGCTCCAGGAGCCAGAGCATCCCAGAATGTGGAGACAGGAATAAACCCAGGGTGCACTGCACTAGATGGAGCTCCAGGACAGCTGGCTCTCCTCAGTGCCCAGCTCCTGCTCCTGCCCAGCTCTGGAAGGTGCCTGGACATGGGGAGCTGCTGGAGGGGCCATCAGTGACCACCCTGCCCATCGCAGCAAAGCCCCCAGGATGCCTTTAGCTGATGTCGTTTGGTGCCTCCAGGCTGGTTTGGCTGCCTGCTAAAGCAAAAAAAAAA
>VXAC01006848.1:27076-90075 GCA_013399225.1 Rhipidura dahli | reverse complement strand
AAAAAAAAAAAAAAAATCTCAAAAATGTGAAATATCAGCTCCTCCTTCCCTCTTCCATCCCTTTGGTCAGCTCCATGCTGGAGGCAGGAGCATCCCATCCTCCTGGGAATCAGGACAGGGAAGTGCTGATAGATCTTGCCCTCAGTTCACCTGCTGCTGGCTGAATCTGGAGGAATTTTCTTGAGGGTAGAGATTTCTCTGCTTTTTGAAATAAAACTTGCTGGCAGGTTCTTGTGGTTCAAATTTCCCTTAAACCTGGCTTGGTAGGCACCTCTGGAAGTTTAATTGTAGCTAAGAGGAAGTGCTGGGTTTGGGAATTAAGGGGAAATGAATGGAAATGCAGCAGGTGAATGGTTGTGGTGGAGATTTCAATATTTCTGGAGTTCTTGGGCTCTCAGTGAGATCCTGCTCTCCAGGCAGGAGTGTTTTATGAGAAATTCCACTTATAAATGGTACTAAAACCACTGTGAAGACTCCAAAATAATGACTGTGATTCTTTTTGTTGGCCTTCTGAGTATGGTACTACAGAGGGGCTCTGGAAATGGAAGCACTGTGTATTCGATGAAGGTGGTGGTGGGCTGTGCAGAGGCTCCCCAGAGAGCTGCTGTTGGAATGGGGTATCTCTCGTTTGAGGAGTGTCTGGTGTTCAGTGTGGCCCTCAGGAGGAGAGCAGGACTGGCTAAAGCAGCTTTTGCCATCTAAGAGATCAGTTCTTCCTGGGAGCAGCAGGGAACTGTGAATCAGCCAAAGTTCTGCTTCTGGGGAGGGCTCCAAGTCCAGCTCTGAGTTATTTTTTTGCATGAAACTTCGCTAATTATGTGGCCATTTTAGTGTGCCACGGAAAACTTTCATGGAAACATGGGAGCTATGCCCAGGCTGAGGGTGAGGGAGGAGGGATCTGTTCCTTGGGGTGAGGGCTGGTCACCCCTGGAACTTGGGATGGTCCCACTGGGTGATCTCCCTTTGGGTGCTGGGGAGTCGGAGTCAGAGGGGTTTTTTAATTTGGACCACAAGCCGAGTGCCTGTGCCTGGGCTGGGAGTTTGGTTGAGGTCCTGCTGCTCAGATCCTGTCCTGCTGCAGGTGGAGAATAGTGATGGGGAGGGTTGGAGCACCTCTGATCTCTAGAGACAGACTGGGAGAGCACAGGGTGTTCAGCCTGCAGAAGAGAAGGTTCTGGGCAGGCCTTAGAGACCCTTCCTGTGCCTGAAGTGGCTCTTGAAAAAGAGGGAGAGGGGCTTTTCATACAGGCAGACAGTGACAGGACAAGGGGAAGGGTTTTAGATTGAAAGAGAACAGCTTTAGATGGGATATTGGGAAGAAATTTTTTACTCTGGGTGGGCAGGCCCTGGCACAGGGTGCCCAGAGAAGCTCTGGCTGCCCCTGGATCCCTGGCAGTGCCCAAGGGGCTTGGAGCAGCCTGGGACAGTGGAAGGTGTCCCATGGCAGAGGGGTGGGACCAGATGGGCTTTTAGAAGATCTCTTCCAACCCAAACCAGTTTGGGATTCAAAGAGCACTTTCTTACCTGCGAACACATCTCCCTTTATTGGGCTTTTGCTGGGAATTGGCTGTGAAGCCCAGCCCTGTGTCCTAAGGCATCCCCAGGCTCCTCCAAACCCTCCCACCTTTCTCCCTGCAAATGCAGGTCTTCTTGCGGGTCTTTGTTGCAAAGAGCCCCTGGCCATCTGCTCAGCCTGCCTGAACTTTTCTGTTCACTCTCCTTCCCAGTGTCTCCTGCACTAACGATCTCAGCTGGGAGGAGAGAGTACCTTGCAGATGCCATATGCCCAGCCTTGTGCCATTGTGCTTTCCCACAAGCACTGAAATCTCATAAGCAACCTGCTTGGACACGATTGCCAGCCCTGCTTCTCTCACCAGAGGGGAATGGAGATTTGCATCTATTTCAGAGAGGCAGTTGTGATTTTGATTCTCTTTGTGAGATTAATTGAACCATGACAAGTTTTCTGGCTCACCAGCTCCAGAGCTATGGCCGTAGGAATTCTTCCTCTTCCCCTACTTGAAAGCAGATGGCAATTTATTCCATAGTCATGTTGGAATAATGTGTGTTCCTGTGCCTCTGTGTTTGGATGGTCAATAGGGAGCAGTCCATCTTCATGTGATTTTAAATATCTTGGAGGACCCAAATGCACAGAGGTGCGCTTGGGGACTTTCTGTAGATTTGTGATCCTTTTTAGAGGAGCTGAGGCCATAAAATAGTGACTGGAATTCAGGGGGACATAAATAGCACATTTTTATCTGTGGCAGCTGTAACCTTGCTCAAGTGTTGTTCGTGTTATTAGAGGGAATATGGACACGTTTAAAATGGAAGTTCCAAGACAGGATGGAGGAAGGAGTTCTGATAATGGAATAAACTGCACAAGACTTGGAAAGCAGCAGAATGTCCTTTGGAAGAAAAAACCTGTTATTTTTAGGCCTTTCTAGTGGTTTATTTATGGAAGGAGCTCCTGCACTCTGGAACAGAACTGGGCTGGTGGGAAGAGCATCTCTGCCTTCATGGGGAAGGCACGTGCCATGCTTTAATGATTTTTGGAGGTGACTGTCCAGCTCTGGGGTTCCCCTGTGGGTGAAAGTCATGTTTGCCATAGTTCAGAGCTGGAAATCTGTTTGCCGTAGTCCCAGAGATGGAAAAGACACAGAAAGCATGAGGTGGGTCTAAGATAAGCACAGCTTGCTCACTTCTTGCTCCTCTGCAAGGTCAGCTCTCTATTTTGGGTTTTTAGGGAGTCAAATCATACATATGAATTACTTCTTGCACAAAGTTTTCAATTGTCAACAGAGTGATTTGTGAATAAATGTTTTCATTACTTGGCTGGCTCCATGGATGGATGGATAATATCCATCAAATAAATTATTCATCCCTTTCTCTTCTTGCCATCATCAGATAAATTCCTTGTGATTTATATTTGTTCATTATTCATCTGGCTATGAGGAACAGACATATTAGAGATGGGTTAGGAGCTAAATCTGCTTTACTGAACCCAGCAAGGGAGCTCTGGTTGATATTGGGGTCTGTACCAACACAAACCTCATCCCATGGACTCCGAGTGCCCTCTGGATGCTCAGAGTGGCTCCATGGGTGATGAGAGTCCCCAAGTGCTGATGAAGCCTTTTCCTGGTCTTACAATCAAGAGTCCAACATGGTTAGAAGGGAAATCCCTTGGGATTTATTTAAGGCTCCTCAGGTGCACCACGTCCAGGTCGAATGCCCCTCCATGCACCCCGCAGTGCTCACCTACCAAAGCTCTGGGATCACATTGTAGGTGTCACTAATTAGCACATCTATCAAAGATTCCCCAATGAGAGGCTCCAGTGAGCCCCCCTCCCCAAGGAACCTTCCCCTGGATGGTTCTATCTCAGTTTCCAAAAGGTGTTCTGGAGAGGCCCTTGGGCTCTGGGCACACTGATCCCTCACTGCGAAGCTTCTGAGATGTTCAGTGTCCCAGCCTGGCAAACAAGTCCCAGAATGTGGGCAAAAAGCACCAAGAATGCAGAAATTGTGAAAAGGTATAACAGGGGTATAAAAGAAAAGGCAAAAATCCTCATGGCATCACTGAGCTGAGGGCAGAGCCCTCGTTCCTGAAGGAAATCTGCTGTGTTCAGCAGTGGAGAGGACAGCAATGACCAGTCTTTCTGGCAGTTTTTGCAGTATTTTACACAATACCGGGACTGAGGCTGCAGACCTTCCTTCCTCTCCCAGGCTTTCAGCTTCCTCAGGCTGCTTTTGCCCCTGACAAAGGCACAGCAGCCTCGTGCAAAACACTCCAGGGATATGAGAAGATTTTCCACAGATGCCAGAGGAGGAATGGAAGGGGAAAGGATTTTGTTTGTCTCCTCTACAAAAAGAAGCAAAGATAACCATCCCACAGGAGCCAACTGAAGGGACAGAGATCAGCTGCTCCTGCTCGGAAGTGACCTGATTTATTCATCTGATTTTCAAGTGTTTTTTGCTTGAAACCAAATCATCTTCAAACTTTTGTGCCTTTTTTTGGTATTTTTCCAGTTCTGAAAAGGGCACCTATGGTTATTTGCTTTTTAAACCACCGGGGAAAGCATCTTTCAATTGCCCCACCCCCCCAAAAAGACAATATGTTCTTCAAACCATTTTCCCTCTCAAACAATTCAGGCAGACACAAAATACAGAAAGTTTCACCTTCAAATAGTGAAGAGCTGGAAAGGTTACCTGGAGGTGAAAAGCAGAGGTGACAACAGAGCTTGTTTGTATCCTTAACTGCAGGGTGCTGTGCCAGGCACCCGCTTGTAAGACCCGGCTGATCCCCGTGAGGGGGTTGCAGGCAGCCCTGGAACACCAGGAAAACTTTGATTTTCCATTCCCAACATCAAATGCAGACACAGGCATCGGGATGCAGCTGCAGAGAAGGAATGGCAACGGAGGGAACAGCCCTGTGACTGAGGGGATGAGGGGAAGTTCATCCTCTGCAGGGAGGGAGGAGGAGCAAAGGTGGTTCGGGAGTTTCTCCCAGTGCTTCCCAGCCCACCACCTGCCCATGCTGGTTTTCTCCATGGGTTGTGCTGCAGAGCTGAGCCCACAGATGCTCTGGGATGAGCCCATGGCTCCCATCCCTCCCAGAATACCCCACAGCAATGGCCCACACCAGTTTTGTGTCTGTTATGTGCAGGACCCACTGCAGTGAGCACCCTCAGCTGCTGCAATCTGTGTGTTCCCCAAGGAAACAACCCTAAAGAAGGAGAACATGGCACCGAGCAGGGGACCTTCCTGCCCAAAGGACATATTGGAGTACAATCTGTGGAGTGATTTGATATATTTTTCTCATCCAGGGGCACATCTGTCTTTGAGCCCTTTCCAGTTCAGGAATGTATTTCAGCAGGAATGGTTTCCCTTGTCCATGTGGGCGGGAGTGGGAAGGGGAAGAAACAGGGTTTGCTCTGCTTGTTTTGCTTTCCTTTGGTCTTGGAATTCAGGGTACTGGGGAATGGAGGAGCTCTCACTCAGCCTGATGGGGGATCCTGATGGCTGATCCATTAAAACTTGGTGCTGAAGAGGCTGTGAGAGACTTTTGCACAAAACTAAGCCTATTTCAGTGTCCTTTTCCAAGCTTAACAGGTTTTGGGAGGAAATTGTGGATTGGTGCTTTTTTTGTTACTGTTTCTCCTGCTTTTCCCCCCTCTATCCATGGCAAAGAAAGCTCTTTGACACCAAGAACTTGGAGTTGTATGTAGGATGGAGGGGGTGAGCAGTGTCCCACTGGCTGGTGTGTGTCCAGGGGTGCCCATCTCACCAGCTGGACCTGTGGCAGACCTGGGTGGGAGTGGCTGGACTTGGGATTCTCTTTGTGCCACCTCTCTGGTGCCCAAGGTGCATGTAACAGCTGGGATTTGCTGAAGTTTAGGCACATCCCTGCTCTTCCCAGAGGCCACAGGGAGCAGAGGTGTGCTGGCAGGGAGGGAAAGCACAGTTGAAACCAACACTGGTTATGTTTGAGGTACCTGCTGTGAGCACCCCTTCACAGAATCCCAGAAACATTTGGGCTGGAAAAGACCTCCAGGGTCATGGAGTCCACCTTGTCCCCAGCCCAGAGCTCTGAGTGCCACATCCAGACCTTCCTTGGACACCCCCAGGCATGGGGACTCCAAACCTCCCTGGACAGCTCCTTCCAATGTCTGACCACCCTTTCCAGGAAGAAATCCTTCCTGATATCCAACCTGAACCTCCCCTGGCCCAGCCTGAGGCCGTTCCCTCTCCTCCTGTCCCTGTTCCCTGGGAGCAGAGCCCGACCCCCCCCAGCTGCCCCCTCCTGTCAGGGAGCTGTGCAGGGCCACAAGGTCCCCCCTGAGCCTCCTTTGCTCCAGGCTGAGCCCCTTTCCCAACTCCCTCAGCCACTCCTGGGGCTCTTTCCCAGCTCTGTTCCCATCTCCGGACTCTCCAGCCTCTCAGTGCCTTTCTTGTGAGGGGCCCAGGACTGAATCCCTTCTCTCTTTTTCCTGGGGACACACCACAGCACTCGAGGTGCCTCAGCAGTCACTCCTCTAATCCTGCTGGCCACTCTCTTTGGGATCCAAGCCAGGATTGTTCTCCTTGCCTATCTGGGCTGGTGCCCAGCCACTGTCACCAGCACCCCCAGGTCCCTTCCTAACCATTCTGCTCCAGCCTGGAGCACTGCAGGGGTGGTGGCCGAAGAGCAGGGACCCCTCCTGCTGTCTTGACAGAGCTGAGGAGACACCAGTGACCATGGATGTGTGGGGGTTTCATGTGCCCTGCAGCTCCTTCAGCGTGCAGAGGCTGTGCACACCGCTGGCACTGTCTCCAGAGGTTCTGCTGCCTCCTGGCTCTGCTGGGTTCTGTCACATCCTGGCTGGATCCTTGGCATGGAGCAGGGGCTGGGATGGCAGCTGCCAGCCTGAATCCCATTAAATCAATGGTTCAAGGAAAAGGTGAGATGTATTCCAGACCTGCAAAAGCAGGGAGGCTTTTCCTGCAGGTCCTCCAGCATTGGAGGAGAAGCTCTTCTTGGTCAGAACCTGCCTGTGCACAAGAGTGCCATTGGTGTAACAGATAAACTTCAGCAGAGCTGATTTTTTTGTTGTTGTTGTTGGTTTGGGGTTTTATTTTGTTTTTTGGTGTTTTGGGTTTTTTTGGTTTTTTGAGGTGGGGAATATTGAGTTCTGATTTCCACTGTTTGGCCAAAAACTTGGAAAATTCCATCCTTCCATAAAGCTGGGAGAGGACAACACTCCTCTGGCTTGTCCAATATTTTCTAGAGCTGTCCTGAATTTTAGCATGAGGTTGTCCCTGGCCTGGGAACTGCATCTTGCAGGCATTCCCTGCACTGAGCACGTTCATTGGGTTACCTGGTCCCTTGGGACACAGAGGTGACACTGAAAAGTTTTGGGCAGGGAAAATCCCCATCTGCTCAAGGCTGCCTGCAGTCTTAGCCCATTACAGGAGTTTGCTGGGATATATTTTGATGAAAATCCCATTGGTCGCCTCAGATGAAGCAGCAGGCAGTTGTACTGCTCTGTGCTCAGCTGCTGCATCTCCTGCAGCTGTTGGAAATAAGTCTGGTGGATGCAGGCTGGGAAGCAGGAAGATGACTGGTGGGACAGCTGTTCCCTGCTGATGGGGAGTTGCAGACCTCCCTCTCCCAGAGAGCTGTGAGAGGGGCAGGAAAGCCCCTCACTCCCACTCCCTTTGGGGCTGGTGTCTCAGGAAAAGCAGGATTTTCCAGCCTGTTGCTTCCAGAGTCCCTTCACCTGCGAGTGCTGTGCAGGGGTTTCACCTCCCCTGTGCCAGAACAAAGGGGATTCTTGATACACTCCCTGTACTGAGGGGGCAGCTGGTGTCTGGCTGGGCTGCAGGGCCTTGGCAAGGTGACCTGGGGACACTCAGACCTCCAGCTGCTGGGCCAGGCTGCAGGAATTGCCTTTGCATGGCTCCGGGTGCGTGTGGAGCTCCTGAAATCAACAGCTTGTTCCACCAGTCCCGTCCCCTCTCAGCAGCTTCTCCCCATCCCTTGGTGTCCTCCTGGGAGGAAATTCCCCCAGCTCAGCATGGATTTGGGGGCAGGATTGGCACCTTTCCCTGCTGAGTTGAGGGCTGGGCAGCCCATGGAGAGGTTCCTCAGGAAGCTTTGCAAGGCGCAGGACAAGAGCTGCTGGGGTACCCTGCCCAGGACAACCTCAGGGCTCCTTGCTCTGTCTCTGGAGTGCATTACAAGATTTTTTTAGCCTTTTTTTTTTTCTTTTTCTCCCAAGAAAGTGGCAGAGGCTGGACAGGCTCATGGAGATGTAGAGAGGCAGATTTCCCATAGGCAGACCCTGGGGCTGCTCCTGGAAAAATATTTTCTTTTGGCTCTAAAGGGCTCTTCCCACACAGCCCCATGGGTGCAGGGTCACTTTTACCAGGGATGCTTTGTCATTTTTCTTTGGCTAACAAGAGCTCCAGGAGGTTTCTGTTGAGATTCCCCCTTCATGTGCAGCCCAGGTGTTTCCAGCTCAGCTGCTGGAGCTTCCAGGAACAGTTTTCCTAACACTTACTTCACCCAGAATATTCTGTAGCTCACTTAAAATTAAAAATGTAAGAGTTGGGTAAAACAAATTGTATTTAGTATCAACTTAATTAACCCAATGATATTGCACAGATGGTATTCTGGATTTTCATGTTTTATTCAAGAAACCTTTTGGGTTTGGGATAATAGGTCTGAAACTGAGGCAGAATTCAGCAGCCTCACCGTGGCATTTAAACCAAGTCTGCTACTGGGCTCGGGGGGCCTGGGCTGTGCTCTCTGGTTTTGGTGGGGCCACTTCTGGTCTTGGGTGGGCAAGAGTAAATGTGGAGATTCCCAACTGGACTCACAGGTAGGAATAAATTGGGATGATGGAAGACAGCCTAATAGAGAGTAGATAATAAACAGCCTTATAAAGGGGAAAGCCAGACAAAAAGCTGTATTTCTTGGAGTTTCTGTGGGCAGAGAAACTCGTTGGACCAGCAGAAATGAAGAGAAGGCTCCAGGGAGATCTTAAAGCCCCTTCCAGGGCCTAAAGGGGCTTCAAGAGAGCTGGAGAGGAACTTGGGAATGGGCATGGAGTGACAGGACAAGGGGGAATGGCTTCCCACTGCCTGAGGGTGGGGTTAGGGGGAATATTGGGAAGGAATTGTTCCCTGTGAGGGTGGGCAGGCTCTGGCACAGGGTGCCCAGAGCAGCTGTGGCTGCCCCTGGATCCCTGGCAGTGTCCAAGGCCAGGTTGGATGGGGCTGGGAGCAGCCTGGGACAGTGGGAGGTGTCCCTGCCCATGGCAGGGGGTGGAACAATGTGAGCTTTAAGGTCCCTTCCCAACCCAAAGCTTTCTGTGATCATTTTTCCTCTTCAGTCCCAGTTTCTTTCAGTGCTGGCTTTTTTAAGTGGAGACCAAGTGGACCAATTTCCTGAGCTCTGTCCCTTTCCTTCTCTGTGGTGTGATGTCCCTAAAAAGTGATGCCTTGGAGGCTCCCTGTAGCCCTGAGCTCTGAGAGAAGATCTTGTCTCTCTTTTTTCTAGGATGTAGCACGAGCCTCTGCCCTGGCCCTGCTTATCAGCTGCCCTCTGTTCTCTGAGCCTCCTTCATGCACTGCTGAGTATCCCTGAAGAGCTCCTTAGGAGAAGCAGGTTTCCTTTAGAGCCCAGTGAGGCTCCTGTGAGCATCACAGCTGGATCACACAGTGTGCAACTCCCAAATTCCCTGCTGTAGCCTCCAGCTGGAGCACAGGAGCTGCGTGGCTGGGCCAGGCCGTGTTCCAGCTCCCTGTCCCAGCTTCACTGGGCACTGTGGAATTTCCAGCCTCAGAGTATGCCAATCCCCCTTTCTTGGTGACCCTGCTCTTCCCCCAGCCTTACCAGTCATCCCAGTTTCAGGGACAATAGCAGACTTTCCAAAATCCTTCTGCTTTATTGAGCCAGCACCACCCCCCTCCCCCTGCCCCCTCCAGATTCCATAGGGAAGGGCTGTGCCCAGGATTTCTGCTTCCACTTCGGTGTTTTGTCCTCGTGTGGCCCTCTGGACACTGGTCAGCCCTGATCTGAAGACCCTGGATGAAGGAGGTGTCCATCCCCACAGGGAGGGTCTTCCAGAGCCACTTTCTGGTGGAAGCAGGGTTGGCTGCCAAAACTTTCTCTGCAGTGTCAGTGTGTGCTTCTATTTTGGACAGGAGTGAGCAGCAACTTCCCTGTGGGCAAAGTCCTGGGCTGATTTGGGTTCAGGACAGGCCACATTTGGACCATCCCATGTGAGCAGGTGAAGCTGCTAGTGTCCCCAGCACCAGGGAAGTTTCCTAGCAGGCTGTGTCCTGCGGGACAGGAGAGCTGTTGGGTGTCCCAGGTTCCAGTGTAAGATGTGCCCAAAGTGTGCATTCTGGCACAGCTGTTAAACCAGCTGGGGCAGGGCTCTTTATCTCTTCCAGGACACATCCCTGGTAACTCCCTCCGGGGAGATCTCCTGCTCCTGGGCCACCAAGCCTCACTGCATGGCCCAGAACATTCCATCAGCCCACTGGGAGATGCTGCGCCCAGGGGAGGAACCCAGCATTCCTACCTGGATCCAATCTGAGCTTTGGAGCAGCACAGGCAGCCCTGCCCTGCTGGGTTCCCAGAGGGCAAGAGCTCCCTAAGCAGCACTGGGCCTGCAGAGGAGCCCCAGAGCCTTGCAGAGGATCAGAGCTTCAGCAGAAGCACATCCATCAGTGCAGCAGGGCTGCAGCCACCGTTCAATGGGGCTGCTGCCAGCGCCCTGCCCGCCAGGCTGCCAGCCTGTGCCCTCACTCTGGCACTTTAAGCCAGTGTTTTCTGCCTTTATTTTTAATTTTCCTGTTAAATTGTAGTTCTGACTTGGGTTCTCTCCCTGCTTTGCTTTCAAACCAGTACAGCAGTCTTTGACGAATGTTGGCCAGAAGGTGGGGGGAGACAATTCTGCTGCACAGAACATGCTCCAGGAAGAGCCCTTCAGCTGAAGGGGTTCAGTAAGAGACAGCCAAGGAAGCTGGAGAGAGAATCAAACTGCCCTGCTCCCCCAGGGAAAGCACTTCACTCACAGCCAGGGGCGTTAGGAAACACAGACAGGCTGGGGTTGGAGTCTCCTGCAGCTGAGAAAAACCTTTCCATGTGAGCAGCCAGACCCCAACCCTGCTACAGTCACAGAGCAAACCCTGCTCGCCTGTTAAGCCACACCAGCAGCAGAACTGTGATGTGATGGGATGTGCTGCTGATGGGTGAGAATCAGCAGCTCCTGGGAAGGCTGGGGGCACTGCTTTCTGCACCTTGTCCGATGTGATCTGCAGGTGCCCATCTGTTCAAACCCTTAATTAATATCCTTCTGTGTGCCTGAGGAGTGCTTGACAAACCTCAGGTTAAGCAGAAGTGGCTCATGGCCCTGTTAGGATGGGTCTCTAAAGTTCAGGTATGTGACAAGGGATTCAGTGAGCAAAGTATTTCCAGAGTCCTCTACGCAGTACTGAGTGACAAGCTGCAACTCCATGTTCATGGTTCAGTTACCCCAGTTGTGCCCTTCCTTTCATCATTCCCAGTTGTTTTTAAAACTCCCATGTTCTATTTTAAGTTGTGGTTCTTGTTCCAGAGATAGGAACGGGGAACAGATGTATGGGGTTTTTTTTGGTGATGGGGTTTTTTTTGGTGATGGGTTTTTTATCCTTTTGTATTGGAACCGAGCTGGTCTGACTCTGCACATGATCATTTGCATCAATCCAACAGAAGGGTCATTTAACTGGGAAAATGAGAGCAGGGGTGGCAGCAGCCCCCACAGAGCCCACTGGTGCTGGTGTTGCTCAGCACCCACCTGATTCCTGGTGGGATCTCTTCAGCCAGAGCAGCTCAGCACATCCTGTTCCACCTGAGGGGCTGGGGACACCTCTCCTTCTGTTGGGTCTCTGTGTCAGGGCTGTGAGGAGGCAGAGGCTGCAAAGAACAGAAGAGCAGCTGTGACCTGCTGGGAGGCACAGGGTGAGGGGCAGGAACACGGATGGATACTCCAAGGCACAGGAAAAGGGGATGTGCTGGGGGTAAAAGCAGAAGGCAGCAGTTTGGGTGAGCCAGGCCAGGGACCTGGGCTGGCATCTGGGGGACAAGCCCTGGGCTTGCTCTGGTGCTTTGTAACCCTCAAAACTCTTCATGTTCAATCCCCAGATTCTTCAGGCTGGAGTTATCCTGTTGGATTTACTCACATCATCCTTCCTGTCCATGAAGGTCCATTTTTGCTGCTGACCCCATCCCACAGGACAAAACAGTTCTGTTTTCATGGTCTGTTTAATTTGTATTTTTCATGGGTATTTGATCTGTCATTTCCACCTTTCTGGGTGCAGAGTGGAGTGCTGGAAGTCAGGAATGCCAGTGTTATACGAGCCTGTTTTAGACTTTTTCTAATCACTGCCTGCCTTTGCTGCTGCTGGAAGACTCCTCTGCCCCTCCAGAAGCACAGAAAGAACATCTCCAACATCCCTAAAGAGCAAACAAGAATTAAATTGTGCTTTGAATTTCGATTTGTTCTCCTCCTTCCAACACTCCGAGTGGCAGAGAAAGGGCTGATGGAAGCCCTGGAGCCACCTCTGCCAAGGGAGGAACAACCATGTCGAGCCTCTTTCCTGGTGCCTTCCTCAAGGTATTGATCCATGAGCTACCACATGTGTGTAGGAGCAAGATTTGGATGCAATCCTGATTTTAACCCATCAGCTCCAACAACAAATTGCTTGTTGGGGGTTTTACTGATGCTTTGATACAGATGCTCAAACTGAGCTTGCGTCCTGTCCGTGCCCACCACCAGCTTGTTCCAAGCTGCAGACTTCCCTGGGAGTCTTTGCCTTGGATTTGGCCCCTTGCTGCCCTCAGTGAATGAATCCCTTTGTGTGCTGGGTTCAGCTTGCCACCAGCAGCCAGCTGAAGCTGAGGCAGCTCCTGAGAGCAATTTGAGTTATTATTTGATTTGGCCAAGGCAGTGGAGAGAGGTTGTCACCCCTGGAGGGCAGCAGGACTAATTTGGAGGTTGGTGTCTGGAGAGATCTTCATGGGTGCCTCTGGTGTCTCTGCAGTCCCCAGAAGCTCATGGGGACTGAGGGAGTGTGCCAGTTTGGACAAATTTGGAGGACAATGTCCTCTCACAGAAGGCAGGTTACCACCACCCCTCCCCCACCAAGTTCCAGAAAAAAGAAATTTTCCTCAGAGGAAAGTGAAAGAGAGAAAAAAACCCTATTTATTTAACAAACACACAGAAAAGGATAATAATGCTAAATAATAAAATCTCTCACTGTGGAGAGAAACCTGGGAAGATTTCAGAGCCCTTCTGTAGGTGGGGTCTCTCTCCTCCTCCTCCTCGGAGCTGGGTCAGTGTGGGCCCCCTCCAGGGCCTCAATGGAAAATTCTCCCGGTGTGTTCTGATGTTGGAACAGTCCAGAAGAGAAGAAGGGAAAAACCAAAGTCCCAGGAAAGCAAAGTTCAACTCTCCATGTCCCTCAGGAGCAAAGGAGCCGAGAGCTGGAAAGCAAGGGGCGCTTCCTCCGCTCTCGCTGCCGCAGCCGGGGAACGCAGAGCAGCCTCTGGGTCTGTGGCCTTGGACAGCTGCTGCCAAAAGTTCCCTCGGTTCTTTCCTCTCCCCCCTCTCGGCTCCGTTTAAAGGCACAGAAAGGCACCAAGTTAATTCCTGGGCACAGAGCAGCAACAGGGGATACACATCATACACTCACCCCAAGAGAGGGAGATTGGGTGGAGAGGGGAAATTTGCATCATCCAACTTTGTGCATCCCCAATCCAGTGTCTGAGGCTTCCCTTGGAGCTGAGAGAGAGAAACCAATTTTTCTGGAGTGCCATTTGCTGCCCTGGATTTAGATATCTGAAATGAGTGAGAATGTGTGTCCTGGAAAAGCCTTTTTTTTTTTTAACATGGAACCTCCAAAAGCTAGCTTGGACAGAGGCACACGAGTAGTTAATATCTAAATTCAGGCATTTCTTCCCTAATTTTAGCTCAGCTTCCCAGTCCAGATACATTCACCCAGCTAAGGCAGACCCAAGCTCTCTGCTCTTTCCCCCTCCCTTTCCTCTGCCCCCAAACATGATGTGCAACACTGTTTTAAAATGTTTTACCATGTAAAACAACATACTCCACTGTTCCCTGTTCACTTTTAATTTTATGCAACTTTCTCTGCTGGAATTGGCTCAACGATCCCAGGAAATAATTGGTGAGCTTGTTAGACTAATGGGATTTTTATTTTCAAGGCTATAGATCAAACAAGTATGCCTGAAAATTCATTATACATGCGCTGTGCACGAAATAATTATTCCTTGCCAAGGAGGTGCTGGAGGAGAGACTGTGATAAAGGTGTAGCTTTTAGAACCCCGCTTGATTTATCATTTCTAAGGCAAAGCTCCCATGAGATGCACCAGTTCAGTGTTCAGTGACAGTCACCTGGCTGGCCAGGGGGCAGGGGACAGCCCTGGACTTGCTTTCTGGACTTGATTTTTGGTCTGGATCTGAACAGTCCCTGAGTTCTGCTCATCCTTTTTAGCAAAGAGCTCCAGATGTTGCTGGGAGCAGCAGAATTTTGCATTGCTTCCAGGTGGTGAAAAGGGGATGGTTTCCCACCTCCCTCTTCTCTGGGACTTCGGTTTTCCATCTCCTTCCCCTGTGGGGCGGCAAAGGAAACCTCAGTGTGCAACCAGGAGAGGAGATTTGCTCAGTCCTGCACATGAACATGTGAAAAAGGGCATATCAGCAGTGGAGAATCCCTCCCAGAATAAAATGATGAATATTGACTGAGACATGGGCTGTGCTGGATCATGTTTGACCTCCCCATCCTGAACTTTTTGGGTCTGAATTGCAGTGTCTGGGGTTGTCCTGGTCGGGGCTGCTGGGATCTTGTCTATGAGCTGAGCTTGAGCAATTCCAGGTGGAGATGTTGGCAAGGGGACTGGAACACCTTCCCTGTGGGGACAGGCTGGGAAAGTTGAACCTGGGGAAGGGAAGGTTGTGTGGAGACCTCCCAGCACCTTTCCAGTGTGTGAAGGGGCTGCAGGGAAGCAGGAGAGCGACTCTTCCTCAGGGGACTGTGGGGACAGGACAAGGGGGATGGGATCAAATGGAAAGAGGGGAAACTTAGGTTGGATATCAGGAAGGAATTGTTCCCTGTGAGGGTGGGGAGGCCCTGGCACAGGGTGCCCAGAGAAGCTGTGGCTGCCCCTGGATCCCTGGCAGTGCCCAAGGCCAGATTGGACACTGGGGCTTGGAGCAGCCTGGGACAGTGGGAGGGGTCCCTGGGCCCATGGAATGGGATGAGCTTTAAGGTCCCTTCCAACCCAACCCTTTCTGTGGTTGAATTTTACCTTCAATGCATTTGCAAATTGTGATTTATTTTTGCATCTTTGCAAAATTTCAATCTTTGTTTGAAAACTTTTTTGTCTTAAGGATATTTTGTGTGTCTGCATTAGAGTTGTCCACACAATGCTGCTCTTGTCTCAAGTATTTCCCATTTGTAGAGCTGGCCAAAGAATTAATTGTTCACTGAGAATTTCCATAGGAAAATCTTTCATAAAAAATCACAAGTGGATACTGTCTTTGTGGGGAAAATTGGTGAATGTTTGGGACATGACAGGAGAAAGAAAAAAGGAAGAAGAGCAAAGGCAAGTCAAAAAAAGGATCAGAAGTGTAAGCTGTGACATCTCGGAAAGGAAAATGCTTAATATACCTTGGAAAAGCTTGAAAACAAATCTCCAACATAACTTAAAAATAGTTCTTCTCATTCTGCAGGCACAAAGACTAATTGGAAGTGACACCATTTAGGAACGTCACTTCCAGTCTGTCTCACTCCCCAGTATTTGTTTGCTGGGCTGGGATGGGATCACTCCACGAGCTGGCACAGGGAATTTTGTCCCTCATTGGAGACTGGGCTTGGTGCCCCAGTTCCTTCTGGGCAAGCAGCTCCTGATCCCCATGGATACACTCACAAGTGTGGAGCAGGGATCTGGACTTGGGATTTCCAAGGCAGGATCTGATCCTGTTTCCCACATGTGCTAATAATTCAATAAATGATTCAACCACTGACCAGCTCCCAGTAGGAAAAGCTGCTCTGCAGAGCTGAGCTGTGCCAGTGGGCACCTGGGGCAGCCCCTGCTCAGCCTGGATGCTCAGCTTGGAGCAGGAGGAGCTGTGGGATGTGGCACTGGATCTCCTCATGGGGACAGGAGCCTTGGCTGCACTGTCCAGTGTGATTTTTCCCAGCTGGACTGTGGGGAAGGCAACGTCACCAGGAGCATCCCACCCAGGATCCTTGGGGATGAATCCATCTTTCAGGGTGCCACAGAGTGAGTGCTGCTTTGGGCTGGGCTGGAGTTCAGTCCCTTCCCAGCAGCTGGTTTGGGGCTGTGCTTTGGGTTTGTGCTGAACACAGGGTTGGTAATACAGATATTTTTGTTGTTCCAGAGTTTGCACAGAGCCAAGGGAGGAACTGGAGGTGTGTGGGAGGCTGGGGGGGGACACAGCCAGGACAGGTGACCACAGCTGACCCCAGGGATGTTCCAGCCCTCATGGCATCATGCTCAGTATATAATGGGAGGAAAAGGAAGTGGAAGTGAAGGACATTTGGAGTGATGGTTTTTGTCTTCCCAAGTCACTGTGAGAGGGGGCCCTGCTCTCCTGGAGGTGCTGAGCACCTGCCCAGCCATGGGAAGCAGTGAATTAATTCCTTATTTTGCTTTCCTTGTGTGTGTGGCTTTTGCTTCCCTTTTTAAACTGTCTTTATCTCAATGCTTGCATTTTTCAGCTTTTAACCTTCCAGTTCTCTCCCTGAACCTGCTGCTGGGGGAGTGCCTGAGCAGCCAAGAGGGACTGGGGTGAAACCACAACCCAGGCCATGGGTTTGCTGAGGGTTGGGATGAAGAGTTCCCATTGCAGTGCACTGAGTGAGGGGATGATGGACAGGCCAGCAGAGGTTCTGGCTGGAGGCTTCCTGCTGGGCTTGATGCCTTAGGTTTTAACTTTTATATTTTTCAAATCCTGTACTGCCCGGTGTGTACTTCTGAAGCCAGGGATTGTGGGTTCAGGTCCCATCTGAGGTGCCAAAGAACTGATGCCTTGAGAGGCTTCCTAGAAACAGAGCCCAGACAGGAGGAAGGGAATAAAGGTGGGGATTTATTGGAAAGGCCTCCAAAGGTACCCCTGGGGAGCCAGAGGTGCTGCCCAGATGGGCCCCGAGATGGACCCTGAGAGGCCACGAGTTCTTCCCACTTTGATAGGTTTGGTTCATTTGCATCTCAGGGTTCATTCTCCAATTAAAGCTTCAGTTAATGATGGAATTTCCCCTCAGCTTGGCCCCCTCTCAGAGGCTTTTGGTTGATACTTTTTGGGCCCAGGAGGGGCTGGGTGTCCTTGGAGAGCAGCCCCGGAGAGGCTTTGCTGTGTGTGCCCAGCACAGAGAGCAGCACTGAACAGGGAACAGGAAACTCCAGAGTTACACACTGGGCAGGGCAGGGTTTGAAAATATAAAAGTTCAAACCTAAGGCATCAGGCTGAGGGCAGTGGCTGCACCCATCCACTCGAAACACACTCGGCATCTCATGGGGGAGGCCTTTAGGCACAGCTTCTCTGAAGGTTTGCAAACATCTCCCTGGGCAAAGCATCCAGGGCAGTTCTTCCAAAAGCCACAGCAGCACCTTTTAGGAAGCCATAGCTTGTAACAAATTGCACACAATTGCTCTGCAGTGCATAAACAACAAGCAATCAAGCGTGCTAACGACCAGCAGCATTAATTACTGGCCATTTCCCCCAGTTGCTTCTAACCTCTGGTCCCAGCTGCAAAACCAGCTCACATTGTGCAACTGCTGCATTTAGAGGCCCAGAACATCCCTGTCCTTTGGCTGGCTGTGTAAAAGCTGGATGACAATTTGGAGCTCCACGGGGGAATTGTAGAGCTTCGCTAATTAACCCGCGAGTGGTGCGGAATCCTGTGCCAAAGGAGCTGGGTGAGTGTGAAAAGCTGCTCCAAGTTGGTGTTGGTTTTCCACAAGGGGCATCGCAAAGGGGCCTGGACACCTTCCCCTGTCCCAGGTTGCTCCAAGCCCCATTCAGCCTGGCCTTGGACACTTCCAGGGATCCAGGGGCAGCCACAGGAAACCTGTGCCAGGGCCTCTGCCCCCTCACGGGGAAGAATTGACCTAATTAATGTAATTAACATAGTTCCTTCTGAAGGTCCAATGATGAAAAGCACCTCTGTAGCTTTAGCTGATGAATTTCAACACTGAAAGGCACAAATGAAACCCAGAAGAAATGAAGCTCAAGCTGGCCAGGAGGAACATTTCCTCTCCTGCTCCAATTATTGGGCAAGGATTACACCGCAGCATGTTATAAGAATTAAATATCTATTTGAACTTTGCTTCTCGTGTACTTTTTAATTTTAATATTATTTATTCTTTGACTTTCAATAATTCATTGAGATGTGTTCATATCAGTAATTAAAAGATTACTGATAAGAATCAGAGTTCACAGTAAGAAACAGAGTTCACATAAATTATTCCACTAATTCATTATTTATTTGACCACTTATAGCTGTGCAAAATTTACTGAGAAAATATGTACATTAATTAACATGTGCATTACAATGTCATTAGTGTGCTTTTTCAGTGAGTAAAGATACTCCAATTTGGGTGTGTGGGCAGCTAGAGAGGTCTTGCTTGTGCCTTTTGAATGATTTGGATTTAACAGAGAGATCTGTGGTTGGGATCCAGGAGGAGCTGCTTGTGGGAAGCCTTTCTGCTGGCCTGACACACGTGGTGGCAAAGTGGTTTTATTCAAAGCTGCCAAGATTCCTGAGCCAAGCTCAGGGATAGGTTTTTGGCTGTGTTGTACAACCACTGGCATTTGAGTAGAGCAAGGAACAAGAGAAAATCCCATATTTAAGACCCTCTGGTTGCGTTTCCTGTGGTTGAGTCAATCAGGGAGCACAGTTGCCATGGTGGTCCCACCACATTTCTTGGCTGGTGCATCCTGGAGGATGAGGCCCAGGACAAGGCCCTGGAGAAGACTCTCAGAGGGGTTCTGGAGGCACCACTGTCCCATTTGAGCAGCCCCACAGGCTCCAGCTGAGGCTGCTGTGAAGTGACTCTGGTTCCACCATCATCTCTGGAAAAGGTCCTGTGCCATCAGCACCAAGGCACAGCTCAAACCATGAGGAATTTCCCAGTGCCAAGTGGATTGAAAAAAAACCAACCCAACCCAACCAAACAACTCACAGATTCTATCACAGTCTGAAAGGGAAGAGAAACATTTTTAATCAGTGCCACAAAATTTATATCAATAACAAGTCCTGTAGAGCACCAGGAAATTTCCACATGAGTAAACTGCCCTCAGTGCAAAAAGGCTTGCATCCACTCCTGGAATTTAATGGTTCAGCTGGCATGTGAAAGCTGTTATTTGGAGGTTTAATGATTAAGGTCAAATTAAGTTTCAGCTGTTGGAGCAATGAGCTCCCTCCCTCTGCAGATTTCAGCTGAGGGATTCCTTGCTGGGGAATGCTGGAGAGGATTTTGGTGTATCCACTTGAAATGTGTTTCCCATGGGAGCCTCCCTGCTAGGAGTATGTTCAGAAGGCATTTTTGTATCTTGGATAATGAACCAGTCAGGAGGCACCACCCATTTTGGGAGTCCCAGGTGTGCCTTTTTCTGGTTATGAACTACTCATGGTGGAATTTGGCTAGAAACTTCCTCACAGTGAAGTGTGGAGTTCCTGGTCAAGGAGCTGCTGCTGGAATGGAAGGAATGCTCCCCTTCATGATTCTGGAGATTCTTCTTCCCCCAACAGGAGCTCTGGCTGGGACTTGTAATGGGAAATGGGGCTGTGGCTGTGTGGAGACTTGTCCAGGTTGGTCACCAGAGGAACATGAATATCAAGGAGAACCAGGACCCCTCCAAAACTCACTTTGTCTTTCCAACCAACCCCAACCCCACAAAATATGTCTGTGAGTTCTCATAGGTTTCGAATTCCCAGCCACAAACACTTCTAACTGTTTCAGGCCTGGCTGTGTGTGCACTCAGAGGGTGGGGCAGCTGAAGAGACACAAAGGTTTTGGGAAGCAGAGGAGGAAACAACCATCTCCCTCTTGAAATGCTGGAGTGAGGTTTTAGAGGAAATCTGCCTGATCTTCTCTTGCCTCTCACAGAGACTGGCTGAGAGCCATGAGGCTCTGGATCATCCTTCCCTGGCCTGCCCAGGCATGGGAACTCCATCCCTCTGTCCCACAGGGAGGCAAACTCCAGACCCCCACAGCCTTCCCCAAACACCTGCCTTTTGGGGGTTTAGGAGCTGATTTCCCAACAAAGGCCATGGCAGGACTGCATTTGGAGCATTTGTTTGTTTTGCCTTTACAACTCAGCTGCCAGGATGCAACAAAGAAATTGGATTGGAGGGACACAAAATACATTTCTTGTGTGTGCAGGGAAAGCCTGAATTCCCATCTGACTGAATCATCTGCTGTCCTGGGAGTGGGAATCACAGGAAGGGGATCTTCTCTTCCTCCTTGTTCTCTTCATCATCCTCACAGGTACCTTGGAGGTTGAGACACTTCACAGGGGCAGGGACACCCAGGCTGGGTTAGAAAAGGCCACTCCCCACTTCTCTCACATCTGAATGATGGTGACCTTGCAGATCCCAGAGGAGCCTGTTGCTTCCTGGAAGTGATGCCTTTTCCTGGTCTTACAATCAAGAGTCCAACACGGTTAAAGGGAAAAAGGGATTTTCCCTTGGGATTTATTTAAGGATCCTCAGGTGCACCATGTCCAGGTCGAATGCCCCTCCATGCACCCCGCAGTGCTCACCCACCAAAGATCTGGGATCACATTGTGGGTGTCACTAATTAGCACATCTATCAAAGATTCCCCAAGGAGAGGCTCCAGTGAGCCCCCCTCCCCAAGGAACCTTCCCCTGGATGGTTCTATCTCAGTTTCCAAAATGTGTTCTAGAGAGGCCCTTGGGCTCTGGGCACACTGATCCCTCACTGCGAAGCTTCTGAGATGTTCAGTCTCCCAGCCTGGCAAACAAGTCCCAGAATGTGGGCAAAAAGCACCAAGAATAAAGAAATTGTAAAAAGGTGTAACAGGGATATAAAAGAAAAGGGAAAAAATCCTCGTGGCATCAGCAGGTGGTGGAAGTGGAAGCATTCCCAAGGAAAAAGGGAAGAAACTGAGTCCATCTCACCTGTGTCCTCTGAGCAAAACTTCAGATGGCATTTCCTGTGTATTTGCAACTTCATGGCCAGAGTCGAGGCTGGGTTTGAAAAATGTGGATTTACTTCTTTTGTAGAGGAACATTTATTTTTTTCACAGCTGAGAGACTCTTTTGAGTTTCCTGCGTGAGACAGAGTTTGAAAAATACAGTGCCTTGTCTTTCAAAAACATCCTGAGGAGCCACTGCAAGGTTTCAGATGAGGGCCACGATTATGCTCTGGAGGTTGTCAGAGGGAAGGATGCTGCTCAGTCTTTCCCTGTTCTCTTTACTGGAGCTGGCATGAAAATGGATTATTCTAAACCATCTCTCTGTGTGGCTGTCTCATTTGTCAGGTTCCTGCAGTCACATTCCCTGCTTGATGTTTTCATAAACTGCACTCCTTTTCCTTGGGTTCTGGTGATTCATTTCAATGGCAAGTGGAAATATTCCAAAATAAATCTATTTTCATGGCCCTCCACAAAGCCCACTCTGAGCACCCTCTGCAGATTTAGCAGTTTGGAAGGAGGTGGGGCAGCACAAGGTGCTCATCAGAGCAGCAGCTCCGTGGTGCCCACATCTTTCAAATCCAGCCTCAACTCTGGCTGTGAAGTTGGGGATACACAGCAAATGCCATCCAAAGTTTTGCTCTGAGCACACAGGTGAGACAGACTCCATTTCTCCTCCTGTTTCCTTGAGGATACTTTCACTTCCCAGCAGTTATTTTGGTAGGGTCTGTCTTTTCCACTAAGGAGCAAATTATTATTATTATTATTCGGTCCAGGAAATGAAAGGAAAATAGGCAGGAATCATAGGAATGTTCAGATTGGAAAAGACTTCTAAGATCAGATCCAACCATGAACCCAGTCTTTCCAGGCCCACCAGTGATGCCATGGACAGGGAGGTGCCAGCAGCAGCCCCAGAGCTGGGCAGTGACAGAGCCAGGATGAGGCCAAGCCCAGAACTGCTTGGGGTAATGGTTGGCAATGACACCCCCACATTCCTGTGTTCTCCACTCCTGGTCTCAAGGCTGCAGTTTTCCCTGGGAATGTGCCTTTCCAGCCCTGAAACTCCTCTCCCCTGGAGAAGCCCCAGCAGCAGTGCCCTTCTCGCACTCTGGGGATGCTGCAGGGCAAAGCCTGGCGCCCCTTGGTTGGGGTTTCTGCAGCTCTCACCATCCAAGAGAAGCTCTGCCAACACCTCCTGCTTGTCCTGCATCCTTGCATGCTGTGTCTGATGATCTAGGAGCATTTCCCATCCCAAATGAGCTGCAGTGAGCACAACAAGAGATGAAAATGAACTCCAGTTCCCTTTTTCCAGCAGGGAGATGCAGATGGGCAGCTCCTTCTGTTGGGGAGCCCTTCAGCCCTGCAGCACTGGGACACTGCTGCTGAGCTGGGCTCAGTTTTATTTGTTCTCTCAAAGTAAAAGATAGGATAAAACTAGGACAAAACAATGAAGAGGGAGTGCCAAAGACGGAGAGCCTGGGTTTGAATTGATAGAAACCCCAGGAACCAGTGTGCAGCCCAGTAAATATTGGAATGACATTACCTGAGCTTGGAAAAAAATTGACAAATTGTTAGGCTGAATTGCTATCTGTAGTGGAGCTTGAGAGCAAACACCATGGAGACATCATTATTTCCTTTCATCATTTTCTTTGGCAACGGAATCAGAAGGAAAAAGCTCCAGAGTGACTCTTATTATATTTTCCCTCCCTGTGCCTTTTCTTTCTGATTCCCTCCATTGTTCCCAGCTCTGTCAAGATTGTGACAAACTTAATTACCAGCAAACAGTAGGAATCCCAGATGACACATCCATGGGTTTTTTCTTTCTTCTGACTTCATGAGAGCTTTCTAGTCTTTAATGTAGAGTGAATAAGGACAGGGAGCAGATGGTGCTGGTGTCCAAAATCAGCAGCATCTGAGCCCTTATCTCCTTGAGATCTTCAGTGTCAGGATAAGATGTGGATAACGAAACCTCCCGGAATGATGAGATTCGGGTTTGGAGATTCAGAAAATGGGATTGTGCATGGACAGGCACAGATTGGCCATTTGGGGCAGTGTCACCTGCCAACCAGTTCTTGAAAATCTGGATTAATTTTCGGACTGCTCACAGCGGTGACTGCAGAGCCTAGGGCTCTTGCTCCAAGCTCCTGGCATGGGGATAAAGCACATTTGTGGCTCCTGCATCTGTAAATTTTATGCTTGGTTGGCTATAAAACAAGAGCTGGGTGAAACACTGTCATGAACAGGGTGTTTGCCCTAAAACCGTGGTTCTGAGGGTGTGAAACAGCCCAGGGTGAGGTTCAGTGAACGGTTCTGAACGAGAAAAAAGATTTAAAAGAAAAATGCCCTAAAATACTTTGAGCATTTTTAAATGAGGTTTTGCCCTTTGATCTTTTCAAAGAGAATTTGATTGTCTTGCTCTCTTGGAGGCAGTTTTGGCTGCAGGGCTCTGAAGTGGAGGGGCTTTTCGGAGTCCTCAGCAGTTCTCCAAGTTCAGGAAAGCTTTTGGCCAGCCAGGTTTTGGGGACCTGTGCTCCCATTGCTGCAAGAAGCAGGGAGCCCTTGCGTCCACCCTGCTATAATAATAATAACAATAATAATAACAATGGATTGATTGATTGATTTTTAAAATAGGGACACCCAAGCAATCCATTGTTTTGCAGGAAAAGTCAAGATTTTCCACACAGGCACCTCTTTCCCCTGTGCTCCCTCTCTTGAGAGATGGACAACGGTCACGTGCCACTCTACCAGAGCAGGGGCTTTGCAAGCACACCAAATGCTGGGGGTTTGGTAGAAAAAAGCAGCAAATCTCTCACCAAACCCTCTCTGAACAACTGCACTCCCTCCTGCATTAATTTCCTCAAGCTGGATATCTCCGTGCCTCCTGACCTCCAGAGCAGCTCCTGCTTGGAAACTTCTGGGCCAGCTTCTTTTGCCCCCGAGGAAATCAATTTTGTGCCAGGATTTGTTTTTCTGGGCACTGCTGGAGCTCAGAGCGTGGCTGGGGCCCCGTGCCAGCTGCACTTGAGTGAATCATTGCTCTGAGCACCATGCAGCAGGGCTGGGGCAAGGAAGGACCATGGACAGTTCTGGCTTTGGGCTGTTCATCACACTCTCTGCTGAACCCAAACCATTAAAATAATTTGAACTGAATTCCTGGACTCCTGGATGATGAAAAGGCTCATGTGGGGGTGAGGACTTAGGACTTTGGGTATGTCTCACTGCCCATCACTTTGGGCAATGGAATCTCTGGTAAAACTCCAATTTTATGGACGTTTGGCACAGCTGGGGCATGTGCCACCTCCAGGCTTCATAAAGGAACCCCTATGTTGTTATTTGTAATTAAACAAAGGCAGCAGATGTGAAAAAGAACCCAAATCTAAAATTCTCTCCTAAGCAAAAAAAGTGACATCATCTTATATTTTATAAATTCTGGGGTTTTTCCCCTTTAATTCTTTTTCCCCCATCTAAAGAGAATAGGGATGTTGCAGGGGAAAGTGGTGGAAACCTCCTCTCCCTTGGGCTCACTGAGTGCAGTGTTTATTGTTGCTTTTAGCTGAGTCCTCAGGGAGGGCCAGGCCAGGCTTGCCAAGGCACCTGGGCTGAGAGAAGAGCCTGTTTGCCAGCAGTGTCTTCCAGCAGAATCCCCAAGTGCGACACAACCCCGTCACTTCCTCCTTTGTGCCACCCCCAGCAGCTGAGTTAGAGCTTTCCTCAAACAGGCTCCTAAATGAGAACGTGAGGAGTGGATGGAGGCTGTGGCTGATCAGCAGCAAGGGCTGCCTGGTAGCAGAGATCCTTGGAAAGGTGGAGGGAAGGACTCAGAACGTTCCCGTTCCTCAGGGAACAATTTCTCTGTGGCTGGCTTGGTTTCCTTACACAGAAAACAGCCCTCTTAAAAGGTTGGATTGCTACTCGGTTTTTCCTTTGGGAGCCCTGGGACTTTCCCTTTAGCACGGAGGAGAGGATGGTTTAAAATGAGCAGCTCTCGAGCCAAGGGGGCTCTGGGGAGATGGTGCTGAGGGATGGGGAAGTTCAGCATTTTGGAAAAAAAAGAGGAAACTACTCTGTGCCTTCCCTGGCTGGAATTACTGCAAGGAGAGCAGCTCTTTTTGCTTTGCTGCTCCAGAGTGAGCACAGGCAATCCCTGTCCTTCCAGGGCATTCCCAGTCTGTCACCTCCACTGGCAGCTTTCCCTGCACCTCTCGCCCCCCGAGGGGAGGTGATGCTGTCCCCAGCAGGACACCTCGGTGTGGCTGGGATGCTGCCGAGCTCCCTGCCGTGCACTGGCACTCCTGATGGGATTTATTAGCAATGGCTCATGGTTTCCTGGCATTTTCCCTGCTTGCTGCCTGCCCTGCCCTGCCCAGAGGGTTTTTACGCCACCACATCTCATGTGTGTGAGCACAGCACGGCCCGAACTCTCAGTTCCACGTCAGCACTGCAAATACAGATTTCATGGATTAAATAGCGAAGGAGAAATGGTTTAGGAGAGCCCCTCCATGACCCTGGGCTGCTCTCCCCACCCCAGCCCAGCTGTGCTACAGGGGGACATGAAGAGCCAGCCAAAACAAAGAGGGTGGTGAGGAGTGGAAGGAACAAGCAGAGCACAAGAAATGGAACCAGCGGCAGCTGAGCACGAGCCAGCCCAGCCCCCCTCAGCAGCTGGATACTGATGGATACTGAGCTCCTCTAAACTGCTCATTAATTTTTCACATCGCTCTTCAGCAACTCCTTTATTGGAGCTGGAATTTCAGCCTGCTGTGTGACAAATCCCTCTCCCTAAATTCTTCTGGGGATAGAGCGAAAAGATCCATCTCTAAACACACCTTATATCAGAGTCTGCTGGAAGTCACTCCAATGCCCGCCTTTGGGACAATGCTCCAGGCACAGGGTGGGGTTGTTGGGGTGTCTGTGCAGGGCCAGGAGTTGGACTGGATGTTGTTTGTGGGTTCCTTCAGCTCAGGATATTCCATGATTCTATGATTCCTGAAAGAGAGATCCACTTTATAAAGCAATTTATTTACCTTCCCAATCTGGCTGAATCCACATCTTGATGATGTTCCCTGGATGCCATTCGTGTGTTTCAGACAATTCTCTTCCTATTACAATGAACCTGTAGGATTTACGAGGAGCTGGAGTGTGTGGCTTGTTCTATCTCTCATTAGACTGTCAAAGCAGCAGAAAATCCATCATGTTTCTTCTGCTTTTCTTCTGTATCAACAGTACTTAAAGAAAGAACATCAATTGGAAATTAAAGAAATTTAGTTACAAAACTCCTAGGGAAGCACCAACAGGAAAGATCAAAAAAGCAGAGAACAAAGAAGGCAGAAATAAAATAGTCTGACAAACACTAGAATCAATATTAAAAGGGGAGAAAAGAAGTACAAAAACCTCAAAAAGCCCCCCAGAAACTGTGTAAAAAAGCAATGTCTGGCTTTAGAAATGACAAATGCAAGGAATGTAACAAATGATTTCTGATCTGATCCTATCAGAGAGAAATCTGATTTCAAAAAAAAGCAGCAGCTATGGAGACAGTTTGATAAAAGGCTGTACAATAAAAGATTTGAAAATTCCATCCTCCAGCTACTTTAAAGAATGGCAAAAGAAAGGGATACATATTAAAATACACTAATGCTGCAGCATCTAATACAACATGTTCTGTTAGGGAGAAAAGAAAGGTATTTTGACAGATGTATCAAGATTTACCACCAATCTCAGCGACCCCATCAGAAAAAAAAAAAAAAAAGGCACTGAAAGAATAATTTTAAAATAACTCCAACAACTGTCTGGGAAGAGCATGGAAGCAAACAGCTCCCAATTATTTCCGTGGCTGGAAAGAGATCAAACCTTATTTCGGTGCTATTTTTATGGGAGGCAAAGTAGGGCAGTCCCATCCCGCTGCTCAGGATAATCACACAAACAAAGGCTCCTTGGGAGCACCGCTGGAATAAAACAGCAGCGCCTCGTGGGCTGCAGGCAGAGCCCCAGCATGGCTCCCTGGAGCACAGGGATTTCTGGAAAAGTCTGCAATCCCATGGAGCAGGGACAGGAGCTCCTGGCCACGGCTCACTGCTGCCTCAGCAGAGCTCTGAGCCTCCAGGCACTCGGAAGTGTCGCTGTTGCAGCGCGGACGCGCAGAAAAACCACACCAAGTCCAGGGTCAGGGAGAAATGGTGGCAAGGACAGTTTAATGGCTTTTCCCCCAAGGTTTTTATATGTTAGTTCACAAAAAGTGAATTAAATGGCATAAAGTAATTGGTCCTGTGGCTATCCACCCCTCGAGGGGGTTGGCCCAACTCTAACACGTCTGTTCCCAAGGGTTTTTCTATTTTAAGCCATAACAATCCAAGAAAAACAAGTGCAGGTGTGAATATTGATAAACACTGGTAACTTTGTTTTAGTTAGCTTGCAGGGGAAAGGCAGAGCTCTCACAAAATGCTAGAGAGCTGAAGAAATTCACTGCTGAAGCCCTTTCAGCATCGGCACGGAAAGGAGATTTACAGCAGCAAGGAAAATGCACCTTCTCCTCCCAGACCATCCTGCAGGGTGCTGGGGCAGGATGGCCCCAAAGCCATGGCTTGGAAAGGGGCTGCTGGAAAATTCCTGTTTGGAGCTGAAGGCCTCACTCTAAAGTCCTCTGTAACACCTGTTACTGCTGCCTTCAAAAATCCAAATCACTAAAAAAAGCAATGAAAAAGCTGGTGGGACATGGGAAAGCAATCTGTGAGTGTTACAGGCAAGTTACCTTTGATTGCAGCAGGGTTATCCCATAATACTCCTGCATTTCTAAGCGATCTCGACTGCCTGGCATCGTTAAGATTGGATGTTTATTTGCAGAGCCAAGCATTAATACTCTTTTAGCCCTCAGGCCGCCAGGTCTGAAATTCAAATGCAAAATAGCTGGGCTGATGCACAGGCTGCTGCTTCCATGCCAGTGATATTCCCAAACCTTCCTGCTGCTTCCCTGCCCAGTGATATTCCCAAACCTTCCTGCTGCTTCCCTGCCCAGTGATATTCCCAAAACCCTCCTGGAATCCTGCGAGTAACACCTGGCACCGGAGCTCCACTGGAGGGCAGAGGGGATGGCTGTGGTCCATCCCGACCCTGATGCCATTAAACTGCAAATGGAACCACGGGGAAATTAATGTCCCAACTGCCTTGGAATGGTGGCAGCACATTCCAAGTGTTCTGGGGAAGCTGAAAGCCTCAGAGTTTGGGTTGGGCAGCTGGAATTGGACTGGACAGCCTTCATTCAGAGCCAGCCACACAATTAACAACTCCTGTCCTGTATCTCCCTGCCGAGGGGCACGGCACACATTATCCCCTATAAAATGATGTTTCCAGACCCCCAGGACTTGACATTTGACCATCACCCCCTCATGAAAGCCTCAAGCCAGGCCTTGGGGAAAACAGGCTGCTTCTTGGGATCAGCCAGTGGTACAGTCTGAAGGACAGTAATGGTCAGGGGATTTCCAAAAATAAAGAGAAAGGACAATAAATGGGAGGATTCAAAACACCAAAATGTCCCAACCACTCTTATCCATCTCAGCCTGCAGTTGCTGGGAGTCTCTCCTACCTCCTGCTTGTGGGACAAGCATCCCTCACTATCCATGGGCTCAGAGGGACCCCAAGACAGTGACCATGGATGAAGGGAACAGGGATTTTATGGGGGTTTATCACGACTTGTAGCAGGGGAATAAGCAAGATAAGACCCAAAGCCAGAGCAGGATAGGGGAAACACTGAGGAAAGGGTGTGAATATCATCACACCTGAGTTACCCACTCACCTCTGGAGCAAAACCCAGGAGTTCAGGGCCAGCTTTAACAATGAAAAGTTTAAATATCCACACACACAAAATTTACTTAATCGTGTGCTTTCTGAGCTTTTCCTTCTCATTTGAGTTATATGCTTTATTTTGGAGTCAGACTGAAAAGATGATGAGCTGAGGCTGCTGCTCTGCCCATAGAGGGGTCTCTGGCAGGTCTGGAGTGGGATCATCTCCCTGGTGGTGCCAGGTACTCCAGGAATTTCAGTGGAAAATGAGGGGCCACACAGGACTGGAATAAATTTCTCAAAATTGCATCAGTCAGCAAATAAAGAAAAACTGTAATTGCTCTGGACAAACGATGGATCAGATGTTATTTCACATTGCAGAGTAACTGTCTCCTTTGGGTGTTTAACTTGAGCTTTCTGCATCCATTACTAAATTTCAGTCAGGTCTCACAGAACATGGAAAAGGTCTCAAAGGTAATGAAATTCTTACAAAAGGTTACAAAACCAGGCAACTGGCTAAGAGAAAGGCAGTGGAAGCATCCTGAGTGATGGAGACATCGCTGTGTGAGCTGGGGGTGCAGCAGCCACCAGAGAATTGGGTGGAGAGTGTGCAAATTTCAGGTGAAGCTCAGCCAGGACCTGGAATTAGTCATGAGACTGAACCTCAGCCCCAGTGTGTGGATACAGCGTGTGGCCAAGGGACACACAGGATTGTGCTTCTCCTCAGGCACTCCACAGGCCTCTGGAGCACCAAGCCAGAGAACTTCTGGCCTTGCCCACACTCTTGTGTGCAAGAGTCTGGAGAGATCTTTGCTGCTCCTGAGAGCAGGAGCAGGTGGATGCAGGCACCACAGGAAGGGTGGTGTGTGTTATTTATTCCTGGTCTGGAACTGCACTGGGCACTGGAAAGTCACCATGCTCTGCTCTTTTCGATGTATCTCATTTAATTTCTGTTTGTAAACAAGTGTTTCCTAAGCTCTTTCCCCCATAACTCCCAGTTAAAATTCAACAGGGAGTTTCAGAAGACTGGAAATGCACATTCCTGGAAATAGGAATTTTTACTGATTGTATCTGGGCATTTAAAACAGCTCTGGCCTGGGTTGCAATTATTCTGTTAGAAAGAAACTCACCATTGCCCCATCCCTGGAAGTGCCCAAGGCCAGCTTGGATGGGGCTTGGAGCAAGCTGGGATGGCAGAATGTGTCCCTTTAGGGAAGCTGGAATAAAATGAGCTTTAAGGTTCCTTCCAGCCCAAACCATTCTGTGATTTTATGATTCGAGGGAGGTGTGAAACGAGCCCTATGCAAGATTCCATCTTTAAACCCAAGAGGTAAAGCACAAAGGCACTTATGTCCTTGCTGCCCTGCCTCATCCCTGCTGTCCCCAAGGACATCCCCACGGGGCAGGAGAGCTTCTCCTGGTGGATTGGTGCTGTCACCCAGCTGTGGCTGTGCCCACAAGGACATCCCTGGGCACTGGGATATTGCTGTTGCACTGAGGACGGGCAGAGAAACCACACAGAGCCCAGGCTCAGGGATCAATGGCAGCAAACCTTTAATGGCTTTTTCCTGAGGCTTTTATATGTCAGTTCACAAAAGTGAGTTAAATGGTAGAAAGTAATTGGTCCTCTGGCCATCCACCCCTCGAGGGGATTGGCCAAATCCTAAAACATCCATTCCTGAATATTTTGCTGGTTAGAGCCATAACAATCCTGCAAAACAATGTGCAGGTGCAAGAAGTTTACAAAATGGTAACTTTGTTTTAGACAGCCTGCGTGGGAAAGACAGAGCTCTCACAAAATGCTGCAGGGAGCTGAAGAAATTCAGTGATGAAGCTTTTTCAGTATCCATACTGGGAGATTACAGGGAGCTTACAGATTCCCCCCAGTTCCCTGGTCAAAGCCCTCCTGAGCCCCTGAGCCCTGCAGATCCCTTCCCTGGGATGTGGCAGGAGATCCATCACAGCTCCCACCCCTCCCCTGGGGAGCTGGGATGTTCCCCAGCCCTCTCAGGAGCACCAGTCCACTCTGTGAACCACGCAGGGCTGTGCAGATTCCCTCATTATCCCTCTCCATGTTCAATACCAGCCCTTCCCGTGGGCTCCTGGGAGTGCTCAGGCATGCTGATGGGAGCAGGAATCTCAGCTCACCAAGGCCTGGCTTGCTAAGGCAAACAAAATAGTGCTGGAATTAATACAGGGAAAAAAATGGCCCCGGTGTCCTTCCTATTTTTATTTTCTTTTCCAGCCAAGCTGCCTGCTCTGTGGACTTTGGATTCCTTCAGCTGCTCAGAAGGGCATGTGATTTATTGAGATTGGAAAGCTTGCAGACAGAAAAGGCTGTGAAATGATTTTGTAGCTGACACAATCATTAGTGGTATTATTTCTTTTGGAGCTGGGAAGGACACTTATAAAACATCTAACAAGCTGCTAAGGAGATTGCCTAAAGCAGTGATTTTCAAAATGTGCTGCTGGAGCCCATTCTTTGTGCTCTGCACATACATCAAGCTCCAGATTCTTTTTATGGAAAGGACTTCAAATAATATTTCTGAGGGCTGTTTATGACAGTTTGCTGGTCACCCTCTTCAAATATGTGCCACCTGCTGATGGCATGATACAGAGATGATTGAAAGAGGCCAAGGCACTCTAAGCAAGTGTGTTGTGGGGCAGAGGGGCACCCAGGGCTCCTCCTCTGCTCTGTGAGCCCCTCTGTGCACATGCAGCCTGCAAACCCTCCAAATGCAAGCACTGAGCCGGGTGTCAGTCTCTAAGGATGCTCTAAGGGGCTGTGGATTGTCTCCTGTGGGTGTCCCAATGTGCCTGCTGCAGCCAGAACTCGTCCAGTGGTCCAGCCTGCTTGGAAGGACTGGTCCAGCTACAGGGGATGCTGGTGGAAGGCACCTTCTCAGGGGACAGGCACCTTTTTCATCATAGAATCATCACAGGAAGGGTTGAGAAGGACTTTAAAGCTCATCCAGTCCCCAGAGACACCTCCCACTGTCCCAGGCTGCTCCAAGCCCCATCCAACCTGGCCTTGGGCACTGCCAGGGATCCAGGGGCAGCCACAGCTTCTCTGGGCACCTTGTGCCAGGGCCTCTCCACCCTCACAGGGAACAATTCCTTCCCAATATCCAATCCAAACCTACTCTCTGCCAGTCTGAAGCCATTCCCCCTTGTCACTCCAGGCCCTTGTCACTCCAGGCTCTTGTCAATAGTTTCCCTGCATCTTTCCTGCTGGTTTCTTCAGGCACTGGAAGGCTGTAATTGAGCCACCCCAGAGGCTTCTCCTTCCCAAGCCGAACAATCTCAACTCTCTCAGCTTTTCCTGAAAAGCTGTGAGGAGAAACTCCATCCCTCTGATCACCTTCGTGTCTCCTCTGGACCCACTCCAGAAGGTTTCATGCCCTTGCTGGATGCATTTCCCCCGGGGTGTCTGGAGGAGGAGCAGGATGGGATGCTGAGCAGAGCCCAGCCTGACCTCCTGGCAGCTCTGCTCCCACCTTGAGTGGAGCCCTGCACAAGCTCCTGCCACCTCAGAGACTGGCTGTGCCTCCTCCTCCATGGATTTGGCAACTTGTGCTGGCTGGATCTGCTCTGGGGAACTCTGATTTCTCTGGCTGAGGGGGCTGTGACTCGAGCAGGCTGTGCTTTCCCAGTGGTGAGCATGGAGTTCATTATCAGCAGCCCCAGCTCTCACCTGGCACTTGGCATCAGCAGATCCCAAAGCCTCTTGTGGGAAAAGGTCAGAACCACAGACCCCATTTTAAAGGTGGAGGAGCTGAGACACAAAACCCAACAGCCTCAGAGTCACCCTACAGGCAGCTGGCAGGCCAGCCCAGTGCTGCAGCCTCTCCATTCCCATCCTTAGCACTGGGATGGCCAGTTCCAAGGGCTCTGAGATGGCTGAGGGTGGAAGGAGCTGTTGTCACGGACACAGCATCCACAGGCTGTGCTCCTGCTCTTCCACTGGAGCTCTGTGGCCTGCAAACACCAGTGCAGCCATCAGCACAGCAATGGGGATTCATTTACAGCCCAAGCTCCACTGGCACCTCTGGCACTGACCGAGCTGGGGGCTTGTTGCTGTTGTACTGGGGATGGAGATAAATCACAACACGAAGTTCCAGTCTGGGGACAATACAGAGAGAGAACTTTATTAGTTAATTAAAGACTGGCTTATGTACCTTGGTTCACAAGGATGGCATGAGGCTATTGGTGTCTGGCCAGCCACCTCTCAGAGATGATTGGCTGGACCCTACAATACCCATTTCAAAATATTTTTCCAATGTACCATAACAAACTTGGAAAACAAACTTACAGGTGTTAGACAGAGAATCCCGTTACAAAACCATCTCCTTGTTTTTCATGGCTTGCATGAGAAAAGCAGAGCTCTCACAGAATGCTGCAGAAAGCTGTAAAATTCCTCTGCTGAAAGCTTTTTGCAGTGTTCACGCTGGGGCATGGACTCCACACGAGATGGAGAAGTGCAAAGATGTTTATTGTGCAGTGACCATTCCCTAAACACCAGCCCACAAACACGATATCACCTCATAGAAACAGGAAAGATGCTTCCCAGAGTGTCCCCCAGTCACCTGGAGTATTCCCTAGATGTTACCTATTATGTAACAGGTGACCAATACCCTGTAAGGTCACAAACCACAATCTTCCCACACAGTTGGTCAAGAAGGCCACAAACCCATAATTCTCTTTTCCAGCCCATCTCAGGTGACCTGGATGTGTTTCCATGGTTACCTCTGGGCTTTCCAGGCCTGCTCTTCCATCACACCCATGGTGGAACCCCACACTTTTCAGCATCCACAGCGGCTTCTCCGATTCCTCCAGCATCGACAGCTGCCAGGACTTGGTGGAGCTCAATTCTGTCCTGGATTTCCACACAACTTGTGCCCTTCCCAGCTGCACAGCACCTCTCTCTCCCTGCCCCCACCTCGGGTGGTCTCAGCAGGGACCAGAGACCCCCCCCAGCCACACACACACAAAAGCACCCCTGGGGAGGGTGGAGCTGCAGAGAGACCCAGGTGGGAACCACCCTGGAACGCTGAGAACTTGGCTGAAATTGTGTGGATTATGGCAAAAAGGTGCAGCCAATGCCTGTTTTGACCTCTTCCCATGCTGTTTTTTCTTTGAGAGGATCATGGAATATGGGGCCTGGAAGGGACCCACAGGATCATGTGCTCCTGCCCAGACCCCCCCACCAACCCCACCCTGGGCATCCCTGGCAGCGCTGCCCAAACGCTCCTGGAGCTCTGGCAGCCTCGGGGCCGTGGCTTGTGCTGTGCTGAGCTGGAGCTCATCCTCTGGAACACAGTATCTCCCATTTCCACAGGCTCAAAATACAATTTCTCACGTAAATGTCCTCAGAAGGTGGAACCATAAGCATGGAATCATGGAATTATGAAGGTTGGAAAAGGCACCTAGGGTCATGGAATCCAAGCACTCCCCCAGCACTGCCAGCTCTGTCCCCACGCCCCACACCAGCAGCTTTTCTGCGGGGATGGTGATTCCACCAGTGCCCTGAGCAGCTGTTCTAATGCCTGACCACTCAGTGGGTGAGGAAATTTTTCCCAATATCCAACCTAAACCTTCCCTGGTGGAACTCGAGGCTGTCACTGCTGCAGGCAGAGGGGACTGTCTGGACATCTCAGGCCACCAAGGACCTTTTTGTCCCTGTGCGAGGAGGGGACTGCCTGGCCATGCAAAGCCTTGCAGGAGCAGTGGGAGCTCCGTGCAGGAGGGTCACACATTCCCTGTCACAGCCCAAACCCCACAGACAAACCTCGAGGCAAAGCACAACCTCTGCTCCTCCCTCCAGGGCTGCTGGATCCTCCAGCACTGCCCCAGGGCTTGTCTGGAGCACAGGGTGTACCTGGGGGGGTGTTTTTCCTCTCCTGCAGCCCAGACCCCAGGGAACATCGTGAGACATTTCCTTGATGACTCTGGTGGCCTCTGGTACGGTGAGAGTGAGCTCAGAACCCCCAATTCCCTACGTGAGCCTCCAGCTCTGTGCTTGCAGCAGCTCCATGGCCATTAAAACAGGTTTTTTGGCAGCATCACAATCACCCAGGCTCTTCACCCAGCAAACTGCATGACACTGTGATCTTCCTGCAGCCAGGGCCATCCCAAAGTAGTTTTTTGTCCTTTTTCTAACACTGAGTTTGCCATTAAATGTGTCTGAGAAAGCACAGATAATGCCATATATTCCATGTAAAAATGATCTTTGGTACTTAGTGTCTGTCATCAAAAAAACCCGTTTAAATAAATAAATCAACTCAAATCCTTGCAATGTCCAGAATCCAGGGACAAAAGGAGAACTGGAGACGCCTGGTCAGAGACCCCTGAACGTGGCTGGCAAAGGATTGTGGCACCTCAGACAAACTTAGAAATTAAGTTCTCATTAAGTAATGCAAAATCTTATTGCTCACCCCTAATCTAGGAACATGATTCATCATTAAATATCATTAATTAGGAATGGGGAAACTGCTTCCACACATCCCCACAGCCACTGCTGATGGGATGGAGGCCTCCAGGTGAAGCTGCTTTACACAGGGCGAGGTGTGCCTGCCTAATTACAGAGTAATTAACGAGCCACAGCAGGGCCCATTCCAGCTCTAATCCCCTCGAATTGGCAAGGACAGGGACGGGCTCTTTCCTGCTGCTCCCCGGAGCTGTCAGGCCCTGAGGGTCCCTCCTTGCCCCATCCCTGGCACTATAAAAAGGCAGGAGGGGCTGCTGGGCTATGGTAGGTGTCTGGTTTTTCTTTGCTGGTGGTTTGTTCACTTCCCACAGGTAAGAAAAGGTCCTGTTCTGGAGTTTCTGGGGGGGAATATTCAGGTGTTGGGGTGTGATAACTGCAGGGCAGAGCCTTGAGCTCTGTTTTCCCCCAGGTCTGCTGATATTATTTTGTTTGTTCAAGAATTTGTCGGTGGGAAGGAAGGAGGTGCCTTGTGCTTCTCCTAAATTTATTGATAATATTTGGCCTCTAGGGTGAGGAGGGAATGCCCTCCTTGTTCCTTTGATCATCGTGAGCCACTTGAAACTTAATCTTGAAGCCAGGTAGATTTGCAAGTGGCACAGGTCCCCTCCTGTGGGGCTGTTTGGGGATTTCCCCTGAATAGGGAGTAAAGGAATTTCTCTCTTTTATGGCCTCAGAGGGAAGTGTCCCCTTGGAAGGGGGATTTTCCCTGAAGCCTGGGTGTTCCTTGCATTCCAGCTGCCATGGCCTCAGCTGTGCCTGCCAAGGAGGAGATTGCCCAGGGCTCCCCAGAGGTGGAGGAGGAGGTGGTGAGTGCTCCCTGTGGGGTGTGAGGAGATGGCCCTGCTGTGGCTGAGGGGAGCTGAGCCCCCAAAACAGGGGAGTTTCCTCTGCTCAAGCAGCATCCTGCAGCTTCTGGGTGACAGCACAGACAAAAACATGGACCTAAAGTCCCTGGAACCTCTTAGGCTGGGCAAAACTCTGTGGTTCTTGTCTAGGAAAGATGTTTCTCTAACTCAACATCCTGGCTTGCTGCAAGCAGTGCTCCCATGGAAAGATTCCAATGCTCCAGCACCCCTGAGACCTGCAGCTCTTGCTCTGCTTCTGTGAGCAGCTTAAAACCAACTCAGTCCTGGCTGGTGGAGCTTTTCCTGGGAGTCTGGCTTGTTGAATTCCAGTTCCAGGTGAACTGGAGATGGACATGTGGCAGAAGATTTGAGCTTGCCCCTGAACTTGGCTGTTCTTTGTGCCAGAGGAAAATTTTTCTGGGGTGGGCCATTGTTAATGGCAAAGCTCCCCAGGTCATGTCACAGCTCAGTTATGGATTTCATTAAGTGTGTGAGCAAGGCAAGAGTTTCTCCCTCAGCCAGGCAATTTGGTGACAGCTCTCCCCAAACAGGGAATTTCAGGGCAGGACCACTCAGGGCCACGTTTGGAGCTCCATGGCAGTGTTTTTCTTTGCTCTTGCAGGCTGCAGTGAAGGAGGTGGCCAATCTGAGCCTGGTGAGCTCTGCCTGTGATGTGGTTTCTGCTGCTTATGCCTCCACCAAGGAGAGCCACCCCTGCCTGAGGTCTGTGTGTGATGCTGCAGAGAAAGGTGTGCAGAGTGTGACCGAGGCCACGGCCAGCTGTGTGCAGCCAGTGCTGGCCACCCTGGAGCCCCATGGTAATCCCCTGGGCAAGGGCAGGGAGGGACTCCCTAGCTCCTTCCACACCTGGGAGGAGTGCTGGGGTGAGGAAATGCTCCTCTCCATCACCACAGGGAAAGGACAGCTCTGGCTTCTAAATAAGGCTAAAGCTGAGCCCTAATCCCAGCAGGGTGATGGAGAGTCAGGGATTGGCTCTGATGCTGACCTCCCTAAAACTGGTTTTTGCAAGGTGGAAATTTTGAGGTGAAAATGCAGAAAACCAAGTTCTGACACTTTGCTTCTCTCTTCAGTTGCTGCAGCAGGGGAGTTTGCTTCCAAGGGTTTGGAGAAACTGGGGGAGAAGCTGCCCCTCCTTCAGAAGCCAGTGGAACAGGTGAGGACTGGAGGCTGTGCTGTCCCTGGTGAGCAGAAGGGCCTGGTTCTTGTGGGCTTTCTAAGCCTGGGAGCGATGCAGGCTCTTGTGTGAGGACCTGGATGTCCTGTGATGAAAGCTCCTAAAGATAAAAGAGAAAACACTCAGCTGACACTGTGCCGTTTGTCCTCTTGGCGCAGTTCAGAATTTTGGTGTAAGACACAGCCTCCTACTCCATTATCTGCCCTTCCTCCTCTTCCCCAGATCCTGTCTGAGACGAGGGAGCTGCTGTCAGCCCAGGTGGCTGATGTGAAGGGTGCTGTGAGCAGCACAGTGCTGGAGGTGATGGATGTTACCAAGGAGGCTCCGCAGAGCAGCACAGGGGCTGCTGGACCCACAGTGCCTGGTGCTGCTGGGGAGGTGCTGGAGCCTGGAGTGGCTCAGACAGGTGGCTGTGGAGCAGAGGCTGTGCTGGGGACAGCAGGAGGTGACTCTCTCCCTATTGGAAATGAGGAACTAGGTAAGGAAAGGGTGTCTGTGGCTATTGAAGTGGTAATTATTGAACTGGGGGTGGTCAGCCCTATTCCTCACCTTACTACCCGGGAATGGGGCTAATGGGAAGAAGAGAATCCCAGAATGGTTTGGGTTGGAAGGGACCTTATTAAAGCTCATTTTGGGCATCTCACCGTGGGCAGGGATACCTCCCACTATCCCAGCTTGCTCCAATCCCTGGCCTTGGGCACTTCCAGGGATCCAGGGGCAGCCACAGCTGCTCTGTGCACCCTGTGCCAGGGCCATACTGGAGAGTAGCTGGCTTCAGCTTTCATGAGCCTGTTACTGGGACATGTCTGGTGACTGGGACCCTGCCTGTGTCCCCAGCCCAGCTGGCAGTGTGTGAGGAGGGCACAGCCGTGGTGCCCCTGGAGCAGCAGCAGCAGAGGAGGTACTTTGTGCGCCTGGGCTCGCTCTCGGAGGAGCTTCGCCTCTTTGCCCACCTGCACTCCACAGCCAGGCTGAAGCAGCTCTGGCAGGGCATGCAGGGTGCCCTGGCACAGCTCCACTGCATCATCGAGCTGGTAGGTAGAGCCCAGCTCCTGGCAGGAGGGGACCAAAGCCCTGCTCTTGTCCCCACTTTGTTGCTGTGGTGAAAAGCTTTGCAGGTCCCCAGCTGATCTGTCTGCCTTGACACTCTGATCTTCCCCTGCCACAGATTGAGGCATTTAAGCAAGGATTGAACCAAAAGCTTCAGGAAGGGCAGGAGAAACTACACCAGATGTGGCTGGACTGGAGTAGGAAGTATCTCAAAGAGAGTGGACCTGAAAGCCCTGCAGAGCCAGAGGTGCCTTTCTGGGGAGGGAGGCAAAGGGCTCTGGGCATCCCCTTGATTTTTTGGTGGTTTTTTTTTTAAATTACGTGACTCATTCCTGATCTTGTCCTTCTTGCCTCCTCCCAGGAGATGGAGTCTCTGGCCCTGCTCATGGCATGCAGGATCACCCAGCAGCTGCACCTTACCTGCTCTGGGGTGGTGGCTGCCATCCAGGGCCTTCCCTGCAGCCTGCAGGACAAGGTGAAGCAGGCTCTCAGTGCCATCCAGGAGCTGCGTGCTGCCTTCTCAGGGGCAAAATCCTTCCAGGATTTGTCCAGCAGTGTCCTGAGCCAGGGCCAGAGGAAGCTGGCTGTGATCCAGGAGTACATGGAGGAGCTGCTGGATTACCTGAAGCACAACACTCCTCTGTCCTGGCTGGTGGGACCCTTCTCCCCCAGGGAGGAGGAGGAGGAACCCTCCCAGGAGAAAGAGGCAGCAGGAGCTGGGCATCTGGAAACCTCCACCACCCCCATGTAAAGGAGAAAACAATCATTGCTGTTGGCATTAAACCCTCAGTAAGTGTAAAGTGTAAAGAATTGTCTTCCTAAAAGCTGCTGGTACTGGGTCATAACTGCTTAAAATAAAACTGCTGCATACAAACCCCCTGGCTCTGGTGTCTCCTGGACAAAGACTGAGCACTGCTTGGTGGGTGTGACCTGTGCTCTTCCCATCCATCCCTCCCTCAATGGAATTCCCTCAGGGATTCAGGAGGAGCAGCCAGTGCTACAGGAGGGATCACAGCTGGTAAGTCCTGATGTTGTCCTGAGAGGCTGGAATTCCTTCTCTCTCCCAAGCCTGGAGGCCCTGCTGGCCCTGGCCCGTGCTTGGGGGAGCTGCTGGAGCCCTGGTGTCCCTTGGCATTGCTCCTCCAAGGCTGAATTCTCCTCCTGCCTTTATCTACTGCTGTCTGGGTAAGGTTTCAGTGTGGTGGGATGGGAGGTGGGGGAGAACCCACCTGGGAGAGCTGTGGAGAAGCACTGGGGTGGGTGGCAGATGCTGTCAGAACTGCCCTCTCCTGACCAGGTGTTTCTGGGGAGCTCAGAGCTCTTCCAGTGCCAGCTCCCTTTGGAAGAAGCTGGGGAGCCCAGTGCCCTCAGACTGGCCAGGAAAGGGACCAGGTGCCTGTGGGACTTTGAGATGAAAAGCTCTGCTCCTGGCTTCTCATCCTGCTGGCTTCAAGACTAGAATTGGAATCTGCCACGTGAGCACTGCTTCTTCCAGAGTTATTTTTTTATTTAAATATAATTAAAATTTTCTCATGATGGTCAGAAACAGGGATTGGGGCTTTTTTTGTGGATGGTGATAGTGGGCTTGAAAGGGGGGAACTTCCTCTTCTCTTACATCAAAGTTCCCACTTTTCCAGCAGCACTGCTCCTCCTCTGCCCCTGTGTGTGCAGGACTGGTGCTGAGGCAGGGCTGTGCAGGCTCTGGGTTCAGGCAGTGATTATTCCTTGATGCACCACAACCCCCTCAGGCAGGAAAGGTTTGGATCCCAATTCCCTGAGCTCGGCATGCCTGGGACCAGACAAGTGTCTTCCTCCTGCAGCAACCAGTTGGTGTTGAAGGCAAAATAATCAGGCAATTGAGGATGCCAGGCCAAGGTGTGGCTGAGATGTGAGAGATAAATTGCAGGGGTCATCCCTCCACTGTGTGCTCTCAGCTGCAGAGGGAATCCTCTCAGGGAAAAAGCTCAGCAGTTCTGCCTCCTGTGAGTCCTGCTGAACCTGGGGGACCTGGGAATGGGGGATACTGGAGCCAGTCCTGCTGCTTTTGGTGGGAGGTGAGCTCTGTGTTGTCTTCTTAATGGCAAAGTTGTTCCTTAGCACCCAGGAATGCCTGAAATTTAAACTTGCCTGACTGAAGAAGTGAACTTTAAGGAATAATTGGGCATTCCTGCCCTTGGTATTGATTTGTCAGTGCAGCATGTCTGCTCTGCATTAGCACAGTGCTTATCCCAGCAAATCCTGCTGCTTCTGCCCACGGAGCAGTGGGATGTGTTCTTGCATGGCCAATAAACCTATTTACTGTCAACTTCCCAGGCTGCTTGTGCCGTGGGACCCTCTCTGCAGCTGGGACCTCCCTGTGCTGGAGCTGCTGCTGAACAGCCCAACACCTGAAAGGCTTTCTGGGCCACGGGGACTGCAGCAACAGAGCTGCCACAGGCTGAAATGACCTTCCTGTGGCAGCTCCTGAAGCTCTGCTTGGAAAGAGGAGGCTTCCCAAGCAGAGCCTGAGGAGTGGAAGCCTCTCCCTGTTTGACTGTTTAACACCCCAAGGTTCAGGGAGCCACGGAGCCTTCCTGCACCCAGCAAGAGGGAAAACTCTGAGTAGCTGCACAGGGGAGTAGTTTGACTTTATTTGATCTGTTTTCATCTGTGCTGCAGAGACAGGAGGGGATTGAGTTGGGGAGGAGCTGGGGATGATGAATGCACTGGCTGCCTGCAATGTTTGAGGCTGAAACTCCTCTGAGCTCTGGGAAAGTATCCAGGTTGTCCTTCATTGTCTCCGAGCTTTTGCCTGATCCTCCATGCTTATTCTGAGCGATTTTGGATGGAAATGAGCAATGTGTTGGTAATGTGACAGCCCATAGTGAACACCTTGGCAGGGAAGGTGTGCCCTGAGGCACCTCCTGTGCCTCTCAGCAACCCTAGGGAGTGATGCAGCATTCCTTGATCCTGGTCCTTATTGCCCTGGTGCTTGTGTCTCAGCCTCCCCTGCTGCTGCTGTGCCCCAGCTCAGTGCTGTGCCTCCTGCACTAAGCTCCTGTTGCTTTAGGAAGCAAGAATAACAAAACCATGAATTAATAAGTGAAATCCATCCAGAGAATGGCACAAAATACAACCATGTCAGGTTAATCACCCTCTGCACCACCTCCCCTGAGCTCCACTGCTGGAGGAGCTCAAGCTGTGGCTGGATCTAAGTACAGACACATTCCTGTATGCCAGCTCAGGTCTGGGCTGATTTAAGCTTTACATGCACTCACAGGGGCACTTGCTTCTTGTTCTACTTTTGGTGGATGCCACCGTGTCCCTCTGCCAGTTTGTTTAACATTTTAATTATTTCATTCTCCTGTTCACATCCTCCTGCTGATCTTCCTGCAGCCCCTGCTGTTCCCTGCTCAAATGCCTGACCTGCAGGTCAGGGAATGAATGTGCTGGTGTTGGGTGGAGGCCACCTTGGGCATCACTCCAGCAGGCTGACACTTTTTATGAGTGAAATTAGGAGGCATTTACCAACCTGTTCCCTGTTTTCCCACCTGGCAGGGGGAATGGCTTAAGGAGAGTTTCCTAAGCAGCTTTGTTAAGGCAATTGATTTGGAAAGTGAAGTTCTCAGCAAGTGCTGAAAGGCAAAAGCTGTGTGGCTGCTTGCAAGGAGCTTAATTTCCCTCTCTCACTTCCATGTTTCTTGTCACTCTTGGATGTTGTCATCCCTCCTAAAAGCTGTGTTATTACTTGCTGCAGATTCACTGAGTTTATAAAGGTTTGAGGCTGCCCTGAAGGGCTGCTGGGGGGGCCCTGCAGAGCCAGGAGCTGTCTGGGTTCCAATTTCTGTGTCACCCAAAGTTCTTATGATTGGAAAATTTCAAGTTGTTCAAAGCTCATTGGAATTAATTTGGAATGGGTTGAAGTTGTTGTGGCTGATCAGTGTGGGAGCAAGATCAGACTGTGGGTCCTGCTCTGGTGGCTGCTGTGGGCAGGCAGGAATTCTGCTGGGGAGCCCGTGGCTCTGTGCTTTCCTCCTGTCCCCTTCCTTTCCTACTGCACTCTCTCTTGTTAGAGGAAGCCAAGTGTTCCAGGGCAGGGGAGAGAAACCTGGAGGGCTTTCCCTGCTGTCTGGGCTGGATGGTGCCAGCCTGCAGGGTGAGCTCAGTGGGGCTTTGGGAGCCCTGGAGAGCCCAAGTTTGTTGAAGAGGACACAGGTGCCTGCAGTGCCTGCAGCATCCCAATGCTGTTCCAGCCAGATTCTTTGCTGCTCTCAGCATCCAGCTCTCCCCTCGTTCAGATGCTTCTGCCAGGGGCCTCTTGTGGCAGGTCCTGGCTGGGTTTTAAGCCTGATTTGACTGTTCTTTGCTTTCCTCCCCTCCCTGCCCTGAGGATGGTGTGGGAGGTCAATAAATCTGCTTTGGGCTGCCTTACAAACTGAGTGTGAGCTTGTGACCATTGGCAAACCACCTTTGCAGGGCTTGTTCAAGCCCCTGATGCCTCCAGCACTGACAGGTTGCTGTCCTGATCGATGCTGGGCTGCCCTTTGCTGCAGCAAACGGGGCCCAGCTCCTCCTGTGGGCATTGAGCACGGCCAGAGGGTCCTTACCCTGCTCTGCTGCCTCTGGAGCTGCCCCTCTGGAAAGCAAAATCCATTTGCAGGACCAGTTCATCTGCAGCACTGGCTTCCTGGACTCCCTGTGATTCCTGTCTGTACTTAGATCCAGCCCCAGCTTGAGCTTCTCCAGCAGTGGAGCTCAGGGGAGGTGGTGCAGAGGGTGATTAACCTGACATGGTTGGATTTTGTGCCATTCTCTGGATGGATTTTGTGATAGGTTGGGTCTCAATAACCAATCAGAGACGTAGATTCAATTAGAAAATTTACTAATTAGAAGCAAGCGGGTATCAGCCAAAACGCACCGGTGGACAGGCCGGTAGACAAGCTGTTTCTTGTCCGGGCACCGCGAGGAAGGTTACAGAATTGTCAGTTTTTATAACTTTTGGTATTACCCTCCCACAGTGTCCCCTCGTGGGTCTTGATTGGCATCTTCTTCTGACTTTTGGTTGGTTGCCAGGTCGTCTAGGCTGGGGTGCTCTGCGTTGTGTCTCTCTTGTGAGGGGGTTCGATGATGGGCGAGGGAGGAAATGCTTTACATACCTTTAGTTTTTAGATAAGCTGGGAGGGTTAACACACTATGGGGGCTGTCCGACATTGCTGGCTCATCCCAGCACAGTGTTTTATATAAATTTATATAGAAACACGATTAAATTGAAAAGCAGTTTAAAACCTACTAGTTTATCTACACAGTTCGTGAACTACACTTATAGTAATTTATTACAGATTTCTCTTTTTAATTTGTGGTTTTGTTATTCTTGCTTCCTAAAGCAACAGGAGCTTAGTGCAGGAGGCACAGATCCCTGCCTGGCTCTCCCCAGGTGCCCTGGAAGGCAGGGGAGATGGGAGCTGTTAAAGGGGATTATCTGGGAAAGGAACAGCTGGGAAGGGTGGGGAGAAGTTTGAGATTTTCCAGGGTGAGGTGGAATGGCAAAGCTTGAGAGACATGGAGGAGGAGACACCAGGAAGGCTGGGGACAGCCAGAGGTGGGAGACTGGATGGAAATACAGTGGAAAATCCTCCAAGATGGATTGGGATTAAAGGTGGGAATTCAGTGAGTGGAGGGGAGGGGAGGGACAGATTGGAGGATGGGAGCAGAGAAGCTGGGAATGCTGGGCAGGGATGGGCTCACCTGGGGCAAGGTGCAGAAGTCTGGAAAGCAGGGGAGGAATCAGATGGAAGAGAAGTGGAAGTTCCTTTTTTACAGTTATTTTAAGGGCACTGGGTGTGTATCTTACCAAGCTGCCTCCTGGGGTGTCTCAGTGCAAGGCACAAGCACTGTCTCTGCCCTTGGGTGAGTGAATGTTGGAGAAAACCCCATTCCTGTGCAAGGGGAGCCCTGAAATATTTTCTCTGCATGTGAGTCCTCCTGCACAGACCGTCCTGCAGGGTGCTGGCCTCACATGCCTTGATTCTGCAGGATGTTTCTGGGAGGAAACACATCCTGAGCTCTCCCATTGGAGCAAATACCAATTGTGGTGCTCTTCTCCCTGGCAGAGAAGTGCAGCATTTTGGGTTTGTGCCTGCTCTGTCCTCCTGTCCCAGTGTGGACAAATTTGGAGGAAAATGTCCTCTCACAGAAGGCAGGTTACCACCACCCCTCCTCCAGTGGGGTTGGGGAAAAAAAATATAGATTTTCCTCAGAGGAGAGTGAAAGAGATGAAAACTATTTATTTAACAAACACACAGAAAAGGATAATAATGCTAAATAATAAATCCTCTTGCTGTGGAGAGAAACCTGGGAAGATTTCAGAGCCCTTCTGTAGGTGGGGTCTCTCTCCTCCTCCTCAGGGCGGGGTTGGTGTGGGTCCCCTCTGGGGCCTTGGTGGAAAATTCTCCCGGTGTGTTCTGATGTTGGAACAGTCCAGAAGAGAAGGGAAAAAAAAAAAAACCAAATAAAAAAGCCCCAGGAAACCAAAGTTCAACTCTCCCTCTGGGGCAAAGGAGCTGAGAGCTGGCTGAAAAAGCTGGGCTGCTGCTTGTGCTCTTGCCACCACAGCAGCCAAAAAGCAGCGAGCAGGGTCTGTCTGTGTCCTTGAACAATTGCTTTGAAAAGTTCACTTGGTTTTTTTTTTCCTCTTTGCCCTCTCAGGCTCAGTTTAGAGGCACAGAAAGCCACAAAAGTAATTTCTGGGCATTAGAGCAGACGAGAGAAGATAAATTTAGAAAGTCACCCCAAGACACCTTCCTAGAACCCCACTCTGCCTTGTGCTGGCTGAGTTTGGAGGAACAGCTCTCAGCTGGGGCTCGCTGTGCTGCCTCCCCTCCCTGCTCCATCTCCCCTGGGGGATGGCAATTGCACCTGGGAGCCGCAGGTCCCTTGAAATGCCACCTTCATTTAGCTGCCTTGATGGGGTAATTACAGCTGGAAATACAAGGCTTGCTAAACAAATTAGAGCCCAAATGCAGTGTTTGCCTTGTGAGAGGCTGATTGGGAGCACCTGTCACTTTGTGGAATAGAAAAAAAAAAGCAGCTTCAGGGGTTTGAAGTGTTTTTGCTTGTGATGTCTCCTGTTGGCTGATTTGTGTCCCCTCCTGCTGCCCCCCAGCAGATCAGGGTGTGACACTCAGTTTGGGTGGGATTCTGGCTGATTTGGGCCCCCCCACGGCCCCAGGGAGGGCAGTGAGCCTCGGGTGCACAGAGCATGAAGGGTTTTGTGCTTCATGGAAGGTCCAGACCTTCTGCACCTTGCCAGGTGCACTGGAGAAGTGGTTAAAGCAGGGAAGGATCACACCTGAGCTGGTCCTGAGCACCTGCCCCGTGGGAGGACAAGGGAAGTGGCTTTGAACGGAAAGAGTGGAGGCACAGGTGGGAAATGGGGAAGGAATTGTTCCCTGTGAGGGTGGGCAGGCCCTGGCACAGGGTCCCCAGAGCAGCTGTGGCTGCCCCTGGATCCCTGGCAGTGCCCAAGGCCAGGCTGGAGGAGGCTTGGAGCAGCCTGGGGAGTTCCCAGACATCCCACTCGAGACAACCATTGCTGCAATTTTGTTCTGCATTAAATTCCTGCTCTTTGACCCAGTTTTATTCTCTGCCTGCATGGTGGTCCTGGGTTAATGATTGGGCTTGATGGTCTTGGAGGTCTTTTTTTAGCCCCTTCCAGTGCTGAACCAGCCTTTCCATGAAGAAATTTCCCCTGATATCCAATGTGAACCTCCCCTGGCCCAGCCTGAGGCCGTTCCCTCTCCTCCTGTCCCTGTTCCCTGGGAGCAGAGCCCGACCCCCCCCGGCTGCCCCCTCCTGTCAGGGAGCTGTGTAGGGCCACAAGGTCCCCCCTGAGCCTCCTTTGCTCCAGGCTGAGCCCCTTTCCCAACTCCCTTAGCCCCTCCTGGTGCCCCAGCCCCTTCCCGGACACACTCCCCAGGTTGGATGATCCTATTGTGCTTTCCTAAAAGAAGGACTGAGAGGGAAATGATTCCCACTCCCTTTGTGCCCACACTGGATTTTGATGGACACCCCTGTGACTGCTGCCTGCCCTCACCCCCCTGCAGCTCCAGGGCCACCCTCAGCTGAGGGCTCTGTTTGGGTTTTGGTTTTTAAGTTTATTTTTTAACATTTATTTCTCTTTCCTGCTGATAGTGAAGCAGCCCCAGAGCACCCTGCTGCTGGCTGAGGGTTCCATAATGCAGGGCTGGAGCCCAGCAGGACGAGTCCTGAGGTGCTGTTTTCCTGTGGGACTGGGAGGCTTTGAAGGGTGAGTGCTGAGGCACAACCTTCACTTTCGCAGGGGGGTCAGGCACGGATGCTCCAGACAAAGAGCTGAATAAATGGGGGTTGGGAGGGAGAGGGCAGGGCCAGCAGGTGACACTTTGGGGTGTCTGGGCTCCCCCAGCTCCCTGCTGCTGTCCCTCAGAGTCGTGTCCCTGTGCCTGGAGCAGGGGCACCCACCCTTGTTCACAAGTTCTTGTATGATGGCAAGTCAGGGCTATTAAAAAATGAATTATTTATTTCACAGACATAAGACTGTAAACAGACCATTTACTGCACGGAATGAAACACGGAGAACGCTGTAGTACTAAAGATACTTTGAATCCTAATCCTTCCCAAACTGGTGCAGCTACAGGAGGTTTCAGCATTCCCTGGAGGTTGCAGAAAATTTTAGTGGCTTGTGGATACCTCTCAGCTCTGGGCAGAGGTTTGAGTCGAGGTCTGCAGGTGGTTGTGCTCTGTCTCTTTCAGCAGGATTGGTGGAAGAAGTGTCTAAGTCCTGAAAGAATACGATCTGTCCTAAAATATTGATGACAATATTCATAGAATCATGGAATTGTTATGGTTGGTAAACACCTTTGAGATCATCAAGTCCAACCATCAGCCACATTCACCCATGTCCTCCAGTGCCACACCCACACATTTTTAGAACATTTCCAGGGACAGTGACTCCCCTGGACACTCCATTCCAATGCTTTACAGCCCTTTCTGTGCCGGTGTTTTTCCCACCATCCAATCTGAACCTCCCCTGATGGAATTTTAGGCTGTGCCCTCGTCCTGTCCCTCACTCCCTGGGAGAAGAGTCCGACCCCCAGCTGGCTGCACCCTCCTGCCAGGTAAGGATAATATTTTCCAAGGTCCAACCTGCCTCTTAACGCTTCCAAGCATCCTTTCTTTAATTATTTTGAAACAAAGCCAATGATTTATTCTCTCTGTGCAGGCTGTAATTGTCCTGTTTCTATCCTGGCTTTCCATGGACCTTTGCTTCCCCTGGCAGAGGAGTGTGCCAGCCCCAGCTCTGCCTGGCACCGTGTGACAAACGGGTGAGCTGGGAGGGGGAGGCTTTCTGAAATGGGAAGGGATTTTTCAAATGGAGAAATCTCTGCCCCGAGTCCATCAGCCACTCTTAGGGAGGCACTGGGGCAACAGGGGCTTTAAAGCAGTGAGGTGATGCCTTGGGAGTGATTGTTTGTGCTTCCAGGAGGAGGAACTGAGCATCCTCCTTGGTCACACCTGGAACTGGCCCAGCCCTGGCACAGAACGGGGCTGTGGGAGCTGTGCTGGCAGCTCTGCACAGCCCGTGTCCACCTGGGCATTCCTTGTGATCCTGGAAACCACAGCATCTGCAAGGTTGGAAAGGACCTTCAAGACCATCAAGTCCAACCTTTGACCCAACACCATCCTGCCTCCTAAACCAGACTGTGGAATCTGCTCTTTTTACTTTCTTTTTGAACCTTCCATGGATGGTGACTCTGCCACTGTCCCAGGCAGCCTGTTCCAAGGCTTTCAGTGAAGAAATTTTCCCAGATCTCCAGCCTGAGCCTCTCCTGGCACAACTTGAGGCTGTTCCCCATGTCCTGTTGCAGCTGCTGGGGTGGAGAGGGTGACCCCCACCTCGCCAGAGTCTCCTTTCAGGTAGCTGTAGAGAGCAGAATTGAAATATTTTCCCCAATTTTGAGGTCTTGAGCAGTTTCTGAGGTCCTTTTCCCATTTCCATGACTTTGCTGGGCACCTTCACACCAGCACTGTCTAAAGGGACCTCAGTGTGAGGCAGTGACTGACTTGCAGGGGCTGCCTCTCTGTTTTAAGGTGGGAAGAAAATAATTCTCCCCCCGTCCCTGATGTGAAGGCAAAGGCTCAGTGCTGCCCACGAAGCCCCTGGGAAGGCACTGGGGATGTGAGAGGGGCAGCAGCCCTGTGGGCTCCAGAGGTCACAGCTGTACCCCAGTGTGCTGCCACCCCTGGGGCTGCTGAGCAGCTTCTCTCCAGGAGCAGGGAAGACACCCTGGAGGTCAGTCAGGTGGTGGAAACTCCTGGAGAAGTGACCCAGCCATCTATCAAAGCTGGGAAGGGATAACGAGAGGATTTTACAGCACTGGCACAATCTGTGACCCCGTCCTTCCCAGCAAGCACAGCTCCCACCACCCTAAAAGAGGTGCAGAAGAGCAGGGACACTTTGGGGATAAAATGAGGATGTTACTGCTTCCCCCCAGGTCCTTCTGGGGCCTGGGCAGCTCTTTCAATCCTCCTGTAACTCTGGGTGATTTGTGTGCTTATATGAGCTCATTTTATAGTTTCTCTGAAAATCCACAGCAGTAATTTGGTAAATAGAGAATTACCAGGACCTGAAGTACTCCAGCCCTGGCCAGCTGTAATTTGCTCTGGGTAATCACTATTCTGCTGCTTCTCTCTGCTCGCTCTGAAAGTGCTGAGAATTTAGAGTAGGAATCAATTAAACAGCAAATAGGTTTCTTTGTCAAAATCAATTAAGTCCTCCTCCCAGCCAGTGCAATGGTCTCCCTGGAATTTCATATTCTGCTTGGCTGCTGTTTCCTCAGCAGCTTTTGCTGGATAATGTTGATGTTTTATAGCTTGATTTAAATCACATGGATCAATGCATATGCATCCCTTATTTGGATTTTTCAATTACAGCCGTATATTTAGCCTAAATGAATTATCTGGGTTGTAGTTGCAGCTACACAGAGAATTTTTCATAATGCCCAATTCAATTTCTACCTCCTCTGTAAGCAGAAATGATTTCTTTGGGGAGAAGGATCATTAGGGTTGTTTTGCCCTTCTTGCTGGAGACTGAATTTTCCAAATGGGCCAGATGAGGAATTTTCAAACATCTTCAGCCTGTGCATTCTACTTTGGCTTTGGGTGGAGATGCAAACACTTGGGAATTGTGGATTGTGCTGCTGTGTGGGTGAAAGTCATTTTTAAAGTCACTTGTGGACTCCTCTGAGCTGGCTCACAGCCCTTTGCTCACTGTCCCCTCCCCAGAGCTCTCAGGTCACAGCCTGGATCTGAGCTCTTCCTGTTGCATCTGGATTTTGAGCCATCCTTTTCCCTGCCTGCTGTACCTCTGACCAACTCCAGTCCCTCTGCATCCCTAAACCCCCACGTGCCTTTGGGAATCTGGCCCTTGGCACGCCCGAGTTTCCATGGCATCACTGAAACTGGACTTTGGTTCCTTAATCTCCAAAGTGTCTTTGTTTTCCATGCAGTTCTCCACAAATAATTCATCCCCAGTCCCTGTCTGGGAAAGAGTTCTGAGTCTTAAGCCAAGCTGTGGCTCATCTTTAAATCAGAAGGTGCAAGTTAATCATAGATATCAGATATTAATGACATGGAGCTGTGCCAGGGAGGGTCAGGCTTGAGATCAGGGAAAGGTTCTTCCCCAGAGGGTGCTGGGCACTGCCCAGGTTCCCCAGGGAATGGGCCCGGCCCCGAGGCTGCCAGAGCTCCAGGAGCGTTTGGACAGCGCTGCCAGGGATGCCCAGGGTGGGGTTGGTGGGGGGTCTGTGCAGGGCTGGAGCTGGGCTGGGTGATCCTGGGGGTCTCCTCCAGCTCAGGAGATTCCATGGTTTTGTTCTGTGCTTTTCAGTCTGACATTTATTTTTGCACTGTCCCCCATGTGACACATTCCTCAAAGTTCACCTTTCTCTCCCGGCTGCTTTGGAGAGGTTTGACCATCAGCCTGTGGGTACAAAGCCCTCCACCCACCCATTGCCTATTTAATTCTTAAAACCCAGTGGTTCCTGAAGCTAAGGGATGTGTTTAATCTATGCTGCCATCCAGGGGATCTGTGTGCAGACCAGACCTTGTCAGCAGTGGGGAAAAAAACCTAAAAAAACCCAGGAATTTTACTTGTATTTTATGGCATTGGAAATTACTAAATATTAAAAAGTCCAGAACAATGTAACAGCTATTTTGGGTTTGAATTTAACTCCAGGGTTCCAATTTTGACAAATTAAATCTAAAAAGAGGGATAATTGCTGAAGTGGTGTGAATGATTGATTTCTTTTTCTGTGTGACAGCCAAACCCAAACTTTTTCAAGGAACTGTTGAGCTTTGTAGAGCTGAAACAACACTCAGTGTCCTTCTCCCAAAAATCCAACTCTTAAATACTTTATGTGGCTCACTGCACAGTTTTCCACTTAATGCAAAACATTTCATGCTGAAAATAGAGGCCTGGGGTTATAAACTGCTCAAGAAGTTGGTGTCATCTGAATTTTCCTGCTGCCTGAGGGGATTTAGGGGATCAGCTGTGTGCCCAGGAAAGTGCTCTGGCCCCTGGCAGCCCAAGGATGGGGCCTGGGTGCCTCCGTGGTAAATCCCACTTTTCCAGCGCTTTGAAGCTTTGCAGAAACAATTCCCTGTTCCCTAAGCAAAGCTGCTTCCCAAGCTCCTGCTCCTACCTCCAGGCCAGTGAGCCTTTCTCAAGCTTTTGCTCAAGGAATTAACCAGGACTGAAACTCCTCTCTGTCGCTGTCGCAACGCGGACGTGCAGAAAAACCACACCAAGTCCAGGGTCAGTAGAAATGGTGGCAAGGCCGGTTTAATGGTTTTTTCCCCCCGAGGTTTTATATGTCAGTTCACAAAAAGTGAATTAAATGGCATAAAGTAATTGGTCCTTTGGCCATCCACCCCTCGAGGGGGTTGGCCCAACACGTCTGTTCCCAAGAGTTTTTCTATTTTAAGCCATAACAATCCAGGAATAACAAATCGCAGGTGTGGATATTGATAAACACTGGTAACTTTGTTTTAGTTAGCTTGCATGAGAAAGACAGAGTTCTCACAAAATACTAGAGAGCTGAAGAAATGCACTGCTAAAACCTTTTCAGCATCTCCACCTCCCAGCTGAGGAAATGCCAGAGGCAGGAGCAGAGCCCCTTTCCCGGAGGGGACGGGGCTCAGCCCAGGGTCAAAATCCTCCTCAGCCTCATCCCTGCCCAGAGCAGGGACAGGGATTGTGTCCCAGTTGCTGCAGGGCTCTTCCAGCCCCTTTCCCTGGAGGTTTTGAGCCCTCTCCTGCTGCCAGGGATGTGCTGCTTGGCAGATTCCAGGATGTGCTGGTTCCTCAGCCTTACAGTCTTTGCTCTGGTGAAGTTTAATCCCTTAACCCAGGCAAGTGCTGCAACAAATAAAGAGGCCAAGTGTTATTCTGGGCTGTCCTTTGGAGCAGTTTGCTGTGGAGGTGCAGGATGTGGTTGGGATCCTTCCAGGAGAGGTGTGGGGGGTCACCTGGACTTTCCTGTGTCCCAGGTAAGCATTCCCAGCCCCAAACCTGGGCAAAGATCCGTGTTATCCCATTTTGTGGCTTCACCTGCTTTGCTTCCCCTCTCTTCCCTCGCTGTTTTTCCTCTGCTTCTGGGGGAGGCAGGGAAATCACCTTTTGGGGACCAATTTACCATAAACTGGGGGAGTGGGGGAGTACACAGATTCCCATTAGCGAGTGATTCATCACTTTTATTGCTGCTGAGAGACCAAGGTGTCCCTTTAATCCCTGGAATTCCCACGTGCCAGTTATTGAGAGGGGTATTCAGATTCCTGCCTGCATTAGCATCTGACTTTCCCTTCCTCGCTGCTGGGCTCCGTTTGCAGGGCTCTGAGCAGCCTCTGCCATCTGTTAATTTAATAGTTGCCTAATGTTGTAAAACACACGTGCTTTAATGGAGCAATTTCCCAGCTCCCATCCTGGAATCTGTTTCAGCTGTCAATATTTCTTTACAATGTCTGTGTTTTCCAGGGCCTTTCGAAAACAATGGCATGATTACAATAACTTCAGTTAAGCCTGGTCCTTCAGCAGCCTGGCACAGTAAATATTATAAAATCCCCATATGTCTGGAACAATCTGGGAAGTTTTAAAATATTAAAGTAACACATCCTCATCCTTGCAAAACGGCAGGCCTGATGGTGCAATTATCCAGTCTATTAATTATTATCTGGTCTGCTTAGAAAGTGAGAACTCTTCTTCAAATGGCATGAACTGAGATGAATGTAAATTAAAAAGGGTCTGGCTTATTTCACGTCCACTGCAACTCAAAAAAAGCCCCTAAAAACTCTTAGACCAGGATGCCAAATGAATGGGGGGGGATGCCAGATGAAGAAATGGATTTATTCCAGCACAATCCTGTCTATGCTGATGCTGCTTTTCCTGGTCTGCAAACTCACATGCAGCTCATCTCAGAGGGAAGAATAAATAAAGCCGTGATTCCATGTTCCTTACTGAAAGGAATGAGAGACTTGTCTTTGCAAACAAGCTCTGGGCCTACTGGTTGATGAAATCAGCACTGAGAGATAAAAAGACACAATAAGAAGGGTTCCAGTGATTGTTGAATGAAAGAGATTTGTCTCTACCAACAAACTGTAGGTGTGCTGATAAATGAAATTGGATATTGAAAGAAGAAAGACACAATGGGAAAACCCATAAAATACAATAAGAAGTAAAAATAAAAGGTGGTTATATATTAGAAGGGAACCTTAGGTATTAGGTGTACTGGGAAGTCTGTACCTCTCGAGTACCTCAGCCAATGGGGAAAGAGAGAGGGAAATGCAGCTGGGAAATCAGGACAAATAGGAGGCTGCGCCAGAGGAAATGCCCCATGGCCTCTCCCTTTATTCAAATAAAGCAACAGGAGTCCTCTGTCTCCTTTTTGGACATAAACCTCTGGTGTTGGAGGATTAATTTTCCTGACATTATGGACCAGGAAATATTTATTGTAGGGGAATAAATGCCTCAGTTTCGCTTGGGCGCCTCAGCTCTATTCAGATTCGCCATGAAATCTCTCCTAGGGCCGGGCTGCACTGGGCAGGAAAGGCCACCAGCAACCCTGACAGCCTCGTTAAAGCTCTCACTGTTGTCATTCCTCTTTCCCTGAGCAGCTCCTGCCTTGGGATGGCTCTGGAGCTTTGCAAAGTGAGCACATCGATGACACTGCTGGGGCTGCCCGAGGCAGCACAGCGTCCAGCTGCAGGGAAAGCTGGCTCCTTTGCAAGGAGAGAGCCCCAAACAAAGATGATGGAGAAGGGTTGGTAGAGGCAAAGGATGGGAGAGGGATCTTTGTGTAGGTCCCAGACAGTTTGTTGCAGGTGGAGGGTCAAGGGACGAAGACCAGGGAGGGAGAGTGAGCAGAACCATTTTGTACGGGGGTGAGAGAAAGGGAAACAACCAATGGGGACCGAATGAGGAGGAGGGGACAGCAGGGGAATAACCAACGGGGATTACTTGGACCAACCAATGGGGCATCAAAGAAGGGAGAATTTTCCAGAACTAATACATAAGCCACCAGGGGAAATGCATAAACATGAATTTATACATAAAACTGGGTGGAGAACTCCCAAACCGATAAACTTCAAACATGTAAACTAAGAACCACTGGGAACACGGGAACTCACAGTGACAGAGGGGTGAGAGTCAAATCTCTGTGTTCTGGAGGCCTGCCCAACCATCCTCTGAATGCTCTGCTGCTGTGGCCACTGCCCCATGCACTGCAGCACATCAAGTTCCTCACAAACACAGCAGGAGCCCCTGTGAAGCCCAGGAAGGAGCTCTGTTCTCAGCCATCTGTGCCCCTGCACTGGGCTGCCATGCCCTGCTCCCTTCCTTCCTTCCTGCCTGCCTCGCATCCTCCTGGAGGTGCTTCTGCCCCGTCACCGACCCTCTGGCTGCTGTTGGCATCCACACTCGGCTTCCCTGACAAAATCCAAAATGCCCACAGCCTGGAATTGTGCTGGGGCTTCATGGCAGAGTGGGGAGGAGCTTTAGGTTGTGAAAAGCTGTGAGTCCAAGCCCATGTTCTTCCCCCTTAGGTTCCTTTAAAGCGGAGAGAAGCCGGCAGTGGGACGTGTCTCCCATTTTTGGCTTGGAGATAGGATTGATCCTCCCCTTGAAGGGTTGATTTGGGTCTAAATAGGCTCCAAATGGGTCTAAATCAGCTTCTTTCAAATCTAGAGAATCCCACAGTGGGTTTGGGTGCGCCCACCTCCTCGCATACCCTGCTATGGGCAGGGACACCTTCCCCTAGCCCAGGTTGCCACCTGGTTTTGCACCTTCCTGTCCCTGCTGGTCCTTGTGGGGTCTCTGTTCGCAGTCCCCTGCAGAAGGAACACATGGATCTTTATTTGTTCGTGGAGGATTGTGCTGGGAGGCCGTGGTGAAAGGGGGAATTCAATGCACATTTCCCCAGCCGAAGGCACGTGGGCGTTGGGCAATGGTTCCTCTCTGGGGATGTGAGTTCAGGATTTGTGGAGCGCTGCGAAATCCCCTGGGATGAAAGCTAATGGGAATGTGACAGCTGTTATTATAAACTCCCTCAGCAGACTTGAACTTGTCCACGTGTCTATTCATAAGCTTATTAGAAATCAATTCCAAATAATTGCATTATGCCCTTTGTACCGGTGGATTTCCTGCAGTAATTGGCTTCATAGAAAAAGACGTCTCAGCTTAGTGGGGGTTTGTGCCCAGCCCACTGCCAGGGAAGCTGCAGGATTCTGTGTGTGAAAGCATCTCTGGCAGCATGGTTGGGAATGAAAAGCAGCCCTAACAATGCTTCAGTTACCAGAACCTCCCAGGCTAATCCGGCTAACAGAGTTTAATGCCGAGGGCAATTCCTGAGGATTCGGATGCATCTGGAGACAAGAAGTACAAAGTGAGGGTGTGTAGCTCAGGGTTAGGCTGGTGAAGGTGTCATTCTTGAGTTGAAGTTTGAGGTTGTCACCTCCCCCAGTGGGTCTCGGGGCGGGAATAGCCAAGAGACACCAGCATTTATTTCACTAAGGCACCAGGACTAAAATCCTGCCTGTCAGCGGGAGTGGAACTGCTCGGAGCCCCCCTCGGGAGTGCTCCCCTCACTGGAGACAGGCTGAGAGAGCCGGGGCTGCTCAGCCTGGAGAAGAGAAGGTTGTGTGGAGACCTCCCAGCACATTCCCAGTGTGTGAAGGGGCTGCAGGGAATCAGGAGAGGGACTCTTCCTTGGGAACTGTGGGGACAGGACAAGGGGGATGGGATCAAACTGAAAGAGGGGAAACTTAGATTAGATAAACACATTAAACTCTTTACTATGAGGGTGGGCAGGCCCTGGCACAAGGTGCCCAGAGAAGCTGTGGCTGCCTCTGGATCCCTGGAAGTGCCCAAGGCCAGGCTGGACGGAGCTTGGAGCAGCCTGGGACAGTGGAAGGTGTCCCTGTCCATGGCAGGGCTGGGATGAGATCATCTTTAAGGTCCCTCTGACCCAAACCACTCTGGGGTTTTGTGACTTCATGCCTGACATTTTTCAAGCTCCAGCTCGGGATCATTTTTTGGTCCTGCAGTGCAGCCACTGAGCCTGTGCATGTGGGAGGGTTTAGGATCACATCATCGCTTCCTTGTGCCTCTTGTGATTGAGCATCTTGGGTTCAGAGCATGTGTGGAGTGAGGAATCACACTCAATAATAAAATAATTCATTAAGTGGAAGGAGGAGCAAGGAACTGGGCTGCCAGACCATGGCAATTGAATCATAGAATCCTGGAATCTCCTGAGCTGGGAGGGACCCCCGGGATCATCCAGCCCAGCTCCAGCCCTTCCCAGACCCCCCAACAACCCCACCCTGGGCATCCCTGGCAGCGCTGTCCAAATGCTCCTGGAGCTCTGGCAGCCTCGGGGCCGTGCCCATTCCCTGGGGAGCCTGGGCAGTGCCCAGCACCCTCTGGGGAAAGAACCTTTCCTTATATCCAACCTAAAAACCTCCTCTGTCACAGCTCCAACCATTCCCTGGGTGCTGTCTCTGTCCCAGAGCAGAGCAGTGGGGTCTGATCTCAGTGTCCTCTGCTCCAGCTGACCAAATGCCCTCAGCTGGTCCTCATGGGCTTCCCCTTCACCATTCTCATGACCCTCCTTTGGACAATCTCTAGCAGCTCTTAAGTTAGATGTAGAAAAAAAAAAATCAAAGATGAGAAAAGATGCAGGAAAATCCCTAAGTCAACCATCTGAAAAGAGATTGAACAACTCTCTGAAGAAAATCTTGGATTGTGATTCCCCCTTATTAGCATTAGAATCCTTCATTTAGGCATTAAAGCATTTTCCCCTTGTCTAAATACCTTATATTAATATTTTAGGCAGTTTGGAAATGCTACTTTAAAAATTCTGAGGCAGGAAATGGCCAAGATTTGCCTTTTCACAGAAAGATAAACAATAATGTGCAAAAAGAAAATACTCATCTTTCCTTTGAATGGAAACAATCTGAAACGTCTGCTGGCTTGCTGAGATTTCATTTCCAGTGAGTGGTTTTTGGAAAACAAAAGGATTTTAGGAGAAAGTTGTGGAATTCATACTGCAGGCCCATGGGAGAATGACAGGATTCCCAAGAAAGATGTCTGGCCATCAGTCCCATGTCCATGCATGAAATAAATGAATTTCAGAACAGAAATTTTATCAGCATACATACAGCATTTATTAGTAGAGCAAAGGCAAAAACACAGGGCTGGGTGCTTGGCGATCAGCCAGGGGTGCAAAGCCATTCCCTTTTCAGAGAGCTGAAGTATCTTTTCAAAGTGTTACATATTCATTAAGATCAGACAGCAATTTACATGTCACTCAACCCCTACTCCCCATCCCAGACTTTTAGAAGCCTTCAGGATCCTCTGGATTTCTTCAATGTCAATTTGATATCTTCCTGTCCTAGGTTACAATAGATGTATTTAAGCATTCTATTACCACCAGCTGTGGGCCATTAGCTGTTATCACCTGCTAATGACCCACCCCTGATAACAGACAATGGGCCATCAAGAAACCACCACATGACCCATGGACTTATCTCATCCTATCGGGAGCTGCTCCACCCAGGAGGGAGGAGCCGGGCATTCCCACCGGGATATAACCTGCCCTTGGAACTGCCTGACCTCAGGGCTGAGGGTGACCAGAGGACAAGAGCCACCACGGACCTTCAGCTGGAGACTAGACCTTCCACCGGATCATCACTTCAACTGGACCACTTCATTTGGACTGCTGTCACCACCCTGATAGGGTATCAGGTTGTATCTGACTTTGTCAGTGCTTTTTCCTTATATCATTTCATTTATTTCTAATTTTTCCTATTAATTTTAATCCTGACTTGTGATCTCCCACTGGTTTGTTTTCAAACCAACACACTTCCCTTTGTTGTAATTCATTTTGCAGGCACTGTCTTTCAGAGGTGTGACTCTTTGGCGAGGTAAGGGACTTCTTGGGGTAGACAGGGTTTATTTATTCTGTTTCTGGCTCTGTGGCTTATCAACTAAAGAGACATTTATTACCATGAGTTCATTACTATGTTTCGGAATCTATTACAACTGTTTCGGGGTTACATTTCACTCTAACCTTTTCTTACTTAACATAATTTCTACTTAGTACATTATTACATGTGACTGTTGTCTCACTATACATAAAAGCCAACATTTATAATCCATCTGTTTATGACAATGCACATTTAACATTCTGTGCTAGTGGCTTGGGAAGGCTCATCCAGGATCTTTCCAGAAAGCTCATTGAGGAAGCAGCTGGGATCCAAAGCACTTTGAATCCAGCCTTACTCAAACATGTGCTCCCAGGCACTGCTGGGAAGCTGATCTTTAAACCACCAAATGAACACCTAGAGGGAAAAGCCTGCTCCAGATTCATCAGCTTCATGTACATCCCTTTTTTTTTCCTTTGAGGCAAACAAGGAAATGCTGAAAGTTGTGCTGAACAGAAACACATTGAAACCCGAAAAATCAATTCCTTCGGTGGTTAGCAGGAATCTTTCCCGAATTCCTAACAAAGCCAAGATTAATTGGGGAACACTGGTCGTTAGGGAAAAAAATGGAAAAAAAAGCAGCCTTTCCATGGATTGCAGAGTAATTAACATTCTGCCTCAGTAATCAATAACTCTAAGCAGCTTAGCAAGGCAGGCTGTGCTGTAGTACCAGCTTAGCACTGGAACCAGAGCAGCTGTGCAGGGATCGTCCCGGGAGCCTCGGGGTGATTTCCGTGTCCTGCTCTGGAACAGCACGGGCACTGTTAAAGTTTCCAGTGCTTTTTGCATCTCGAGGGTTGGAAATACTGCACCAGCACAGCCTCTGCCTCTGCTCTCCCCGCCTTGTGCCACAGGGCAGAGCGGGGGTGGAGAAGGAACCTCAAGAGACCCAGGTGTAAAATTCAGCTGCAAATGTCAGCTCTTTCTGTTCTCCCAGAGATTTCCAGGCTGGAGTTTCCTCTTCTGGTTCAACAAAGAGACACAAACATGTCTCAACTTTAAATCTGGCTCTGGTTTTGATCATATTTAAGGCACCTGAAGGCTTTCCCCACACCTGCTCATGCCTTCCTACGAGCACATCGCAGGTATCCTACACTGAGACAGGAATACAAATAGTGTCAAAATATTGGTAAACCTCCAAAAGCCCCAGGGATCAGAGACAAAATGAAAATCCGGGAGCAGCAATAATAAATCCGAAATAACTTTGCTCGCAGTCTCATATTTATAATTTCATCTCCAGTCTTTGCAAATACGGAATTTGCCGAGCAGCGTCCTGGTGAAATCAGAGCATCTCAACATCTTAATGCAGTGAAAGGGCCCCTCTGAGAGCTCACCTGCATCCCTCCCCAGTCCTTCCACATGCTTCTGTCAGCACAAAACACAATTAGGAAAAAGCTGCGAGTTTGAAAAGGTGTTGCAATAAAATAAAAGAAGACCTCAGGAAGGCTTTGGAAGCTTGATAGTAATCAAATCTGCTGCAGAAAGGAAAATCAATGTTGCTATCTTTATATATCAACATAAACATTTTTATTTCATTACAGCAATGGGAAGGACAAAGTGTAATGAATCAAGAGGGATTTCAGGAGGGGAATGAAGATGAAACAACCCAGCTTGTCACTGTTGCCATCCCATGAAGGATAACCCTGTCTCTCCAAAATGCTGTAAATCTCTCACCCTGAGCACCTCTGCAGCCCCAGGCAGGAAGGAGAGCAGACCTCCAGCAACAACTCACGGCCAAATTACTCCCACCTCAGGGGCTCCCTCATGGGGGATGTTGACTGGGGTCATGTGAGGTGGATGGGGCTGGGGGGTGCACATCCCTTGCTGCCAGAGGTGGGATCCAGATGCTCTTTGGGATAGAGGCTGCAGCCTGTGGGATGGGGACCTGCCCTGATGTCCTCAGGGGTACCAGATCTGTAGATGTCCCAGAGGACCCAGAAAGGGCATTGCCATTCAAGGGAAAGGTGATTATTTTCCTTTTGCACATTATTTGCTTATCTTTCTGTGAGAGAGGGCAAATCCTGGGCATTTCCTTACCCAAATTTTTTAAAGTAGCATTTCAGAAGTTTCTGAAACATCACTGTAAGATACTCAGATAAGGGAAAAACACCTCAATGGCTGAATGAAGGAATCTGATGCCAACACAGTGGAAACAGAATTCAGGATTTTCTCCAGCCCAGCTCTGCCAGCTCATGGACAACACGGGCTGAGGCCAAGCTCGGGAATTCCTGAGGGCTCAATCCTCCCTGGCAGTGACATGGGACAGGTCTGTGTCAGGGTGGCACTGAGCTCAGAGGGTCTCAGCCATGCCCAAAATAAAATTCCACACCCTCTCTTTGGCAAACAAAGCAAAATGTTCCCAAATGCTCCAGCCAGGCTGAATGTCCTTCCCATAACAAGTCAACAAACAGGAGGGAGCAATGAATACATTTGAAAAAATGGGTTTGGCTTGTGGATGGAAGGGCTGAATCACTGAATAATGTATTAATGTGAGCAACTCTCATCTGAATGAGGGAAAGCAGATTTAGATACATGAGCAGGTCAGGCATCAGAAATTTTGGTTGGTGCAGAGTTTGGAGCACAGAATGCCGACTCCGTTTCAATTAAAAATAATCTTGTTAATTTCTGTTTTAAATAGTATGGAAACAGGGCAATGTTCTTGTAGCTGTTTCAGAATAAAACAGTGCAGACTTTGGAGCAGCTTCCCCACACTCTGGGGGCTTGGTGGGGTCCCTGAGGACTGGGCTGCAGGCCATGGGGACCTGGCAGCTGCCAGAATGGGCTGCTGGGAGCCTTACGAAGGTCAATAAATACAAAAGCAAAATCCTGTGAGGAACACCAGGAGCTGACACTGCTGGATCCAGGGAAAGATTTGCAGGAAAAGGTCCTGGGGCTTCTGGTGGACAAGTCAGGGGTAAATGGACACTGAGCCCCTGCAGAAGGTGTTAGTGAGGGTGCCAGCATGGCAAGGAAAGGGATCCTGGCCCTCTTGGTTACCAGTGCAAGGCCAGTGGGTCCAGCCTTCCAAATGGTCAGGGGTGGAGAACAGAATGGTCAGGGATGGGGAGGCTGAGGGGGCTGGGTCTGTTCAGCCTGAAGAAGAGGAGGTGAAGCTGAGATCTCATCATAATCTGCAAAGACCTGACAGGAGGGGGGTGAGGCAGCTCTTCCCAGAGGTTTGTGGGGGGCAGGTGAGAATCCCCAAGTGGGACCAGAGGAAATCCTCATTAGACAGAAGGGGGAAAGAAAAATCATGCTGAGGGTGATCAGACACTGAACCAGGGGTGAAAGGGAGGCTGTGAGGTGTCCAAAATTCAGCTGGGCAGAGCTCGGAACAGGACACTTTGTATGTCCAGCCCACATGGACCTGGATTCAGGTGCAGCCAAGGGGACGCAGATCTCTGAGAAGGGACAGTCACAAATCCTGAATAATCCCCTGGAGGCTGCCTATTCCCTGGGAGCTGCAGCATCCTGCCGTGTACAGCCACACCTGTCTGGGGGCAGGCAGTGAATCCCTGCTGTGCATTCAGGGAATGTTCAGGGCAGCTCCCAGGAGTGTCCATGGGATGTGCTGGTGCCTGAGCAGCCCCCTTCCTCTGTGATCCATGCACAGCCTGTTTTCCCAACGTGCTAAGGAAATAATTTTCACAGCCTGGAGCATTTTTCTCTCAGTGCTTTCCCATACCAGCTTGCCCACAAGCAAACTCCTGGTGGCTGGGGGACTCCCTCCACCTCCCCCAGGCTGCTCCCTCCTACCCACCTCATTCCCACCTTCCAGCACATCCCTCCTTTGTCCCCACGGCTCTGGGAGCACCACAGCCCTTTGCTCTGAGTTCCCTGGGCTGCTTCTCCTCTGCAGCTGCCTGGAGCAGACCAGGATGATGTCTCTGAAGGGGACCTGTGTTGTGTGCCAGGCAGAGGCTGGGAATGGCTGTTCCAGCTCTTCACCTTGGCACCAACACCTCTCAAACCACCATGCAGGGCTCCTCCTTCGGTGGTATCAGAGCTGTTTCAGTAAAATCCAACTTCTGATAACCTTTATCCTCCAGTGTCTGCCTGGCAGGGCTTGGAGGAGCCCAGGATTTCATCCTGTGTCCCTGTCCCCTCTCTCTTTTTAAATAAATGTGACATCCCTTTTGCTCCTCAGGGCTGGAAACTTTCTTTTCTCTCTGGGGAGCTTCTTTCTGTTACTCCAAGGTCTCAGGAGGCTTTGGGAATAAAGAATCCAACAAATTAGATTGGTTCCACCGAGTGGATGAGCCTGCAGCAGGGATATTGGGGTTTTGTGTGCTGCAGTTTAATTTCTTTCTCATCCTGTAAGCTCTGCAATCTCTTCCCTGCTCTTATCCCTGAGAGCAATGTTGGGATGTTTCCCTCTGCTCTGACACTGTTAACTCCTCCAGGTCTGAGGGGGAAGTTAAAATAAGGTTGCCTGCTCTGGGTTCTCTGTAGCCCAACATCTTGTGCTGGTTTTCCCTCTGGAGGATTTGCAAAGTCTGCCTGGGGAGTCCATTCCGAGGGTTTGTGACGCCTCAGCTCATCTTTGTCACAAATGAACGGCTGAGAGGTAATTTCCCACCTCCAGCAAACATCCTTTGACCCCATTTACCTCTAATGAAGTTTGCCCACACAGCACAGACCCTTCCCCTTCCTCCAAAGCCCTCTCAGAGCTCAGGTAGGAGCACATGGAGGCCGAGCATCCCCAGCAGTGAATCCATCCAGAACCCTCTTCCAGCATCACTTTAATTACTCAAATGGAAGTACAGAAGATATAAATAATTCAGAGAACATTTGTTTCTTTTGGCAGCCGGGTTTCTGAAGGCACTGACACTCCCACACCCCACAGCTCCAGCACTGCACTCTGCAGCCAGGAATGCAGAAGCCTGGGAAAAAGCTGTGGAAAAGTCTGGAGCTGAGCCACGTTTTCACCATCAGCCCCATCTCACCCCACGGGTGCTGGTCCAGCCACTTCTGCAGCTTCCCATGAAGGGTTCCCTGGGTTTGCAGCAATGTCCTCTGTTGTGGTGAGCCATGGTCAGATGGACCAAGCAAACCAAAAGGTCCATTGGTTTGATGCCTGCACAGCCCAAGGGACTGAAGGTACAGTGAACACTCAAAAAGCTGTGTGAGAACATGCTGACCATTGGCTCCTGCTCCCTCCTCCCTTATGCTTCATATTTGGTTATTTCTCCAGAAAGTTCTGTGTTTCTCGGTAGCTGATTGGTCTCTGTTGCCCCTTTGCCCCACACTCCTTCTCCCATTTGCTCGGACCCCTTCTCCCTGTGCTTGTTGTACCCCATAACCCACATTGATTGGTTATTGTGTGTTTTCCACCCTGTGTGCAGGGTATAACCCATAGTTATTGGATATTG
>VXAC01006848.1:0-26738 GCA_013399225.1 Rhipidura dahli | reverse complement strand
CGCCTGCCCTCCCTGAGCTGCCATCGGCTTCTCTCCCTCCCTGCGGGGCCGGCGGGAGATTGCCCGGTGCCTGGTGCCCGGTGCCTGGTGCCTGGTGCCCTGTGCCCGGTGCCTGGTGCCTGGTGCCCGGTGCCCGGTGCCCGGACCGTGAGCCGGTTGCAGAAGCACCATGGCATCTCCTCCAGTCCTCTACTACCTGCAACAGTTTTTTTTATAGTTCTTAATAAGCAAAGAGAATATTTCATGCAGTGTTTTAAATGAACGGTTTCCTACCCTCCACCCACAAGGAAAACAATCAGTTTCTTTCTTTGCAGCATCTTCAGAGTGTTCCTGCATCCTCCCCTCCTTCTGTCTCCTCTGGTTTATGCTGCGAAGCCCCAGTTGATTCACTTTCCTGCCTAGGTCCGGGGAGCTGAAATGTGGGAGGACTGCAAGGATCAGGGGTGGGTTTAGCAGCCTTGGTCCTGCAGGGAAAGCAATTTGTGACTGAGATTTTCCTTCATGGCATCACTGCAGAGTCAGCTGAGCTGCAGTGAAGTGGCTGCAAATAGGTATAAGGTGCAACAGTCCTAAACCTCCTTCCCTTCCTTCAGCTGGAGCCTTTGGATTCATTCCATAGGCTCAGCCAGAGAGAGAGGGTTCAAAGCCTCAAGATTCTGCTTCTGCATTTCTTAAACACAGAAATTGTTGCAAAATCTGAAGAACCACGTGTGAGTGGTTCTGTGGCGCAGAGCTGTGAGCAGGAATGTGGAATGATGTACGTGCTGCTCTTCCCAGGAACAAGAGTCACTCCAGGGAAAAGCTTCCATGGAGCCTCGGGCTTCTCGTCCGTGGGTGTCTTGCAGAGGTTCTGCTTATGATGGACTCTTGTTTGTACTGAGCTCCTGTGCTGAAGAGCTCAGCAGCGAGGGCTGGAACGAGCCCTGGGTACCAAACAAAGTCTGGAAATATCCCAGAGGTGGTTTAAAGAACACTTTGGACACATAACCCTGGAGACAAATTTATGCAGCTGGGACCAAATGCCGTCTAAGGAGCAAATTGTAAACAATATATTTTTAGAGTTAAAAATTATTCTAATTTAATGATATCTGTTTAGTCGACGTTAGGGAGTAAATCAGTGTGTGAGTAGTAAAACAATAATGTACTTTAAACTAAATTATTAGTAAACAAATCAGTCTGGTAGGCAACGAATGCACGATACATTATTCATTTCTATTATCCAAAACACTCCAGCAGCTCTCAGAGCCTGGCAATAAAGCATTCAGGATACAGTCTCCACTATCCCAGCCAGCAGTCTCTAATGTGATATTAAAGTTAAAAGAGAAGTGAAGTATATTCCCCCAAAGCAAGGTATTTGAGTAATCCTGGAATGAATCCATCTCATGCTTTCTTTTAAAGCTGGGTTTGGGGGTTTTGGGGGACTAAAGCACTTTCATTACAGCTGGAATGACACTTGTTCCCCACTTGGGTCCTGTTACCAACCCGTGAGTTTCTCCCAAGATGACTCAGTAGCACAGGAGTGGATTCTGTGCCAGGCTGGTCCTGCTGCCTCTCTTCCTCCCCACCAGGGAGCCTGGAGAGCCTGAGCCTGACCCCAGCTGCCTTCCCCCTCCATCAGCCAGGGCTGTGGCCACACTTTTCAGAAAGAAAAAGCCACATGAGGCCGAGGGGTGCTGCCACAAGACCTTCCCTGGCCAGTTCCTGCCCTCATTCCTGCTGCCACCTGGTCCATGCTGGGATGGGAGCAGGATGAAGGATGGGGAGTGGGTTGCTGCCCACAGCCAGGAGACCCTGGAATTGCACCCAATGCCATTTTGAAGCCTCAGGAAGATCTGCCCTGCACAGTGGAGGGAGAACCTGGACATTCCAATTTCATGGAATCATAGGATGGTTTGTGTTGAAAGCTGCTTAAAGCTCATCCCATCCCACCCCCTGCCATGGGCAGGGACATCCCCCACTGTCTCAGGCTGCTCCAAGCCCCGTCCAACCTGGCCTTGGACACTTCCAGGGATCCAGGGGCAGCCACAGCTTCTCTGGGCACCCTGTGCCAGGGCCTCCTCACCCTCACAGGGAAGAACTTTTAAATCTTTCCTCTTTCAGTTAAAAACCATTTCCCCTCATCCTTTCACCTCCTGCCCTCATTCAAAGTCACAGCCCTTGTGGGGAGGAGGTCAGGTGGGTTTCAGTGGGACAGGAACTGCTCTGGGTGAGGCACTGTGCCCCATGGCCTGTTTTACAGCAGGACCTAAAAGGGTGTCAGCTTCTGGCGGTGATTTCATCCTCCCCAGGCTGGGAATGGCTTTGTGTCCCAGCAGGGAAGTCAGAGCCACCAGAAACAGAGCTGCTGCTCAGGAACCATCGCTGCAAGTGCAGGTGGACACTCAGGTCCAGGGGCAGAGGGGATCTCAGCAGAGCAGGAGGAAATGGCCTCAAGATGCACCAGGGAAGGTTTAGATTGGATATTAAGAAAAATCTCATCACCAAAGGGTGGTCAGGCCTTGGAACAGCCACCCAGGGCAGAGATGGAATCACCATCCCTGCCGGGATTCAAACCCCACGTGGGTGTGGCCCTTGGGGCCACGGGTCAGTGCTGGGGGAATGGCTGGACTGGATGCTCTTGGAGGGCTTTTCCAACATAAGTGATTCTTTGTTCCTGTGATCTTTCTGATGAGCAAAACAGGGCTGAGACAGGGCAGTGGGCAAGGCCAGCAGTGACTGGTGCAGAACCTGTCCCAGTTTTGGGTGGACGCACTGCTGACAGCCTGCAGTGACTGCTTCCCTGCCAGGTCTGCAGCTTTCACAGCCCAGCCCAGTAGCTTTGTTTTGAAGCACACATCATGTGTGATTTTCTTTTTTTTTAATAAAATACCTGTCTCCTTTTGGGGAATGTCTTGGTTTCATACTAAAGGGGAGCAGATGAGCGAGTCATGCAGCCTGGGTGCTGGGGGGTTACCCCAGGGTGCTCTCTGCCCCATCAGCAGGGGGTACAGGGATTTTTTCCCTATGGATATTCCTAATACTCTGCAGAGGAGGAAGCTGGTGGGACTTGAGGAGTGGATCAGTCCTTCCCAACAGCTGGGGCTGCTGTTCTCTCAGGCCCTTAATCCACTGTAAAGATCCTGTCACTGTAAAGGTGATGCCTTTTCCTGGTCTTACAATCAAGAGTCCAACAAGGTTAGAAGGGGAAAAGGGATTTTCCCTTGGGATTTATTTAAGGCTCCTCAGGTGCACCATGTCCAGGTCGAATGCCCCTCCATGCACCCCGCAGTGCTCACCCACCAAAGATCTGGGATCACATTGTGGGTGTCACTAATTAGCACATCTATCAAAGATTCCCCAAGGAGAGGCTCCAGTGAGCCCCCCTCCCCAAGGAACCTTCCCCTGGATGGTTCTATCTCAGGTTCCAAAATGTGTTCTGGAGAGGCCCTTGGGCTCTGGGCACACTGATCCCTCACTGTGAAGCTTCTGAGATGTTCAGTGTCCCAGCCTGGCAAACAAGTCCCAGAATGTGGGCAAAAAGCACCAAGAATACAGAAATTGTGAAAAGGTATAACAGGGGTATAAAATAAAGGGCAGAAATCCTCATGGCATCACTGGGCTCAGCAGGTTTCCTGGGAAAACAGGGTTGGTGAAAGCTCAGCAGGGTTGTTAGGTTCAGAGGAGACACAACCTGATGTGACAACCCATGATGTCTGAACCTGCCTGACTTCCCCAAACCAGGACATCCTGGAATCTTCCAAACCCCCAGATTTCTCTTGTGCTGCCCCTCAGCAATGCCTGAGGCACAATCCCCTCCCTGTCTCACCTGTCTCAGCTGCTTCCAGGCTCCCAGGGAAGAGCTGGGGAGGGGCTGTGGCAGCTGCTGAACCCTTGGCTTTGTGGAGGGGAGCAAAGTGGGGAACACCAAAGGGCAGAGCCATGGCTGCTGTGGCGCCTCGGGAAGAGCAGGGATGTTTCAGATGGATCTGAATTGCCACTTTGGATTCTATGCAAACACATCCTGCTGCCTGCCAGGGCTGGGACTGGGAGATCCAGGGAATCTGCACTTGCTGAGGAACAACGGGGCAACCAACAGGGCATCCAAGCTCACTGCAGAGAGAGCTCCCGAAACAGCACTGGAGAGAAAGCACCCCCAGACACGAGGCATTCCTGCCATGCACACTCTCAGCAGAGACAGCAGCCTCCAAGTGTGTTAAAATATCTGATGGGTGATGTGTGCTGTGGCATTTGCCTTCCTGAGCTTAGGAGGAGAGGCAGAGGCCATAACTGGATATACACATTACAAAAAATTAGTCATCAAGTATTTAATCTGTGCAATGGTTGGGTTCTTTTCTTCCATAGCTAATCTTGGCAAAATGAAATCACTTCCCAGGTTGGGTATGGAGAGCTGAGGTCCTGAACAGATGAAGCCAGTTTTTCTCTCCAGGAACTGAGGAGCATATTCAGTGTCTTGCCTGTTCATTTGTGCAAGGGTCTGGCTGCAGAGGTGGTCTGACTGCATGGTCAGCAATCAGGGATGTCCAAAACATAAATGAGGCCATGCCAAAGGTGAGGATTGAATGAGGTGGAGAAAAGGCTCAGGGCTGTGCCCTTTCCTTGACAAGTTCTCCTAGAAAAGAAGATCCCCTCCAGAAGCCGCAGCCCTTCCATTCCCACTGGGATGCTGTACTGGTTCGAAAGCAAAGCAGGGAGAGAACCCAAGTCAGAACCACAATTTAGTAGGAAAATTAAAAATAAAGGCAGAAAACACTGGCTTAAAGTGCCAGAGTGAGGGCACAGGCTGGCAGCCTGGCGGGCAGGGCGCTGGCAGCAGCCCCATTGAACGGTGGCTGCAGCCCTGCTGCACTGATGGATGTGCTTCTGCTGAAGCTCTGATCCCTGCAAGGCTCTGGGGCTCCTCTGCAGGCCCAGTGCTGCTTAGGGAGCTCTTGCCCTCTGGGAACCCAGCAGGGCAGGGCTGCCTGTGCTGCTCCAAAGCTCAGATTGGATCCAGGTAGGAATGCTGGGTTCCTCCCCTGGGCGCAGCATCTCCCAGTGGGCTGATGGAATGTTCTGGGCCATGCAGTGAGGCTTGGTGGCCCAGGAGCAGGAGATCTCCCCGGAGGGAGCTACCAGGGATGTGTCCTGGAAGAGATGAAGAGCCCTGCCCCAGCTGGTTTAACAGCTGTGCCAGAATGCACACTTTGGGCACATCTTACACTGGAACCTGGGACAGATGCTCAAACGAAAAACCAAATTCAAAAAGCATGGATAAACATCAAGTCAGGAGATTGTGAGGATAAGAAAACAGCTTCAGAAAAATAGCAGTAATATCCAGATAAGGAATTGAGAAGAGAATGCAAACATTGCTTGCAAGGAAAACCACAGAAAACAGCCCCTCAAAAAGGTTAAAAAGTCGTAGGAGCAGCTTACAAAGCCTCTAACACACTAAAAAAAGAATTCAGGAGCTGAAAATTGTTCTGACAACTCCCAAGACCCTTAACAAACCACGTGTAAAAGGAGGCTCAGAGAAGGGAAAGGCACAGCAGGAAAACACGGGGCTCGTGTTGTGTCTGCTGCCACCAAGGCTGGGAGAGCCAGAGCCTCCCTTCCCAGGAGAGTTGTCATGGATTGAGGCATTTCTGGATGAGGTGATGGGGAAGAACGACAAGATGAGCAGCAGCAGATTGCCAGGGCCAGATGGTGGCATCCACGGGCTCTCAGGATCACGGAGGAGGTACCAGAGCTGGGCACTGCGGGGTGGGAGCTGCTGCTCCAGACTGCCCCAGCCCCAGACTGAGAGGTGACAGCTCTGCTGCTATTTTATAAAACGAGCTGGAAAGGTCCAGGGAGGCACATGGCTGCCATCTGAGCAGGGAACTGGCTGGAAGCTGTTCCAAGGGCTGGAAGGAGGAGACACATGGTTGAATGTGGTCTGTTAGGGATGATTTGTACTTTTTTGGGGGGTTTCTTTTTGAGGAAATTCATGCCTCAAAAATCTACAAAGGGCAGTAAAATCCTGCTTGATGTGTAGGTGGTGAAGAGGGAAGCAAATTTATTGTGTCTCCCAGGATTCCTTCCTGGGTGACAGACCCAAGATCAAGAAGAGGCTCCTCTGGCTCTGTGGGCACCTTCAGCTGGGAAAACTCTTTCTGCAGAAGCAGCAGATGCAGGAAGATGACCTTGGTTCCAAAATGAAACAAATTCATGGGGAGAAGAGTCCATGGAGGGTTGTTAAACAGAAAAACACCCCCTCTGTCTCAGTGCTGCACATCTCTGGCAGGCAGGAAATAAATCAGGTAATACCTACATTTACTGCTCTTGTACAGAGTTCCACATTAAGTGCAGCAATAATAATTGGAATATTTTGCCCATTTTGCTCAATGAGTGGTTATTGATCCTTGGCTCGTTTATAAGTAGCTAATTGTGAGTGTTTGCTGTTAGCCTGTTGCATTAAGTTTATCAATGTAATTATAGATGAATTCCACTGATTGAATGTTTGTGGGAGGCTTGCATTCTTTCACTTATTTCTGACAAATATTTATAATTCACCCTTATCTATGGCTGCATAGATGTTGTTCTAGAACCATTAATAGAGCTGAAGGAGCAATAAAATGTAATGGATAATTTAGTTAATGAATTTGGCTACTTCTCCTGCTCATGAATTTTTTTTTTTTTTGCCAGCAGTTTGTGTCACATGTTTGTTTGTTATTTAAAAATGTTGGGTGATTGTTATTGCTCCTTCCTGCTCTGGGAATTGCTCAGCTGTTTCTGGTCTTGCTCCACTATGTCTATCCATGTCTGGGTCTCAGAAATGGATCACCTGCTTTGAAGTCCTCTAACGTTCCTTCAAAAGCAGACATTTACCCAACTTTTTCAGGGAATACGAACACAAAACTCAGGCCTGGAGCCTAAATAAAGGAGCTGGGTGATGTCTCAGGGAGCAAATATCTGCATGGTCACAGGTGGAAAGCGATGGTGTCACTTCTGCTCCACTTTGAGCACCACATGGGCACGTCTTTCTCCAGAAATGATGGTCCCTGCAGGGGCTTGGGACGTCCTGGGTTTGGTGCTGCTCTTCCTCCTCCCAGCCCTTTAGGATTTGCTCTCTGTGGTGTGGTTTGCATTGCTGTCCAAAGAAATGGGAGAAGAGGAAGCTGGAGGACAGCACACGGCACTGAGAGGGGCCCCGTGTCCAACCAGAACCTTCCAGGAGCTGATGACTCCCTGGGACTTGCTCAGAACACCCTGAGCTGGAAGGGCCTCACAGGGACCATGGAGGATTAACTCCTGCTCAGGCTGAGTCCCTGGGAACACAAATCAGCGGGGTGGCAGCACGAAGGCAAACAAAACATCAAAGCAATCTTTCCCTGTCTTTGCTCTCCGAGGCTATGTGGTACCTGCTGTGATTCAGCTCCCTGAGTTCATTCCAAGCTCCTCGCTCTGGGGCTGGGCTGAATGAGAGCTGGTGCTCAGCAGGGCAGGGGTGAGAGAATTCCTGCCCTCGCTCAGTGCACGACATCGTGGCTCTGCAATGTGATATTTCTCCCCCTTGCATTAGATCTCGAGTGGATTTCTCAAATGGCAGGAAAACAGCCAGGAACACAAGTTTTATAGCTCCTGACTGCTCCAAAAACACATTACTGAATTCCAGAGCGAGGGCAAAACAGAGGTGAGGAGTTGAGTCAGAATCTTGACGCAAAGCTCACGGAAGCCTCTGGCCCCAGGGCTCTGTGCTGACGTGGGCGCTGGGCAGCAGATGAAAATCCTGTCTGCCTGCCCAAACCCCCTAGCTGGTGCCTTCCTCATCCTCTTCTCCTCTGGTCTGTGCCTGGCCACTCTCAGGCTGAAGGCTGGGAGTGGTGGGGGATGATCAGGGCTTGGATGAACCCTTTGGGGGGAGAGAAAGGAAAGGAGCTGGGGAGTGCTCCCAGGCTGGGGGCTGGGGTTTGGGGTTGGATTCTCCATGCAGTGTTGGCTCTTCCTGATAATCCCAAAATGACAACTTCAGTTACATGAGAAAAATGCAGCTCAGACAATTCCCAACCCCACGGATCCAGCACCAGAGGCTTTTATCAGTCTTTGTTGGCAGGGCTTGCTGCTTGTTTGCACGCTTGTCTTTATTCCCACCCATTTATCCCATGGAAAATCAGCTGGAATATGAAGGTGTGCTGATGTTCCCGGCTGCTGCAGGGCAGTGCTGGGTGCCTCACAGCTGGGAGCAGTGAAATGCTGTGGGTTGCCTTCCAAGGGAATAATTTTTCATCAGAAATCATGACATGGCAACAACAGTCATCCATCCAGGCTTTTGGCATCGGGTCCCTAGGGAGTTTTGGCTGGTGTTCTGCCTCGGAATGGGAATTTAAAGGGGTGTCTGAGGTAGATGGGAATTTGTTTTGTGGAGTGAAGAGCTTAGGCTCAGTCACGGGAGGGGTCAGGCAGGTGGGAGGGGGCAGCTCTGGCTCTCCCAGCAAGGATCCAGGACCTTGATGAGATGTGTAGGCAGCACTTTTTAAGTGTTTTGAGTGGTTTAAATAATGTTTTTGAGGGGTTTAAGTGTTTATAAACACTTCCAACCTGCAGCCTCAATGTGGGGCTGCTGGTACCTTAAAGAGAGGTTTTCAGGAGGTCTGGGAAGTACCAGACCAAAGAATATCAGGGAAAGGTTCTTCCCCCAGAGGGTGCTGGGCACTGCCCAGGCTCCCCAGGGAATGGGCACGGCCCCGAGGCTGCCAGAGCTCCAGGAGCGTTTGGACAGCGCTGCCAGGGATGCCCCGGGTGGGGTTGTTGGGGGGTCTGGGCAGGGCCAGGGGCTGGGCTGGATGATCCTGGGGGTCCAGCTCAGGATATTCCGTGATTCCCTGATCTATCCCCAAATCCAGGCAATATCACTCACCTTCTGGATAAGAGAGGCCAGCTGGGATGAGGCTGGAGCCCCAGGGACACAAGGACAGTGTTCTCCAGAGATTTCTTGCTCACCATTCCAGCAGCAAGTCTCTAATTAAGCTCTCTGAACATGCCCTGTTCCTGACTGGGCTGTAGATGAAGTTGACCTTTAAAAAGGGAACTGAGATACCCAAGGGGCTGGACACCTCCAGGACTGGACAGCAGGTGAGCATTAATCTGAGAGATAAATTTTTAATGCTACAGCTTAGAAACCCCAGTTGTCTGCAAGATTTATTTCTCTGGCTCTCTGGGCTTGTTCCTGCACCCGACAGAATTGCAGGAATGATGCTGCAGTGATGGAGGACAGACAGGAACCCTGCAGTTTGTGTCTCCAAGTGTGGGTGGCTGTATCCTGGCTGGGGTCTGAGGGACCTGGGCTCTGGCTGCTGGGTCACCTCCATTGGTGTCTCCTGTTGCTGTCGCACCACGGATGGGCAGGGGAACCACACAGAGTCCAAAGTCAGGGATCAATGGCAGCAAGAGATTTAATGGTTTTTTCCTGAGGCTTTTATATATCAGTTCCCAAACGTGTGTTAAATGGCATAAGATAATTGGTCCTCTGGCCATCCACCCCTTGAGGGGATTGGCCAAATTCTAAGACATCCATTCCCAAATATTTTGCTGGTTAGAGCCATAACGATCTGGCAAAACAATCTGCAGGTGCAAGTGTTTACAAGACAATAACTTCGTTTTAGACAGCCTGCATGGGAAAGACAGAGCTCTCACAAAATGCTGCAGTGAGCTGAAGAAATTCACTGATGAAGCTTTTCCAGGATCCATAGTCTGCCTCGCTGAGTGTTGGATTCTCTGTGTAATGTTGGCTTCCCCTGATAATCCCAAAATGACAACCTCAGCTGCATGTGAATAATGCAGCTCAGACAATTTCCAACCCCATGGATCCAGCACCAGAGGCTTTTACAAATCTTTTTATGATCTCCCTGCCAAGTGTGAGATCCACCCAAGGCATTCCAGAGGTGACCACGGGGTTTGGGGCAGGGGCTGTGGTGGCAGGAAGGGCCCTGGGGGTGGTGGCAGCCGTGGTGGGCAGGGCTGGACCCTCGGGCAGGAGCTTCAATTCTGGAAGCTCCTCCTGGTGCAGGAGCAGGGTGGGAGGGCTCTGCTGCCGTGGTCCTGACACAGGACCTCCTTGCTCCTTGCTGCAACAGTGCCCCTTGGAGCATTTTGCATGGCTATGAAGCTGCCATCCTATAAAAGCAGCTTTTCCTGTCCGTAGCTGGGCTTGGAAGGAGATGATCTTTAAGGTCCCTTTGAACCCAAATAATTCTGTTGTTGTACAGCTTAAGGCATTGCTGGCCAAGGAGAGGCTGCTCCATCCCCTTAGCTCCAGCACAGAGCAGAGAGATTTCCTCCCCTTGCCCCACACTGGGAATGAATTTGGGAATGTCAGGGCCATATCCTGTGGCTTTGGGGTCTGATCCAAGCGCTGGACCAGGGGAAGAGCTCCTCACTGCCTGGCTCCTCACAGCGTGGAGCAGCCTGAGCCCTGTGGGACTTGGCTCCTGAGCAGCACAGTGGGAGCAGAAGTCCCTGCTGATGCTGCAGTGGAGAAATGCGGCATTAAAGCAGGAAATATCCAATGTGCATTGCAAATGAAGAGGTTTTTCATATGTGTTCTAAAGGAGGAAAAATATCGCCAAGCTCAGTTAATAACACAGGAAAGCTCTTGTGGTTATCAGGGATCTTCAGCTCTAATCTCCTCTGATAACAGTAAATTGAAGCAGCTCCTCTGCTGAGGTTTGTCTGTTGCTGGATTGTACCCATATAATAAGAGAAATGGGCGCTGCCTCTCCTATTTACCATTCCTTCATTTAAATAAGTTTTTAAACTGCACTTTCCTCCCTTTAGAGACATGTGATTTACTGCATTTTAAACAGAAACCACTCCTGTAACAATAGCTCTTTCTATCAAGATTTGTAATCAGGCTGTTCCTGTTGAACTGTTGTTATTCAAGTTATTAATTTGTCATTTTGCACGGAGTCTGATCAGAGAAAGAGATGAACAGGAGGGCCTGTGCACCTGCAGGCAGAGCAGGATGGATTTAATTAGAGCAAAGAAAGCTGCAGGTTTTATTTTGTGTTTGTGTTTGTTGGTTTGGTTTTGCCTCAGCCCAGCATTTTAAGAGCTTACACAGCAATCTGCATAAATTACCATGCAGATTTTTACTTAGCTTCTTACACCTAATTTGATTAATGATAATGACTCTGACAGGGTAGATGGAGAGGGAGTTTTTACAAAGACATGGAGTGACAGGACAAGGGGAATGGCCTTAGGCTGAAGAAGACAGGATATTGGGAAGGAAATGTTCCCTGTGAGGGTGGGCAGGCCCTGGCACAGGGTGCCCAGAGCAGCTGTGGCTGCCCCTGGATACCGGGCAGTGTCCAAGGGCAGGTTGGATGGGGCTTGGACCGGCCTGGGACAGTGGGAGGTGTCCCTGCCCATGGGACTTTAAGGTCCTTTCCAGCCCAGCCCATTCTGTGATTTTGTCTTGGTTTGAAAGACAGGTGTCTGTCAAGGAAGGCAGTAACCTCCCCTGAAATGGAAAAAAAAGGCAATCCCCCTTCCCTCCAAATTATTACAAATTTGAAATGAAGGAGCTTTCNGCAGGCTGGGTGCGCGGGGCTGCAGAGCAGCACAGGCTCAGGGCAGCAGCAGGGGCAGGGTGGCCGCAGCCCCACTCCCAGCAGGGCAGGAAAGAGCAGGTTCGGGAATCCCGGTGCTTCTCCCACGGAAGGAAAGCAGCCAGAAATGCAGAGGTTCAGCGTAGCGTTGTCCTCACCACCACGGCAGGCAGCAGCCTCTCCTCACCTCGTGACCAACGCTGAGTGCCCACCGGCCCTCAGAGCTGAGTTCCCACCCCCAGGTGCCAGAGCGGGCAGCCTGCTTGGCCTTTCCCTTTTGTTCTCGTAATCACCCAGCCATCATTCTCTGCAACACACCCAGGGAAAAAATTCCACCAGGGAGAAGAAGCGAAAAGGAAAACTTTCAAACCCCAACAGATTCTCAGGTCACAGCCCATTTTGTGTGAGGGCACAGGATGGATCAGCGTCGGTGCTGTTCACTCCAGAGACAGCAGACACTGCAGACTGGCCTTTGGCACTGGTTCCAGGAGGATTTCCTCACTCCTGGGCTGCTGTCTGTGCCAGCAGGGAGGTGGAAACCTTTGCACTCGACATGAGATTTGTTTTCTGAGCTTGGCTCCTGTGCTGCCCTGCCCAGACCAAGGAGGTTCTGCTGATGGGAGTTCTCTGGGTCAGGTTTGATGTTCCACTTGGTAACCCCAGCTTGCCTGGAGATTCAGACCTCTCCAGCTGCCTCAGGCACCTTCCCCCCACTTGCTGGCTGGCACAACAAAGGAAAGTTTTCCATCCATTACTTCTGCTCACAGTTCAAGCCCAGCAACCCCCTGCAGTTGGTTTTTGCTCCAGGAAAGGTGTTAGGAAGAGCAGAAATATTAAATAGAAGGTGCTGACGATTTTTCTCCCCATTTCTCTCTCATACTTTCACTCATATTTTACTGCGAGGAGAGTGCAGCACTGGGGAGGCCACGGGATCACTGTCTTTGGACATTTTGAAGGCTCAGCTGGTCTAGTGTTGATTCTAATCCTACTTTGAGAAGGATCTTGGGCCAGAGAGCTCCAGCAACCCCCATTTCTGTTGGTTCCTCAGGTTCTGTGCAAAGCCAGCCCCAGTTTGCTCTGCCTGAAGAGTCTCTGGAGGAGTGACTTTGTTTGGGTGAAAGAAGAGGGCACTGAGGCTGTGATCCCACTTTCCCAAGATGAATAAAAAAAAGAAAAAAGAATTCTGGCAGTAAGAGAAGGCCCATTTTTATTGATGCTGCACGGAGGCAAGTGATTTTGCATCTCGTTTTAGGAGAGCAGTATAACTGCTTTTGACAGCCTGGTCTAATAATAATAAAAAGGCCCAGCTCCTCATATTGCAACCTGATAGTAAAGCTGGAGTGTGAATTTATCCCATAAAAATTCATCTACCATGGCTAAAGCCCTGTAAATTGAGTCCTGTGTTTTGGTTGTTAAATAAAAACAAAACCACACCACAGAGCAATGACAGAAACATCGCTCAGCTCTTGCAACTGTGTCTTGTTAAAACATCACTTAGGGTAATTTACAACCTTTGATTAAAGCATGGATTTCAGTGAATTATCATTTCCCAGCTCTCCCCTTCTCCTGCTCCCCCCTCACCTTGTGGGGATGTGAAACACCCTGCGGAGGCTGGATTCCCCCAGGGAGCCAGCAGGAACCCATTACCCTGCACCATAAACCCCTGCCACACTTCGGTGTTCACTGCCTGGCACCAGCCACGAGCTTTTGTTACGGCTCAGAAGGCCAAAGGGTGGCTGAGATGCACCCTGTGGGGGCTGGAGAAGTTTTTGGGAAGCAGCAGGGGAGATGCTGCCCCACAGCCAGGGCTGTGCCCCACCTTCCCTGCCCTTCTCCATCCCAAATCCTTGCTCAAGATAAATTTGTGTTAAAGTGCTTTCAGACATCAGAGGGTGTTCTGGGCTATCTCAGCTGAGCTCAGCTGTGTCAGATGGGAGCAGCAATTCCAGGAGCTGCCTTTGCCAGTGAGTGGAGGGAGCACCTGCAGGGATACCTCCTTCGATCTCTGTCCCAAGAGCCTGGAACACGCAGCTTGTGCTCTCCCTGAGCCACAGGCTCAGCCTTCTGTTGAATTTAAAGGCCTTCAATGGATTATTCTTCTGCCCAGCTGCTTTTTGAACCCACCTAAAATTCTTCCCTGCAGGTTCCTGCAGGAAGAAGATCCCCAGCTGAGCTCTGGGGTGTGTGAAAAGGGCCTCCCGAGGCCTGTTTTGAGCCTTCCAATTACTGATTTCACCTCATGGTCCCAAATTCTTGCATTAGAACAGACCACAGTGACTCATTTCCTCCCTCCTGTCTTTGTGTCTTTCCATCTCCCGTGCCTCTCTATTCCAATTCTCTTCTTCCCATCCTGAAAGGTCCCACTCTGGCTGCTTCTCATCTGGGAGCTGTTCCACACCTCTGACCACCTTTGCTGCTTTCCCCTGGCCATCTTTCATCCAAACAGAAGGCCCAGGCTGTGCCCAGCTCTCGAGGCACTGGGAAGCCATCGATTTATGCAGTGGCAGAAAGCACCAAAATAGATGTTCTCTCCTTCATTCCCCAATAATTCCCACTGCTTCATTTGTCATTTTTGGACCATTTCTGAGTTTTTCACAGAGCCTCAAGATCCCCACCCTGCATGCACAGAGCCCAATATTAGCAATATAGAGCTGCTGATCAGCATGCCATTTACCCACAGGCACATGCAGCAGGTGAATTTATCCATATTAGGCTTAATCCAGCATTTGCTTGCCTGCTCAGCCAGGTTTTTCTGCAAGTTTTTGCAGCCAGCTCCCTTTTTGTGCTGCTCTGAGAAACTTAGGGTCAAGAGGAAATGCAGTTAAAGCAACAGAAGCACCTTTCTATGACAGTTTTCTGTTATAGAAACATGGAATGGTGTGGGTTGGAAGGGACCTTAAAGACCATTTTATTCCAGCCCTGTCCATGGGCAGGGACAACTCCCACTAGCCCAGGTTGTTCATGCAGCTGCGAATCCATAAACACTTCCCAAACAGCTCATCCCTGCCCGTGGTCCTGTCAGGGAACTGCTTTATTTCTTATTATTTATGGCTTTTATTTTTGTGTGCAGAATTCACAAGGTTTGGAGCCATGGAAGAACTTCTCCCTGTGACATTCAGCAAGAAACCAAAGGCATGGAGGAAGGTTTGGGCTGGCCAAGGGTTTCCTTCAGCCCAGATTATCGTTGCCATTTCTATTGCAGTGTCCCCACACTGAGCCAGTCCCTTGCAGCTCAGAATTATTTGAATTCCTTTGGGTTTGACAGGCTCTAACAGACCCCAATCCATCTCCTACTTCCAAAACCGTTGTTAGAAGCCTTGATTATCTCATGACTTCCATTCTGTTTGTGTGCTGACACTGCTTTCCTGCGCTGCGCTTTCCTGGCAGATGTGGATTTTATAACAAACCACATAAATTTACAGCAGCTCTGTCCAGCAGTAAAATCTGGGAGTTTTCCATCAGCTGCCAGCGAGCTGCAGCAGTAAATGAAGCTCCTTTCCAGCAGCTGCACTGCACTGGAACCAACAAACCCTCCCTGTGTCAGCCACAAATGAGGCTGAGCTCTCTCTCTGAGAGGACAGGGACATGCAGGAGCAGAGTAACAGCATTTTTCCACATTAATGCTATTTCAGTTCTGGAAAATAAAGATGCAAGCCCTGCCTCTTCATGGGAAACTGATCCTAACTGGTCACCCCAGCTCCCACCAGAGTAACCAAGACTCTGACACCCCTGGAGGACATTTTCACTTGGTCCTGCCAGGACCAGGCTGTTCCCCACCTGAGCCCTGCCATGGGATGAGCCTCTCTCCAAATCCATGAAATCCAAGCCCGAGCATCCTCCTGCAGCTTAGCTTGATGCAGGTCTGTTATCAGCACCTGGCCACCTTCCTGCAGAGCTGGAAGATAAAATCAGCCATTGTGTGGCACCAGGAGGACAGGCAGTGACTGCACTGGAGGGACAGTGGTGCAGACAAGTGGCTGGGCTGGGATAAAGCAGCACAAATCTTCCCTGTGTGGCCCTGAGCGAACCTGATCTGTTGGGAAAAGCCTGTGGTGCCTTTCCTCATGCACCCACAGCCTCTTTTATCTGGTGCTAGATCCTCCAAATCCAGCACTTAGCACCAGCCAAACATGGGCTCTGAGCTCCATGCTCTCAGGGGAGGGAAAGCAGGGACAAACAGCCCATTTCTGCCCCTGCACTGCTGAGTTTGCCTCTCCTGGGAGCATCCTGTGGGTGGGTGAATGTCCCAGGGCCCTGCTTTGTGTTGGGCTGTTTTGGCACCTGCTGAGCAGTGCAGCTGCCGAGCTCCTGAGCAGCTGGGGATGCTTTGAAGACCTCAGCCTTACCCAGGGCTGCCTTTTTCCCTCTCCATTTTTGACAGCAGCAGAGGGGACCTTTGGGCACTTCAAAGCCCCATTTTAATCACTCACCTGATTTAAGCAATTGCCTCCTTTAGCTCTGGTATTTCTTGTCATTAGCCTGTCGACCTCTGGGATGAAGGGATTCATCTTCAAAAGCCAAGCTGGCTTTGTCTGTGCTGGGCCCAGGGCTGCTCCTGCTTTCCCCAGGGTGGGATTCCCTCCTCAGCACTGGTTACAGGGGTCATGCTCTGCCCTGGAAACCAGGAGGGGCTGCTGCATCTTGGCCAGTCTCGTTGTCCCTGACTTTATTTGCTGTGCAGTTATTTAATTCCACTGCCTTAGTGCAGGATTAAAGAGGAGGACGTGTCCCCTTCTCCTGCCAGCTTTAGAGATGCATTTTGTCATGTACATAGCAGAGAATTCCAAGCACTCCTTGCTGTTTCCTAATCCAGAAGAGCTCTCTGCCACCCAGGGCTGTTTTTTCCTGTTGCAGTAACACCAGGAACCCAGAGGAGTTCCAGAGCCTGCACCCAGCCTGGGACCCACACAGCTCCAGGGGCTGAGGCAATCCAGGGCAGAGGGATGGAATGGATGGAATGATGGAAGAGGCATGGAATGGGTGCAGATGGATGGAATGGGTGCAGATGGATGGAATGGATGTAGATGGATGGAATGGATGTAGATGGATGGAATGGGTGCAGCTGGAGGCAGTGAACCAGCTGGTGGGATGGCTACTGGAGCACAGGTTCGCACCACTGCAAACCAGTCCTGCCAGGGTCAGCTGCTGGAAGTGGGGGCTTTATGTGACTCCAGCCTGTCTGTGGCCACGGGACATCCACAATTCCTGGTTTCTGTCTTTGGGATGAGTCCATCTGATTTACTCTTTGGCTTTTAATGGCTCGCAAGACATTGGGCCAGTAGACAACAGTCTTGTCTGGGCACAAATCTGGACCAGAACACTTCCAGGGGCACCACAATATAAAAAAAAAGACATTTATCTGTTAGAGAGCATCCAAGAGGAGAGGCCAAGAGGATGAGAAAGGTCTGGGGGGAAATGTTATGAGGAGCACATGGTTTGTTCAGCCTGGAGAAGAGGAGACTAAGGGGAGACTTCATGGTGGTCTTCAACATCCTCATGAGGGGCAGCAGAGGGACAGGCACTGATCTGTGACAGGGACAGCACCCAGGGAATGGCTGGAGCTGTGCCAGGGGAGGCTTAAGTTGGATCTCAGGGAAAGGTTCTTCCCCAGAGGGTGCTGGGCACTGCCCAGGCTCCCCAGGGAATGGGCACGGCCCCGAGGCTGCCAGAGCTCCAGGAGCATTTGGACAGCGCTGCCAGGGATGCCCAGGGTGGGTTTGTTGGGGTATCTGGGCAGGGCTGGTGCTGGACTGGGTGATCCTGGGGGTCCCTCTGAGCCCAGGATATTCTGTGATTCCCTGATCTCCAGTGCACTTGCTGACTGGGGTGGTATCTCCACCTGCCCCTGTATCTGTCAGAGGTGCTCACACAGCTTTGGTCTCCTTTAATAGCCAACATCACTGCCAGGACTCGACCCCTGGGTTCTAAAGCCAACCCTGACCCTTTCTGTGTGTAAATCCCATTTCCTCTGAGCATTTCCCACCAGAGCTGAGTCCGTGTGCCAAGCAGAATCCTCGCTGCCCTGCCCCAGGCACTGCTCCCTGTCGGAGCTGGAGGAGCCCCAGGCTGCTCTGTGCCCCTCAGGGTCATGGTTCTAGAGGGGATGGAGGGCAGCAGTGAGGGGCTCTGGGACAGAGGTGCCAGTCTGGCCTGATTTTCTCTGTCTTGAGATGTTCCAAAGGATGAATTTTCCGAGCATTTGTTCCTCTCAGCAGGAGCTATTGTTTCTGACATATTTATCCAGCTCAGTGCTACCTTGAGATATCACTTTTGACAGATAGCCTTCTTAAATTAAACATACAAATGTGCCCTACTGAGAGGGAAGATGTGAGCACTAATGGTTCTGGGAGTGATGGAGAAACCTGCCCATTAGCTCCTCCTGAGCTGCTAAATGTGCTCCTGTATCAGGAAAAGAAACACGGAGCCAGCAGGATCAAAGGGGGAATGGGGAGAGAGATCACACGGGTGAGGTTTGACAAGAAATGCTCTTCAGACTGAGGGGTGGGAAAGGCCAGGGCACAGAATTCAGGTTTCTGTGTATGAAAACAGGGGCCAAGCTACAGAGGAAGGGGCTGGGTCCAGGGGATGAGCTGCCAGCAGGAGCTTCAGCTGCTCCAGGACCCAGAGAATTCCATAACACCTGTGCTGTGCTTTCCCTGCCCTCTGCCCCTGTGCAGCTCTGGCACAGGGCATGGCCCAAACTGAGCTCAGAGAGGAGAAAAAGGAGGTGCCCAGGGTCCTTGTGAGGAGAGTGGCCTCAATTCCTGTAATTTGCTGGAAATATTTCCCCAGAACCCAATGGATAACGCGGCTGCAAGGGATGGAGCGGGATGGAGCTGCAGCTGGGTCATCCCACAGAGAAGGGCTACAAGGGAATGTCTGGATTTTCTCTTGGAAAGCCACCCACAGCTGTGCCAGGGCAGTGCTGGGATGCTCCCAAGCTCCCCTCTCCCAGGGCTGGCTCCCTGGGATGCCAGTGCTGCCCTTGGGAGATGTCATGGCACTCCTGGAGTCTCCCCACATCTCTTTCCTTCCCCTCCTCTCCTGTCTCAGGCTTGCCCTGCCCACAATTAAACTTCTTTGGAGCAGGGACATCATTATTTTGCTCCTGGTTAGGCTTCACACCCGAGCAGGGGCTGTGCTTTTGTGTCAGTCCTATAATGAGGTAAAAAACCTCAAGTCCAGTGCAGCCTGACAGCTCCAGATGTTGGGGAGGTCTGTGGGAAAAACAACACTGCTCTGCAGCTCCTAAAACCAGGGGAAGGACCAGCTGGCCACCCTTCCCGAGAAGAAATTCCTCCTTCTCTCAGTTTTATGTGACATATTTAGGTTATGCAGTTGATTTTAAAGTCAGTTTTAAAAGGTATTCAGCGGTTGTTCTAAAAGCGAGCCAGCTCACACGATTCCCACCAAACTTCCCCCCTCCCTCCTCCCTGTCCCTCTCATGAGAAGGAAGATTTCAATTCCATCTTTTCCTCCTGCCTTCTCTCTGCCTCCAAGTCCCCACTATTTCCCTTCTCTTTCAGCCCATTTTTCTTCCCTCATTGATGAAAACACTTTGACTGATTCCCACCCTCCCTCCCCTGGATGGAAAGCCCAGTTTCCCTGACGCACTGGAATTGCTAATGGCTCTTGCTGCTCCTTTTCCTAAATGGAGTATTTCTGAGGAATTACTCAGCTCAGTGCTCCATCAGCTCCTTGCCTGGGCTGGGCAGACACCCGGGCAGGAGCTGTGCAGCACCACCAGCAGCACTGGAATCCCAACCCCCCGTGTCTATAATTAAGCTGGAGATTTATGATTCAGTGTCTGGGATCTGTTTTTCCTTAGTGAACTGCAAGGAGCTCTCTGAAGGAAGAGCTTGTGCTGTTTGCTCAGTCACAGTTATATATATTATGTATTTTATGTATTTTATATATTCCTTCCTGGGTTCTCTCCCCACACAACATCAGGAGCACTCTGTTGAAAAATGGATAATCCATATGGTGAATTTTACAGCCAGGGCCTGTTTTTAAAAGTCCCGGGTAAAACCCAGGCAGCAGGAAGGAAGAGAATGAAAAAAAAAAAGAAGAAGCAAAGACAGTGGGAGAAGGAAAAGAGGGAGGGAAGCAGCTGTAAAACAAGGGGGAAGAAGCAGGAGATGGAGCATGGCCTGGTAGCAACAGGGAGCAGGAGGAGAAGGGTCGTTTGGGGACAAAACTGCTCATGTCCAGCTCCCTTTCCACCTCCAAAAGGCACTTTGGGACTGTTCACCCCATCCCTCCTCCAGCAGCTGCTCCTTTTCCCGGGATGGGACCTCCACAGCCTCCCCTCTGCAGGGCTGGTGCCCACTGGCTTCCCATCTTTTCCCATTCCCAGCTCTGCAACAGTTCTCCTGGATCTCATTGGGGTGTTCCTGTTCCTGTGCGGGACGAGGCCACTTTTGCTGCCCTTTTCCAGAATGACAAAAGCAGTTTCTGCACTGTCACCTCTGCAGTGCCAAGATTCCCCTCAGGTCTCTCTCTGCCCCCTCCAGCTCCTTACCTCCATCCAGACTCCTGACAACCAGGGGCTGCTGGCCTACGGTTTCCTTGTCCTCTTCCATACCATGCACTGGCTTCAAATTAATTTTGGAGGGGAAGGAGCAAATAGCAGCAAATATTCAAGAATGCCTTGAAACAGCAGCGGGAATTTCAGCCAGAAAAAGGGAGGGAGAATTAAAAGGAAAAATAAATTGCAAAATGTAATCTGGGGATTTCCCAGATAAAATGCTTTGGAAACAGCAGCAGGTTTCATTAGCAGGCTTTTCACAGCAAAGCCTGTTGTGACCACAGAGCTGTTGTTTTGTTTAATTTCTGGAGAGTTTGTAAATTTAAGTCTTGACTTATCTGGAGGAAAAGGAGTAAAAGGAGTGAAAGGACCCCAAGAAACAGATTGGATTAAAACGAAATGTTCTTCCTCTAACCCTGAGACTAATCTGATGGGAAGGGGCACTGGAGTGGTGTCCACTTCCCAGTGTATTCATCAGAGGAAGGATCTGTTATTTGTCCACAGTGCAGATGGGAGGGTTGGGGGGATGCCCTGTTTTGCTAGAAGAACATCAGGAATTGAGAAAATGGGAAACTCAGCCATAAGAAAGTTTTCCTGCTGTCCAGCCTAAGCCTCCCCTGGATCAGCCTGAGTCCATTTTCACTTGTTATTAATCTGTGCCTGGGATAGGGAAACAGAGCCTCTCCATTTTGGGATTTAGCACCTAAATCGTGCCCAGCAGGACACCTTTTGTAACTGTGCCTACTCACACAGCCATTTTTACATGCCTTGGATAACTTCAGGCTCTTACTGAAACATTACAGCCAAATTCCAAGTGCTTCTAATTTTCCAGGTCCATTTCTCTGCTCGCTGATGACAGTTCCCCTAATTACAGAAGCTGGAAATCCAAGCCAGAATCTACAAGTGCTTCTTTAGAGCAGACAAACAAAAAAATGGGGGGGGGGGGGACAATCTTTGTGTTTCATCCCCCACAAGGGATTACGAGAGCTGTGTTTAATTGGGGCGAGCAGTGCTGGTGGTACCTCAGAGGAAAACGTGGATGAGGAGTGAGGGAGCCCTCGAGGAGGGGAAGGAGAATGAATTCCAGCAGCAATTATTAAAAATCCTCTGGGGAAATTTAGGGCACTTCCCAGGCGCCACCATGTGCCGGGAAACAATGAAGAGCACGGAAGTCCCGAGCTGTTCCCACTAATTGGACACAATGCCAGGGAGCTGGGAATGCTGGGGAAGGAACTCCGAGCAAAGCCCCAGCGTGGCCTGGGGATTGTAAAAATGTTGTAGCTAACGGGATTCTGGCAGCATTGAAAGGGAAGGGAGTTGTACCTGGAGCTTGGGGAAGGGCTGGCGGGAGCAGCAGGAGTTGTCGCTGTTGTAACGCGGATGCACAGAAAAACCACATGAGTCCAGGTCAGCAGAAAAGGTGTCAAGGCCCATTTAATGGCTTTTTTCCTGAGGTTTTTATATGTTAGTTCACAAAAAGTGAATTAAATGGCATAAAGTAATTGGTCCTCTGGCCATCCACCCCTCGAGGGGATTGGCCCAACTCTAACACGTCCTTTCAAAAGTGTTTTTTTAGTTGAAGCCATAACAATCTGGGAAAAACAAGTGCAGGTGTGGATATTGATAAACACTGGTAACTTTGTTTAGGTTAGCTTGCATGGGAAAGACAGAGTTCTCACAAAATACTAGAGAGCTGAAAAAATTCACTGCTAAAGCTTTTTCAGCATCTACAGGAGTTGTGTTGGGTGTCCCCCAAACGAGCAGGAGACTCCACACCTGAGCTGGAGCACCCTGGAAGGGGAGAGAGGCTTCAGTGCTGGGGTTTGCTCCGGGGGATTCCTGTTCAGGGAGATTTTGGGAGCTGAAATTCCGGCCACTAGCAAACACATGCAGCAGTAAAGCTGAATTCAGAGGCTTTGCCCTGTGCTGCCCCAGGTGGAAAATCCCACAACGCCCAGCAGTGAGAGGAGGAGGAGGGAACAGCTCCATGAGGGAGCTGCTTTTGGCCTCTCCATTCCCCTCCAAACCTCCCTTGCCCTCCTGGCCACGGGGACCCTGAGCTCTGGCCACACACCTGAGTCTGAGCAAGGCAGCTAACACCTGCAAAAGGGGTTTTCATCATCCTCCTCTATGTTTTGAAGTGAAAACACTAAAAAAGAAAATTAATGTATGCAATATAGCAACAGGCTGGGGAAGTTCACTTTGCTCTTGCTGTTGTTTGTTTTCTCATTGCTTTTCTTACTCTCAATAGAAAAATGCTCAAGCAAAAAAAAACCTGTTTTGTCTCTTCAGGCAATTTTTTTAAATAGTGGAGGGTTTGTTTGCTTCGGCGTTTCCCCTTTGTTTGCTTTCAGTCTTAGTGCTCTTTCCAAAGAAATGCATTATTTATTTATTCTCCTATTTCATAAGAAATATACAGAAAAACTTGAAAGCCATTGGGGGAGGTTCTCGGGAAAACCTGTGGTCCCTGAGTGGTGTCTGGCTCAGGATGGGGTGGTGGGAGAGGCCGGGATGAGGGTGGGCAGAGCACAGGAACAGGTTGGATATTAGGGAAAATTTCTTTATTGGAAGAGTGATCATGCATTGGAACAGGCTCCCCAGGGGTGGAATCACTGTCCTTGGAAGTGTTCAAAGAACACATGGATGTGGCACCTGGGGACAGGGTTTAGAGATGGGCTTGGCAGTGCTGGGTTAAGTGTTGGGATTGGTGATCTTGGAGGGCTTTCCCACCCTAAATGCTTCTGGATTCCATGGGCATCTCAAGGGAGGTGCAGGACTTGTCCTAAAGGCCCCCTGTTGGATGTGCTGTCACACAGTGCCATGGAATCCAGGAATCCACCCTGGAATCCAGGCTGCATCCTGGACAGCAGCAGTTTCCCACTGGAAACACCACCAGCAGTCAGGAGATGATCTGCTCCAGGCCATGGGGTGTTCCCAACCATTTCCACAGAAACCCCAATTCAGAGAGATACGAGGTGCCTTGGAGAAGCACATTTGGGGTTTCCCCCTCATCAGGAGTCTTTCCTCATCCAGTGGCTGGGAATTCTTCCCCATGAGGGTGGTGAGGCCTGGCTCAGGGTCCTTTAGGGCCCTTCTGGTACACATCACAGCAAAGCCTTTTCTTCACCATGAAAATTCCAACCAAAATCTCTTATTTCCCCTCCTCCTCCCCCTGCTCCCCTTCCCCCACCATTTCTCCTGCTACAGCAATTCCAGAGTGCCCTGTAAGAAGCCCTGGCTTGGCAGAGAGCCCACCCTGAAAGGCCACCAGGTGGGCTCCCAGGAGCCACAGAGCTGGCCTGAAGCACTGGCATTCTCTGGGATCTGTTTTTCCAGATGCTTCCCAGGAGGCAGGGACTTTCTTGAGAGAAGAAGAAGGTTTGCCCCAGCTCTGCAGGTGTGTTGGAACCACACCTGGACTGGGAGGTGGCTGTGCCACACGCAGCCTGGCAGGCAAATCCCAGGGGAATCTGCTGCTTTCACACTGGCTCCTCCTAAACAGGAGCCCTGCTAACCCCCAGTGCCACATGCCCACAGCTTTTGAATCCCTGCAGGGATGGAGACTCCATCACTGCCCTGGGCAGCTGTGCCAATGCCTGGCCACCCCTTCCCTGAAATAATTTTCCATAATATCCAATCTAAACCTCCCCTGGCCCAGCCTGAGGCCGTTCCCTCTCCTCCTGTCCCTGTTCCCTGGGAGCAGAGCCCGACCCCCCCCGGCTGTCCCCTCCTGTCAGGGAGCTGTGCAGAGCCACAAGGTCCCCCCTGAGCCTCCTTTGCTCCAGGCTGAGCCCCTTTCCCAGCTCTGTTCCCTGCCCTGGACACGTTCCAGCCCCTCAGTGTCTTTCTCACAGGAATCTGGATCTCTCCTTGTGCCCACAGCCCGGGTGGGTGTCCTGGACTCTGGGGACAGAGGGATGAAATGAGAGTGGGTGTTGGCAGAAAGGGTTTGGGGCTGAGCTGCTGACACTGGAATGCTCATTCTGCAAAGCATCCGAGAGCCTGGAACGATCCTAAATTTCTTTCTGTCACCTACAGGGAAGCAGCCATTTTCTTCATGCCCTTTGGATAAATAGAGGTTTTCTCCAGAGCCTCCAGGATCCTTAATTTTTCAGCCACCCTAATAACCATAAAACTGAGACAGACGAGTAATAAAATGTCAAAATCCATGTGTTTTAAAATCTGAGAGGACTCTCAAATGTCACTGAAATGTGGGATGGAAAAGGAGATGGGAGGACGTGCAGCTGAGCCCGTGGTGGTGGCTGGGCTGTCCTTTCCCCACTCCTCCTTTGGCCTGGCCTCCTGGGACCCTCTGGAAATGGGGATGGGGTGGGGGATGAGGAGCTCTGGTGCTGAAGGAGCAGTTCCCTTTCCTGGGGAGGTGGGATGAAGTGAGGCTGCATTTCCTGTGCTGTGTCAATCCCAGTTCAGCCCAGTCTCCACTGGAGCTCTGTGTGAGCATCTTGTCCCCTTCTCCGTGGGCTTCCTCCCGAGCCCCATGTGCTGTTTAGGCCACAGCAAATGTGGCTGTCCCAAAAACCCTGATCTTGAAGGTTTTTAATGCAGAGTGGCAGTCCAGAGCTGCACAGAACATGTAAGTTAACACAGAAAGTCCTGGGCTTCTCTCCACCCCCTTCTCCCATCAAAATCTTATCTAAAAATGCCCATCACGGTGATAACTGGAGCAGAAACAGGGAAGGGTTTCCTCTTATGGTAAAAAAGTCTTCATATTTTAAAAAAGGAAAACCAGCATCCTGGTCAAATTAGAATGAAAAGTCAAGATTTTTGTCTTCTTTTTATTAATCTTTTCTTTCTTTCTTTTTCCCCAAGCATGCTATTTTTGCAAACCATGCCTTTTTTTTTTTTTTTTGTTGCACAGCCAAGTAGAGTCCTGGGCTGTCAAATGTCCCACATTCATAAACTCCAGAGGAAGATGACATTTGACATTTTTTCTTTCTTTGCCTATTGGTCAGTCCAAGATTAAACATGTTTGGAAACCAAAGCCTTTCTTTTCTCAGCGACAAAAAAAACCTCCTCAAAATCAAAATGGGGTATTTGACAATGCCTAAATTATTTCATTATTTAGTCCCAAAATTATTTTCCTGTGCTTTTGAGCCTCATCAAACCCAATGTTCCTTTAAGATGGTTTTGCTTGGATCTGTAGCTCTGTGAAGAATTCAGGAGAGGTTCTAATGCCACTGACAGGGAATGTGGCCCCCACTGCATCCCCACGTTCCCCCTCTGTGGGGGAAAAGGCTGCATGGAGAGCAAAGGCTTCAGGGAAACATTTTAAGGGTTTCATTTTAAGTGCTTAAGAGTTCAGTGTCACACACCTTGCACAAGAGATTTCTCACCAGGATAAGGGTTACTGGGAGCCTGGCTGGGTGCATACTTTCTTGAAGTTCTTGAAGCTAAAAAACACCTTGAAGCTCTCCCAGAAATCTGAGAGGATGGCACGAAGTCTCTAAATGGCTGGAGATGTGCCAGGGGTGTTTAGGTTGGATCTCAGGGAGAGGTTCTTCCCCAGAGGGTGCTGGGCACTGCCCAGGCTCCCCAGGGAATGGTCCTGGCCCCGAGGCTGCCAGAGCTCCAGGAGCGTTTGGACAGCGCTGCCAGGGATGCCCAGGGTGGGGTTGTTGGGGGGTCTGTGCAGGGCTGGAGCTGGGCTGGATGGTCCCTGTGGATGATCCCAGTGGATGATCCCTGTGGATGATCCCTTCCAGCCCAGGATTCTCTCTGATTCCATGATTCCCTGCTCACTACTTCCCGCTCTCTGTGAAGCAGGGCAGGGCTGATGCTGTGGAGCCCCCTGGGGTTTGATGCTCATGGGGGTGGTGGCAGCTCCTGCTCCACGCTGGAGACAAGGGAACAGCAGCACAGGGATCTGCAGGGTTTGTTCCCTGCTCCCACAGGGGACCCAGCAGGTCTGCCCTGCGGGATCAGCTGTGCAGTGCCAGAGGTGCCCACCCAACTCAGCCACCCCTGGGGAGCTCTGGAAGGTGCCCTGACCTCCTTCCCAGTCCTGCCCTGGCACAGAGCAGCTGGGCCCCGACATCACCAGTGACAGGGCAGACTTTGGTTAATGACTCCAGTGGCAATGCTGAGGTGAAAACAGAGCAAGGCAAAGCTCTCCCACAGAGAAATAAACCCAAATAAACCTGTCAGAAGGACAGAGCTGTTGTGTGCAAAGCCCTGTGGTTTTACTGCTCGGGAAAGCCCACTTCTATAAATACCCAATAAATGAGTTAGAGGCTAAATAAAACACTCCATATAATGTAGAGTCGAGACCAACAATCTTAAATGAGCAAACATTTCCGAAGGAATAACTCTGCTTGGTGTCAATTTATGGTAATGTTGTACATGATTGAGCCCATTAGAGCAAATAGCCACTAATAAGAATGCAGATACACCACAAACTAATTGCATTAGAGGCTAACAGGGCTCTGTCTCTCCTGCTCCTGCCACTGCTCAGTTCCTTGGGCTGCAGCCAGCACCACATGGAAGGTGCCCTGGAGTCTCCAGAGGTGTTGGTGGATCGGGATCAAGGCTCAGCAGCAGAGCTGGGGGATGTTCAGAGCTTCTTGTTGAAATGAATACCTGTTAAGTTTGTGTTTCTGGAGGGTGAGGGTGATGCCTCAGGTTTGAAC
>VXAC01006846.1:0-14697 GCA_013399225.1 Rhipidura dahli | reverse complement strand
ACACTGCAGAATAGAGCTGCTATGGATTTCTTGCTATTGGTGCAAGGACATGGATGTGAGGAGTTTGATGGAATGTGTTGCATGAATCTATCTGACCACTCACCTTCTATACATCATCAGTTAGCCTAACTTCATCGTCTAATGCATCAGCTGTGAGTAGATGATAGATTGGGTCTAGAAGGATAGCTGAAGAGTCTTGGAATTACAGGATGGCTGCGTAAGCCAATTCAAGGCATAATATTAATGCTTGTTATACTAACCATAATTATAATTCTGCCTTGCTTATTACAGTGCTTACAACACTTGCTGGAGAGAACTTTCAATCAGGCCTGGGTTGTGCAAAGACAGAAAGGGGAAATTGTTGAGGAATTCTTAAAGGAAAACTGACACTGGAATGCACAACTCAGCTTTCCCAGCATTGAATCAAGCTGAATAAAGGATATGCTCTCTTTGATAACACCACGGAGGAAAGAAGGATATGAAATAAGGATGTACTGACCTCAGCACAAAAAAAATATAGTTTAGGAGTCACTGAAACAATGAGTTAGCTCAGCAATATGAAAGAAGTATAGCTTAAGAACTGCTGAAACAATAATTTAGTTCAGAAAGGATTGCTACATTATGCTGAACAAAAAGGATGTGAAATGCTGAAATATGGTGAATAGCAGTCACAGCAAGTGTGCAATCAGAAGTGTAGATGCAACATGCTAACAGTAGCAAGCATCCAATGATTATACTTCTTTGGACCACACGATGTTTGAATCATCACATATTCGGAACTGAAAATGCTATATAGGTGTATATTTTGTCAATAATAAACTGCTTCACATGATCATATTGATCATTGCATGTTGTCCTGTTATTTCTCCTCCGCAGATGACAATTCAAAATGGTGCTACATAGAGCTGTCCTTATAAAATACTGGAGATGCTAAAATGGCTGGTTTTACTGTTTCTCTTCTCGCAATTTTAACATTTAAAAACGAGTTGTATTGAACTTCCAGCACTGCTCTTGTCCATCAGTCATGACTTCCCTAATTAAGTGCACTGCATCTTTTTTCCAAGTGTGTTTTGCTATTCTATAGTAAACATAGTTTGGCTGAATTTGTGTGTTAATACCAGATTCCAATTCATTGGTGCTTGTATGGGTATTTTTTGTTGCATGGTAGAACTTTCTTTGCTTTTGGATTTTCCTTTCCTCAGTGAATCCTTTCTCATCACTGCTGTTATCAAAGGCCAGGCTGGATAGGGCTTTGATTAACCTGGTCGAGTGGGTGACACCCCTGTCATAGAACCATACAACTATAGAACCCTCCTGACTTTTAAGGTCCCTTCCAACCCAAACCACTCTATGATTCTATGATAGATATGTTTTGAGTTTATTTTAGTTCTCTGATGATCAGAAATGTTGTTCATAGTAAGAAGTTGACATGGTGTTTAGGGCAGTTAGAGATGCCACTTTATGAACTAAATATCTCCCTGAAACTAAAAATAGTGGCATTTCTTTAATTGTGGCATGCTGATGAAGTGTGCCAGTCTTTTAACACCACTTCCCACAGAAACTCTTTCCCCATTTGGAAAAGATAAATTATGTGACAAACTCTGGACAAGAATGTGCACAGGCTTGCTGATAAGAAGGGTGAAGGCCTTTATTTAAGTATAAAGGTTGTTCTGTGGCTCTGCCTCTTTCTATGATTATGTCTATGCTTTTCTAAGCTTCATCTTGTTGAAAATGGTCATACTTCTGTTTTGAAAAAATACGCTCCATGCATTGGTTGTATAGTACTTTTCTCCACCAGTAATGTGAAGTGGTATGAGAGAAGATCTTTAAAGACATTAGTGGACTAATTGACTACCTGACTCTCAGCTCCATGTGCCAAAACACGTTATGGCCAGAAAAGTGGTGTTTGGAGTACTTTTTAATTTGGCAGCTCAAATTTTGTACTCAAGAGTCTAAGTGGACAAATAGAGAACTGGAATTAAGTATTTCTGACGTACTGATCTTAGATATTCTTCAATTTCTGAGGCTAGTAAATGGTTATAAATAGAAAGTAAAAATTAAAAATACACACTAATGTCCTCCAGAGTAAACTAATAGTGTAATTTAGAGGAATTAATTTGTTCGAGTGCTTTGGGAGAAAAAGGGAAAGGATTGCACTCCCTCACTTACTGCTTTTAATCTTTTGGCCTTGAAGAAATTAATCTCTTTAATTTTTTTTCCCTTTTATCTCACTTCGACCATGCAAGTTGTGGTATCTGCATTTATAAAAGTGCTTACTTATTAAAGACACTTCTGAAAGTATTCCTTCAACATTGAGTTGTGACTCATATGTCTTTCAGTGGCGTTGTGCTGCTGCTCTGTAATCTCTGAGGACTTTTTAAGTGTCTTCATGACTTGTAGCACTTTTGAAATTTCACTTAAGTGGTCAGATATATCTGCTCAGTTATTCAATTAACTCCTCCTTCTGTGAGGTTGAAGCCTGCCACTAGAGTGAACACATTCATGTTCTACTGACTGATGCAGCTGTCTGTGATAGGCTCTTTATCAGGAAGAACTGCTCTCTTCAACTAAAAATGCCCTGTGACAATAACATGAATACAGAGATCTTCTTGCCTTAAACACAGATAAACGGCCTTTACTGCTATGCCCTTTTCTATTGTTAGGTGATTAATATTAAAGGTGAACAGATATCCAAAAAACCAAAAAACTAGTTTTGCAAATGTGAGCTCCCTATCTTCCCTTTCTCCTTATTTTTTCCATATCTTGTATCAGTGTCACACAATTTTTTTATCTTTTCTAGGGAGCTTTTCCTGTATCTGTGTCTACAGCTCAATGTATTTGTTCTCTGGCTCCTTCCTTCCTCTATTGAATGTGGTAATTGCATCAATTCTTTCTCCAGCCCTTTTGTAATACCCTGTTCCCAGTAACCTGTCATAAATCTTTTCTATAAGGTTTACAGTTCTCCTCTCTTCCGCTGGGTATTTAAGTCATCTGGGTCTAGTGCTTTGTTGGCTTTCAGGACTTCTAATTGCCTTCTTATCTGTTTTATGATGAAGGTAAAACTTTTCAACAATTCACTCCCCCAAGCCTAAGAAAACATACCTCAGTCCCTAGGATGTTATCTTCTTTCTTTTTGTGTGGATTGTCAAGAAACAAAAATTTACACCTGCAACATATTGACCATCTATTGCTAGTTTCCTTCTTTGATCAGCTAGTGTTCCTCCTTTTTGTTTTGATGACATGCTTTTTCTTTCTTTTTCTTTTTCTTTTTCTTTTTCTTTTTCTTTTTCTTTTTCTTTTTCTTTTTCTTTTTCTTTTTCTTTTTCTTTTTCTTTTTCTTTTTCTTTTTCTTTTTCTTTTTCTTTTTCTTTGTCTTTGTCTTTGTCTTTGTCTTTTTCTCTCTATCCTTTCTTAGTTGTTTTTCCATTTAGAAACTGTCTTATTTATATAATTACTTTAGTTTCATCCCATATATCTTATTCATATCCTCTCTGAGAAACATGAATTTCTGACAACCTGCTCCCTTTATCCCTTGTTGATTCTGCTTTTTTTTCCCAGAATTTTATGTTATTTTAAGATTATGATGCATGTTGTTTGCAAAATGGCACACAAGAAGTACTGCTCGTGTAACTAAATGGGGATCAATACAATTTTACCTGTAGCTACTTCAATAACCCCAAATATGTATATCCTTGCCAAATGATTCAAATTTCTTTTTACTGATTGCTTAGAACTAAAAATCAAAAAGCCTATTAGTCCTATCACTATCCAAACAAACAGTCACACTGCTTGAAGTTTTCAAAGCTCTCACTCCATGTTCTAAAGTTGGTGTGTGGTGTGTTTTGTTTGTTTTGGTTGTTTGCAGTTGTTTTTTGTGTGTATGCTAACACCTTACTCAGTGTGGGAGAGGGAATGGAATGAATATTGGCTGAGTGCAAATGTCTGAGTCCAAATGAATCCCACAGAAGACTGGGAAATGTGAAATCAATCTAAACAATCAGGTCCTATTTCGGCATATGAAAATGAAAAAAGAAAAAGTAATATGATGTAATGAAAAAGTATGTAAGGTAAAGTAAAAGTATGAATTGTAAAGGTTCAGTCATACTTGTCCTTTCCCTCTGAGAGCTATCAAATGATAATCTGTCATTTGGAGATGAAACAAATTATTTGATTGCCAGACACTTGCAGAAATACATCCCCTTTCATAAATATTTATCTACATTTTTTATTTATTATATTTATTGCTTTTCCAGCCTCTATTGCTATTTTTCTGGTAACCTTATGTTAGTCCAGGAGAGACTGGGTGAAGTCACGGCACATGGTTTCTGCACATGGAGGGAGCGAGTAGCTGCTTGTTGAAAGAACCTGCAGAGGCACCAAGAGACAGGAAATAATGTCTTCTTTGTTGCTGTTGTTTTGTTGTTCTGTATTGTTCAAAAGAACTTCTCCCTTCCCTAAGGGGGTAATATCTTAGTTATATCCCTCTGAAGACTCTGATAATGAATGGGTTTCACTGATGTCCTGGAGAGAAAGCCTATTATCTTTCTAGTTTAAAAACAAAAAGAACATTGGGTTCTGACAGATTTATTGTACTTCCATATTAAGTTTTGTGTTAAAGGGGCATCTTTTACTTCTTATATATTGCTAACGTTCCTTGTTTATGTTCTCTGTCCTTTTTGAGTTGTCTCCTATTGCCCAAATCCACTAGGGAAGCTGTAGAGGTCCTTTATTTTGGATGGATGATGAAGGATTTTAGATGATCCCATAAAAGGTGACCTTTCTCTCAGTGTTTGTGAATAAACTCTACCTAATCTGACCTCATAAGCCAAGATGGTCCTTGTCTTATCACTTCTTAGCTGGGAGAAGGGACAGACCCCATCTTTCTACACCTTCTGTTCATGCAGTTGTAGAGAGTGATAAGATCTTCCCTGCGCCTTCTTTTCTCCAGGCTAAACACCCCCAGCTTCCTCAGCTGCTCCTCATATGACTTGTGTTCCAGACCCTTCCTNCTCACACCATCGGCCTCAGCCCATGATCCAGCCTGCCCAGATCCCTCTGCAGAGCCTTCCTGCCCCCCAGCAGATCAGCACTCCCACCCAGGTTGGTGTTGTGCACGAACTGCACTGAGGGTGTAGCTGATCATCACTAAAGGTATTAAAGAGTGCCCTGGGTAACACCACCTGTGACCAGCCACCAGCTGGATGCAACTCCATTCACCACCACTCTTGGGGCCCAGCCATCCAGACAGTTTTTAACCCATGAACTGTGCACCCAGCCAAGCCATGAGCAGCTGGTTACTCCAGGGGAATGTGGTGGGAGACAGTATCAAAGGCTTCAGTAAAGTCCAAGCAAAGGAAATCCACAGGCTTTTCTCATCCACTAAGTGTGGCCCACAGCCATAGAAAGAGATCAGGTTGGTCAAGCAGGACCTGCATTTCACAAATCTGTGCTAGATGGGCCTGATCCCCTGGTTGTCTGGCATGAACTGCATGATCACACACAAGATGATCTGCTCCGTAACCTTCCCTGGCACCTAAGTCAGGCTGATGGGCCTGTAGTTCCCCACATCTGCCTTCCAGGCCCTTCTGTATGTTGGTGTCACACCTGCTAATTTCCAGTCAATTGGAAATGCTATGGTTCACCAGGACTAAAGGTAAATGATTGTAGGTGGTCAAAAGAAGAAACAGAACAAACCTGTCCAAAAAAAAAAAAGGAAGACCAAGGGGAAAGGAACTTTTAAAGAAACTCTGAAAAGGTAAAAGGAGAAAGAAAATGAGAGAGAAATTGAGATGGATAATTTATTTGGGTTTTAACTCTTCGTAATTTTTCCTTTTCTTGTGCTATACATAATTCTAAATAGACCTTTTATGCTATACGGAAGTCCACTAATGACCCCAGAATAGAGAGTATGATGACAATTATTTTGAAAGAATGACTATTTCATATGGTAGCTTATTTATTTTTTAAAATTTCATTAAGTAATTATGTTTACAGGTTAAGACTGGAATTTTTTTCTCAGTGACTCCTTGGACAGGAGATGACTTTCCATTCAACAGTTTGTAAGAAGATGGAGAGAGAGAATAACTCCTCTACAGCAGCAACGTCTTTTTTTAGCTGTAAGGTTGATTTGTACGAGAACAGATTGAATGAGACCTCAGTCATATTTTTCTGTCCCATTAGCTGTTAAACCTGTTGTTATTTTATTTTATGAAACATAAAATTTCTTTCTCTGTCAGAAAGAAAACATTCTCTCTTCAGAGAGAAAACATTCGTGCACCTTACCTTACAGTTCATAATTAATTTTTGTGCAATACTGAGTACTGACTCCATGATCTTTCCATAATTTATTGATTGTGGTGAAGGATAGAAAGCTGTAATCAGCCCAGAGAGTTTTCTTTCAGCAACCTCCAATGATATATGATGACACCATATATCATTATGGTATCAAACTTCAGATTGTTCATAAATGAAGAAAATCCATCTGAATCTATTTTAATGGTATTTGCATTCAATTTGTTTTCTGCATCAAATGAATTTAGAATCAGAATCACAGAATTGTTTGGATTGAAAGGGATCTTATAATCATCTTCTTCCAACCTGCCTGCCATGGGCAGGGTGACCTTCTCCTAGGCCAGATTGCTCAGATCCCCATTCAGCCTTGGTCACCTCCAGGGATGGGCCATCCACCACTTCCCTGGGCAATCTGTTCCAGTGCCTCAGCACCCTCGCAGTAACGAATTTCTTCCTAACATGTAATCTAAATCTACACTCCTTAGTTTGTCCTGTCACTACACACCCTTGTAAGAAGTCCCTTGTTCTTCCTTGTAGGTTCCCTTCAGGTACTAGAGGGTGATAAAAGGTTTCCACGGAGCCTTTTCTTCTCCAGGCTGAACAAACCCAACTCTCCTGGTGTGTCCTCATAGGACAAGTGTTCCTGTCCTGTGATTAACTTAGTGGCTCTCCTCTGGACACTCTTCTACAGATCCACACCCTTCCTACACTGCGTTCCCCAGAAATGGAGAAAAATTAGTATGAGCTTCAATAGGGCCAGGTGGTAGGTCCTGCACTTGGGTCACAACAACTCCATTTGCTTCAGAAAAATATTCCCAGAATTCTCGTGAAAGAGAATTCAGAAAACTACCTCTACCACCACAAAATGCATGATTTTTTTCCTCATTAGAAATGTTGTCTAATGTTTAGAGCTTTCAAGACTATATCAGTTTCAAAATTCTCAAGTACTTCAGAATGGCTTTTAGGTCTCTAGCTAGTCTAAAACCTAAGTTTGAGAGCTGCTCTTGGAATACCAGGTCAGTATTCAATCCTAAGTCCCTAGTTCCACCTGCATGTAAAATGCAGTCGGGGTCCAAGTACTAAGCAGGGATATGCTCTGTTGGATTGTAGGGGAATGAAATGCTGTCTTAAAGCACTTAATTTAAGTTTTGTTGGTGAGCATGGCCAATGCAGCAAGAGACTGCAGCTCTATTATTTTGGAAGTGAGTTGAACTGCTTTAAAATAGCATTGTCCCTGTCTATCTTCTGCCTCCCTACAGCCTAAGAGAAGTTTGGCATGGGTGCTATGGAAAAACACTTGAAAAGAGAAAAATGTCATATTAGTAAAACCCATGCAGTATGATGGAAGGTTTAATATATGCTTTTCTGTTTGGTCTTCTTCCAAGACAGATTTTGGCCAAAAATGAAACCCCAAAACAAACACAGCTTCTTGGTAACAGTAACTTCTAATATCAAGTAAGTAAAAATAATATGTTAGGTAAAAGAGAAGCAACAGTTTTGGTGCAACCAGTGTATAAAGAAGTAGTGTTCTTTAACTCTGATACTTTGTGCTTTGCTCTAGCAGGAAAACAATTGTTTTTCAATGGACAGCATCAAAGCATAAACGAGATGCAAGCAGACAGAGGAGATAAGTGAGCCCTATGTTTGAAGCAGCATGCAGGTATTTCCAGCTAAGACAGACTGAGCTTCTGCAATATGCTTCTCAGTACAGCCCAGACTGCAGCACTTGGTCAAGGCTGTTTTGCCTGACAGGTTTTAAGTTCTTCTTGCTCCAGAGGGGAGAGGCTGGCAGTACAGTATGAAACCAGTTCAACCTTGCTTTAGGACTACTTTCATTCAGTTATGAAAAGATGAATATTTAACCTTTCTCTTTAGATCTGAAAAGTTTTGGTGGTTTTTTTTAAACTTTTTTTCTGCAATTCCTACAGTAGAAGGCTTCAGTCTTGTTTGTCATGCTAAAAATCTTCTCATTTCAAAAAAATGAGACTGGTGTGTCGTTTGTAGGAGATGTATTCTGACTGTTGTTTGGCCAGCTGTTTCTTATTGTCCGGGGAATGAAAATTTGGAGTCCTAAGGCACAAGCTACTCTTACAATAGTCACATCTGTTCTGATTAGGTAATGCCCACTTAAAAAGCCTTGCTGAAGAAATGCAGAAGTGTTCATTCATTCAGATGATATCATACTGGGGTCTGAGGAAAGCAGTGGCTCTGTTCAAGAAGTGTTTCACTTAAGAAGGGTCAAAGTTTTGAGGATGGGAAGGGATAGTTCTACAGAAGGCATCAACAGCAGAGCATGAAGATTGTGTTGATTTCAAAGAGTAATCATATTATATGTCCAATATCTCTCAGGAAACAACTGTCACTATTTTTTACTTATAACAGATTGCTCTACTAATTCCCAGGATTAAAGTGTATGGAAACCCTATTCCCCTAAACTGTGCTGGTATGCCAGCAGGAACAAGGAAGGGCAATTGCTTCCCAGTTCAACACTTCTCAAGACAACATGTATTGTTTTCCTTGGATTTTGTTTAATGAACTAGCAGATCCCATTGACAAAAATATGCGATTTCATTCTGAGAAGATGGCCAAATCAAGCTATTTAAGGTCTCACTAATGTGCAGGGAAAGGTGCCAGAATCAAGGGCTAGTTACAGCAAAGACTGCGCTACACAGGACAAATATATTTGGACCTGATTAGTTACAACAATTCAGATAGAAGATGTGTTCTGATTACATATCCAATATTTCAGAAGATAAAAGAGGAGATATTCATCCTCAGCCTGACCACTGACTGAATAACTTCTGTTTTCACACATAAGGCTGGAGGTCTTTTTAGAAAACATCCAGTTATCTCACTCTGTGTGCTGTTGGCTTTCATAAATGTGAAATGCTGTTTTACATTCACAGTCACCACTAAGTATTTCACACACTTAGCATCTTCCTTATCTTCCTTCTCTGTAGCTTGTGAGCTTCCTCTCAGTGGCAGTACACTTGACTAAAGTGTAAAAAAACCATGTGAAATCTGTCTAAAAACAATTGCTGGAGGCATTTCACTTCCTTTTGCATTCGTGGCAGATCAGTTATCAAATGACAGATGAGAACAGTAGTTCTGACACTTTAATTCTTTTCACTTTCTACCTTGGTAAGAGGAATTATAACAATTCATATGAGGACTTACAGGCAATTAAATTGTTTTAATTACTGTGTATACGTGACACAATTTGCCATGTCAACACAAGGAAGGAGCCTCTACAGATTCCCTTTTTTTCAGAAGGAGATCTGTACCCTTGCTAACATGAAAAGATTGAGAAAACTCAGGAGTGTTTACCTCCTTCACACCATTCTGTTCAGACCCAGAGCTGCCTTCTTATTCACTCTCACGCTTTCATCCAGACAGTTTAAAGGACTTGAGGTTTGGGGTATAGTAATTCTTGCCGTTTGCAGCCAGGTGTTATATTGCTGTTGTTCATGAGCTGGGGAAGAGAAATGCCTGTAACTGAATGGATAATCAGGCTTTAAGCCTCAAGTCTGTGTTAGCTTGGTCGTTGCTGCTGGATTCAGTCAAGTATGAAAAGCAGTTCTTATCTTATACAGTCTTTATCATATTAAGGATAAATTGCATGTCAGATTATATTTTCCTTGCAAGGAGTAGATTTTTTTCCTCCCTCATATAATTCTTCAGAACGTGATGAAATTGATCTTAGTTGTGATAGCATAAATTTACTTTTATGGCCTAATTTAAGTCTAGTGTAGGATAATAGGACTTTCATGTAGCAGAGGAGTAATGGAAGTTTGATGTGATGGTCAAGCCATGTGATGGTTTGACCTGTTTCCTATGGCATTTTGATAAGCAATCTGTGAAGTATTGAGCTGGTGAAATTACACCTAGAGGGCTTCCAAGAATGTTGGAGAACAAGACAAATTCGTAATATTTGCAACTATTTGATAAAACACACCAAAACAATAGAGTGCAGTTCAATATGGATGAATACCAAATACCACTCTTAGGAATAATCATTTGCTACAATAAAAAATAACAAACCCAACCTGATAATGCATAGGTTAATAGCAAAGAATTTGAGATTTATAAAGGTTCAAAGCAGAACATCATTAAAAAAACATGTGCAAATGGAGGAGAAAGGAAAGCCCATGCTTGGATGAACAGACAGGGATGTTGTGTGATTCCTCTGTTCTTAGCATGAATAAGAACTTGGTGAGATTGCTGCGTCCAGCTTTCTTTAGGTACCACAGGTAAAGAAGAATGTCGGCCAGCTGGGAGAAAAGCCAGAGAAGATTAGTAGGAATGATTTAGAGATATACAAAACATGACTGTTAGGGAGAAAACTAAAATTTTGGGATTGTTTATTCTAGAGGAGAAAGAGGACATGATAAATCTTTCAATGCATTAAAATATTGCTGCAGAGCGGAAAAGGTTATTCATTCAGACTGGTACAAGAAGTTACGGGTTGTGCTACAGTAAGGGAGATTTAGGTAAGATTTTAGGAAAATATTTCTGAAGACAAGAATAGTCATGCACTGGGAAAAAACCATATGTGGAGTATTGAAGGAGGGAGGTTAGACAAACCTCTCTCTTAAATTATGAATGTAGTATCTAATTATGTCCTGTCTGTTCTGACCTGAAATGATGTTTAGTGGCTATGTTATTATTATTTGGAAACTCGGTAGAAATAGGATGCTATATGTAAGCAGAGAGCCGTAAAAACATGCAAAGAGAAATTTCAGGAATGTTTGTTTCATATGTAGCCCCATTAGGTGCTGGTGTAGCTTTGGTACTCAACATTCTTGACTAATTCGCTACTGTTAAAGGACTCTAGACTTTTGTTTGGTCCTGTTTGGCCTTTGCACAATAGCACCCTTTCCCCCCCTTATTAGTATTGCAGCCTGTATTCTCCCTTCCTAATGTTGCCTATATTTCTGAAGTGCAATAACTAGTGCGCAATGGTGCACAATAATCAGTTCACTAGTTTGTGAATATATAGCATCTCAGCCTCCAAACCCTCTTTTTAGGTGCATTCATACTATTTATGAACGTGTCCTTTAGGTATTCAAGGTAGAAATCAATGGATAACTTGAGGCACTGAGTCTTTCTTTGTGTGAGATATCTTTGGACTTGCCCTCTAACCAGGAGTTTAACATATTTTTCTTCTAAAACTACATTCCACACAGGGTGTCCAGGAGCCAAATGCTGTCTGTCCATAGCTGTGTGATACTATATTGGCTTACTCAAATGGCTCTGAATGCTTGTGGCTTTCTGTGGTCACAAGGGACTACTACTCCAAAAGCCACATTGTGGAAATAGCAAACACTTTGTCACTATGGAAGTTCTTTACTTGCCTCTCCCCCTCCTGTCTGGAACCTGAACTAAACCTGCGGTCTGACAACTGAAAGACCAACTTATATTTGTGAAATATAGATCAGACCAAAACATCAGAAAAGAAAGAGCAACACTCCACCGTCTGCTGCCAGTCTCAGTAATATTCCTGCTTTGACCAACAGTTCACAAGAAGTATTTTCAAAATTAAGCAACAATAAAAAAGGTTGCTTACCCTGCTGTAGTTTTATCATATAGTAAAAAGTCCCAGATTTCTGCATGTTTTGGTGCTGTCAGAAAGCATGGACTTAAATGGCAGTTTAACAGAGGAAGAATGGCAGCTATTCCACAGTTCTGTAGGGTAAACAAACATTAATTTTCCATATTGAAAGCAGAACTATTACGGAATATTACGCAGTGGCCTGTGAACCATGGTTGCCTGGCTAAGATCCTTAAACAGCTGCAGTACTTTTCCAGCTCCTTCCTCAGTGCTTGTGGTCTCCTCTTGTGCTTCTGTTCCTCCAAATCTTAATTACACTTTCCTAATGAGACTGTTTGGGTGTCAGCTGATTTTCACATGCTATAATGTTCTGGTGTATATGGCAGAGCTTGTCTGGGGTGGTTTTTGTAATCTTAGGAATTCTCACCATGATTTTAGTCAGCAACAATGACAAGTTTCAGCCCCTAAAGAATTAGAGTTTGCCAGAAAAACTGTTACAGATTGACTAGAAGTAAAGTCTATGGATGAAAATAGTTTTCTAAGAATAGAGCTTGAGAAGAAAGAAACAGGCTTGCTTTACTCTAATTGCCTTCAGAAACACTTGGTCCCAGTACTAATTACTTTGGCTTTGAAGACTTTATTGTCTTCACCTCAGTATTTTTAAACAGCTTTTTATTGGAGTTCCGGTCATTACTCTCCTACCCATTCCCTGTTCTGAGACTGCAGCTGAGAATGTGCTGTCCTGTCTGCTTGTGAAGTCGTATGTCTGTGTTACAAAGTCCCTTTTGAAAAATATCTTTTTTGCATTTTTAATATCCAGGTAGCTACTGAATTCACATCTATTTCTCACTTGTGCATTCATATTTCTGGTTAAGCTCAGGAATTCCAAAAATAATACCAGAGAGGAAAACTCAGAAGCTCATTGCTTTTGTGGCTTTTTTCACTGAGGCCAGTTTTAGCCCATGTTGCCAATGATCAGTCTGTACACTTTAGTTCTATATTGTATACTTAAGCTGTGTGTGCAACAAATGATGTTTTCTTAGCCTCTCCATACAGGCTATTAAACAGTGGTTGGAATACTTCCATCTGTAAAGCAAAACCTTTGGCATAAATAATATTGTCATTTGGATAGGCTAGACATACTTTTGCAAAGTGACCTTGTAAAAATATTGTCTGAGGTATGACTGAGCCTAAATTATATGACAGTGAGGTAGTATATTTTGGTCTCTCTGGTATATGAGGTCTCATCTTGTAGCAGTGAAACCACCTGAAATTAAACAAAAAACAGTAATGTGCATCAGATTTAGAAGCTGAAGAAAGCTGGGCTGAGTTTTGGGGATTTTTTTGATCTATTTGCAGACTTTTATGTAAATTCTTTGTTTGGCAAAGGCAAACATTGCTTACTGTGGTTTTCCTGTCTGATGATTTTTGTCTTTTTATAATAAAATGATATTAAACACTGGGAGGAAAATCTTGTGACTACATTATAAATATAAGTAAACCTGGAATACTTGGGTCAGAATTATTTTTTCCTCTCCCATTTACAGCTCTTTCAAATGCTTTTTTGTTGTAATTTGGGATAATTTGGTTGTTTGGGTGCCCTACATCCTAATCTCTAGGGCAGGGATAGGTATTACAGTTAATGACCCCATTTACCAACTCATGCCCCTGAATCGTTATCCAGATGTTCATACTTACTGTGCCATCTTGCCAAGTCTACTCGAACACTTACGACCAACTCATGCTCTGACATTTGAAATAATTCATGTGTTTAATGTGTAAACTTTTCAGTTTGTATATTCTATAAATGTAAGGGAGAGCATACTGTAGCTGTAATGGAAATCTTTTTTTGAAATGACTGACCACATACTGGCAGTTATTTTCTGCTGTTTCAGTGAAATAGCTTTTGAGATGGAAGGATGCAGTACCTCATAGTACAGGTCAGACCATGCTTTCCAAAACTGTAGAGGGTCTCTGTTCAAGCAGGTGAAGGAAGCATCCTCTGAATGCAATGTTATAGTAAAATCTATTTGACTCAGTAGTTACTCCTGAAGAAGAACATATGTGATTTTGGAACCAAGTTTTCAATAGTGACTGCAAAAACGTGATCTTCCAGACTGTGTTCAATATAAAGAGGTTCAGCTTTCAATGCTTTATTGCTGCCAAATAAAGCTGCCAAAACTAAAGGCTATCCTAGGGCTATTCTGTAACTGTGCCCTTTTACTACTACAAACAAATCACAGAGGGCAAGTGTACAGCTTAAATAACCTTATGAATATTGGACTGGACTTTCAAGTCTGTAATTCCCAATGACATAGAAATATGACCATTATATCTCGCTTTGTTCCAAAGCCAGTGCATTTCATAAATTAGAAATAGAAACCATAGTAAAAGCTGTTCATATCAGGACTTGTTTTCTCTTCCATGTGATCTTCTAGGTCAAGAAGTATAAATTTACCATTTGCTTTCCCTATAATTAATTTTTTTTTATTTAGATTTGGTGAATCAGTCATAAAAATGCAAATTATTTTTGTGATGTGTTGAGGTTTAGGATCTTTCTTGTCCCCCAGAAGGTGCTATCTTGTTTGTAGTTGTCTTTCATGTCTATAGATTTAGACTTGTTAAGGGAGGGTCCTTGTGCTTTTTTAAAACAGTGCTTTAAGAGTAGAAGGTTATTAGTACCAACTAATTTGTGTTTTAAAAACAGGCTTTAATTTTTTTCCCCCCAAAAAATAGCTTTCAGGCTTTTGTACTGCTTTGGAGTAATATCAGACAACAACTGTAGGTTACAATCAGCAGATCCTCATTCTGTGGCCAGATCAGGTATAATGCTATTTTTGTATGTGTTTCAGGAA
>VXAC01006842.1:14108-37474 GCA_013399225.1 Rhipidura dahli | reverse complement strand
TATATAATTAATGTGTTTTGTTTTTAGACATGAAACTTGGAAACTGAAACTGCTTTGGAAGGGATGATAGTTTTCCCTTCCCTTGCTTGTACTCTACCTCTGTACTCTCTGTGGATGATGAATAATGGTTTCACCATTATTTCTTTCAAGGAAAGCTTTCAAGAAATCCTTTTCAAAGCACTTACTGTAGAGTGGAAATGCCTCAAGAAGTCTTCTGGGGTTTCTTTAACCCCAGTAGTAAATTGTACTGCTTTGTACTGTAAGAAGGAGACCACTCTTAAAATACCCTTTCAGGTCTAAGATTACACAGATCTTGGCTTTGGATTGTGCAGTACAGGTACTTTTATGGACGTATCATACTTGATCCAAACAGTTACATGCCACTGTTACACTCTTCTAAAGAAAGTTGTTATTAATAAATTATTGTGTGCTTACTGGAAGGTTTAGAAAATTAAAACCTGCTGATGGTTGTTTTATGGCTAATATTTGAAATGAGTAAGTTAAAATTCACGGAGGAGTTTGTGTAGAGAAAGCAAAATTGAAAAATGCTAAGTTTCAGCTGGGATATTGTTTGCTTGAAATAATGCATGGATATATCACATTTGAAATTCCATACTAAGTGCTGAGAAAATTTTTGTGAAAAAGCATGTTTATGACTCTAAAGGATGTGTAAGTATATTCACACTAATGGTGGACATAGCAGTAAATAGAACAGCAGGGAGTGTCTTCATCAATAAATACTACAAATTAATATTAGAGTAAGGATGCAAAGTCAAAGAATAAAGTAATTTTTACAAGATTCTGTGTTGTCACATTTTGATGCTCTGAGGGATGATAAGCAGGGAAATATGATTAATGAGGAAGCATTTGCAAAGATCTCTGTTATTGCTGTACCTAAGATAGTAAAATATGAATGCAAGACAAGTGTGTCAATTGTGAAGCTCATTTTCCTTTTCTTGTGGTAGGTTAAAGCAGCAACAGGTGAACAGGTATCAGCAGAGGATCTTGGAGGGGCAGATCTTCACTGCAGGTTTAAAGAAATGTTTTCCCTGAGTTAATTTCATCCATATTTTAGACTTCCCTTTGCCCTTTCCCTTCCCTTGCCCTTCCCTTACTTTATTTTATTTTATTTTGGTTTTAGATCTTTTTTAAGATGTGTTTACATTTTTAAAATTATTTCTGTATTGTTATCTGGTGCTGACAGATTGTTTTATTGTTAGAATGTCAGTTACATTGTGTTACTCTAGTTAGGATTGCTTCCTTCATTTACTGCTTTAAAATTCTCACATCTAGTATACTTCAGCATCGTGCAGAATGTGGAGGATTTTAATACTGAGTGTTAATAGACTAATATGTATTGAGAAATATAATACATTTTGCAGATTGTATCTTTCTTACTGCCACATAGAATTCACTACAAGCAAGATCAAAATAGCTTGTGTTTTTTGTAAAAAAATACTTGTTATCAAACAAAAAAACCCTGCACTTTCAAACTCTGCAATTAATAATAAACAAAATTAGGTATTTTTGCACAATAAGTTATATTTTTCTGTGTAATAAATGCTTATTTGTTACTTCAATTTGATGAAGTGAATAAAGAATTATTTTGAAGGGCAGTTCATGCCGTTTTTGTAAACATGTTTTTCCTTATAATTGAAATGAATTTTTGCAGCATTTGAACAATGCTTGTTATATTTTTTATGGCCATTTAGATTTTTTTATTTCCTGCAGTTGCTATTTTATTTCATGTCTGATATCCTGATTGTACTATTTTGAAGAAAAGGTCAGGCATGGGTTTAATTTTTAGGTAATTTAATAATAAAACACCAAGAGCTGAATTGTTGAATCTATATTTTCAAGGTCTTAGCAGCTTTAAAATTTGAAGTTTTCATTGCCTAATTTATGGTTTTTTTTCTCTAAGTATTCATATTGCCATTGTTATTTCTTTACAGAAAATCTGGTGTAACAGATCATTATGCTTTGGATGACAACCATGCACTTCATCTGGCAAGGAAAGTTGTAAGAAGTTTGAATCTGCAGAAGAAAGTAGATGTAAGTGTATAGATTCTGAAAACACTGAATTGCTGAAATTAGGAATGCTTTTCTTAGCCTGATTGATATAATATTTGTTTTATATAATACATATTTTGTCTATGATTTTACATGTTTGAAAATGGAAGTTATAGTTCTCATCCTTAAAGATGTCTCTGATGTTGCAATTACGTTCCTGCTGTATTATTCACAATAAAACTACTGGGATTAAATGCAAGAGTGGAGCGACTAGAAGAGTGCTTCAGAGTCATAGAGTTGCACTTTTAGATTAATCTAGTCTTGCAAGACACTTGATTTAATCTTAAACCCACATGATCATTTCCGTGGACTTAAAATTAAATACCTGCTAAAGCATCTTTTTTAGAATAGTAATTTTCTGGGATTATTAATGAGAAGTTGAAAACTGAGGGGATAGACCTAAATCTTGTCAATGAATTGTATTGATTTAGCAATTTCTTGTAGTAAATGGGATGGATAGCATATGGGAGTGGTATTTTATTTTATTTTAGTAGGAGATATGAGAGGGTAAATGGTAGCTCAAGGAAAGCAAGAAGTTTTATTCAGTTGTGTGACAAAAGTCTTCACCAGTTTTTCAGAATGCTGCCTGCCTTATAGGGTGCAGGGGGAAAGTAAGCAAATAGGAGGACATGCCTAATTTTTTTATAACATGGAAGAAGTTGAGGACATGTGGAGATACATGCAGAAGTAAAAAAAAGGTAGCAGTAAGTGAGAAATTGTTATCAACCTTCAATTTAGGAAACTTGATCTTTACAAAATGATAAGCCAGTACAGGCATTTTGATGTAATTGGTGAAGGGATGTCTGTGCTCAAAGGTGACAAATTAATTGTTGTTTCAATTTTTAACTCATAATGTGGGCTGATGGTTCCTTTGTTGTTTCACTAAATTGCTATAGGTGACTATAGAACCATCAGAAGAACCTTTATTTCCAGCTGATGAAATATATGGAATAGTTGGCGACCAGCTAAAAAGAAATTTTGATGTCAAAGAGGTATGAGTATTAATGCAAGCTCTGTATGCCCATATGTACATGCACCCATTTTGTTGCAAGAAACCACTTTATATTGTCAATAATTGATAATACCTGATTTGGTTAGTTATTTCTTTATATTTTTGTCCAGCAGATCCATTGTGATAACAGTGACTGTTGAGAATACAGTACTTTTTGATTATACTTTTAAGAAGGATGAGCAAGGATGAGAGTTTGGTAACATTCTGAAAAAGCTGACAGAAATGGGAACTCCTCATTGGCAAAGCATTCTATAGACTTGCCCAGGGATGTTTCTTTTTCTGGTAACCCTGTAAAAGGTGTAATGTTTAAAGATTCATGGAGTATAAGCCCACCAAACAAATGAGCCTTTTCCCATCTACATACTATTGTACTCTGCTGCTGGTTTAGTGTAGATATTTGCCTTGGAACCTTCATCTGAACCAATATCCTTTCTCATATTTTGCATAAATCCAACATTCAGAGCCTTTTTCATTACTAACCAAGTATGTATTTTAGGAAGAGTCTTAATATGTACCTCTCTTTAAAAGTTTGGGAGAAATTAATAGGATTTGCCTTGCTTTAAGGGGAAAAAGAGATGAACAGTTTCCTTGAGTTTCATACTTCACTCTCAAAAGTTGGAATAGTTCCGATTTATGTTCTTTTAAAGTTGAAATAAATATCTTCTGACAAATGTCTTGCTGTCTACAAATGTCTGATCTGTATTTATTAAAAATGGCTCCTTGGCATCACAGAGAAACCTCAAATCAGATCTTCATTATTTTTGTATGTCACAAACTCAAGCAAGCCTAAAAATAATCATATCTCTAAGAAAGTGACTCATGAGTGTATATGGTTTTTTTCTTTACAAATGAGAGGCTATTGATTAATGTTTAATATAAGCAGAGGTTTTTCTTTGAAATTCAACTAATCAGGAAAACTTTGTTCCTTGTGTAATTTAACTATTTGGTTAGAACACTCTTAATCTTGAAATTCCATTTTTTACAAACACGCAGATGAATCACATTTAAAAAACTAAATGGGTTTTGCCATCCAAACTGTTTATATGGTGGGATGCTTGATGTTCTATAAATGTAAAGATTTCAAGTTATATGTTACCATGGTCTTTCCTTCTAAACAAATAAAAAACCTGGGAGGATTAGGAATTTAATGTTGTTTTTCCATTTTTTTCTTAAGGTCATTGCTAGAATTGTAGATGGAAGTAGATTTGATGAATTCAAAGCCTTGTATGGGGATACTTTAGTTACAGGTAAGTAGAAATATAATTATTCTGTATATGTTCCCACTGGTTTTATAGTTGGATTTATACTGGCTCTATCTCACTGATACTTCTAATGACATTTATCTTCAGAAGTATGGCTGTTTCTGTTACCAGAAGAAGGTGTTAATTTATATGCTTTATATGGAAATTTATAAATTAATCTTTCTCCTTTAGGATTTGCAAGAATTTTTGGTTACCCAGTAGGAATTATTGGAAACAATGGAGTTCTTTTCTCAGAGTCAGCAAAAAAGGTAAATAGATAGATTATTAGCTTCTTCGCCATTGAGAAATAAACCTTTGGGTGGACAACTTGCTCTTGAAATGAGGAACTTTTTTAAACAGAGAACTGGCTCCACATATTTTCATAAATGTGAAACAGTTGTAAGCTGTTAATAACCTGTAAAAAACAATTGACCATATTTTAGAAACAGGGGTAGATTTTTCTGATGTGAAGAAGATACGCCAATAGCAGAACAGCATTTGGATTCATGTGAATACAGCATAGTTGAAACAGTATATCCTGAGACTTAAAACTGTTACAAGTCCATGCTGATTGCATCAAATACCGTGTTGGGCATTCCTAACTTTTAAACCATGAAGTACTAGAGAAATCACATCATTGTTTCTGTAATAACTGGAAAAATTAAAACCTGGATTCCAACACTCAGTTCATTGCTTTACCTGACTTTTAATTTTTATACTTTGCTGCAGCATCTCCTGTCTTAGAATTATGAGTGAAAACCTATGCAGTCTCTCAAAATCTGTGAGCTAAAATACCTGTTTGGTGAATGAAAGGCTGTCTATGAAGGAATATTGTGATTTTATTACAGTTAGCAGTGCTTTACGGTTTGGACTTCAGGGAATGATGGTGTAAAGAGTGTCTGGGTATGGCAGAGTGTTAACTTTGGTCTGTGTTCTTTGCTTTAGTTCTTTATTTTTTCATAAAACAACTGTCAGTTGAATTTTTTGTAAAAGCAATTATATATGCTAGTTTTGTTCTAACATGCTTCTTGAGCTAATGGTGAGGAAATCAGTACTGAGAATATACAGAAAAAAGAAGCATTGATGAGAAATGTGGAGAAAGGAAGTAATTTTACTGGATTTATTGCTGTTACAAAATAATACACAAAATTGAGTTTCATGTGCTGAAGGAATAGTTCCAACTTGGAGCACTGCAGTAAATGACATATTTTTCATCTGACATTTGTTTTAACAGTTATTTCCGAGTAGAAAATAACTCTTGCAGTATTTCTAATACTTTCAGTATTTTTCTAACAATTTTTGCTACAACTTCTTCTCCTAACAATGAAAAAAGCATAAGAAATCTTCATTTTCTGACTGTTACTGGCATATGAGTACTGTAAAAGGAAATTCACTTCTAGAGAAACCTTCGTCCATGATGTTGCTTCTATAAGCAACATACTCTAGCAATACTCCTTTTTTTTCCTTTGCATTTTTGTAATGAGTTGTTGTACATTTTTCCTGTGATCATTACTATGCTATTCACATGCTTCTCTGAAAAGGATTATACTTTATTACTGTTCTCTCTTTTTTCTTTTTATAACCTTTGCAGGTTTTATATATGAAGAGGTTAGATGTTTTCTCAGTTGTTGTGCTACATAACCTTGTTTTGTTCACTAGCAAGCAGACAAATAACCTGAGGAACTTTATTGATTTAAATTAGTTGAAAAAGAGACTTGGAATCTACTATTTGTAATTTTCCTAGGAAACTGGTCTTCTAGTAAATAGGGAGAGGGCATCTGCCCTTAGGCAAAGGAGAAAACATCAGACCAATTGGCAGGGCTGTGAATAAATAATGTATGTGGGCCTTTTCCATTTTCAGAGAGTACTTCTATTTTGTGCAGAAAATGAGGAGATAGGGTTTTCTGACTGACTGTGTTAATTTCTCTGACAGAGTCTTACCAAACTCGATGTTAGATGCCACACTGAAGCTGTCTCTGGTTTAATTGTATATTGGCTGAGTCACAGCAGTTGAGTTTTTCGGTATTAGTAGTTACGCTTTTTAAGGATATTATTTCTGTTTTGCCATGGGCTCACGCATTTTTGGAGGTCTCTTACTTCAGCTACCATGAATGCATGTTTCACAGTTAACTTTGGGTGAACGAGAAGTAGTATAGCACTTCTTGATGGAAATACTCTGCTGGACGTCGGTGGAAAGATTTAGCACAGACTTCAGAGTGCTGGTAGGGATACTTTCACTTGTCCAACTTTTAGTGGCTTACTCTTTTCTTTTTATCCTCTCCACAGGGTACACATTTTATCCAGTTGTGTTGTCAGAGAAATATTCCCATTGTGTTTTTGCAGAATATTACAGGTGAGTAAGATCAATATTTTGAAGTTTAACTGTGTCATACACTTTGCTGTTAATTGTTGAGACTGCATTCTAGACAGCCTCTTGTGTGCTTTGTAGTACCTACATCTCCAGCCTGTTTGGTAATCAGCCTGTCAGCAGCTGGTGAAGGCCTTGCATTATGGTTTACTCCTCAGTTCTTTCTGCATGTGCTGTGAAGCACATAGAATGACATATTGCACAGTATTATAATAAAAAGCTGGTGAGCCTTTTGTTCATGTATTTCTTTAGGTTTCATGGTTGGCAGAGAATATGAGGCTGGAGGGATAGCAAAAGATGGTGCCAAGATGGTAACTGCTGTAGCTTGTGCCAATGTGCCTAAAATAACTGTCATTATTGGTGGCTCTTATGGAGCTGGAAACTATGGGATGTGTGGAAGAGCATATAGGTAAGTGTCACTTCAAATTATGACAGCAGGTAGAAATAATTTAAGAGATTATAACCTTGAAAGTACCATTCTGAAAAACCATCTGAACTGTTGAAGAAGTTGCATTGTTTGGGAAATAAAACAGTTCTCAGTGAGTATGTTCATAAGTAACAGCCTGACATTTGTAGAGACTGGTAAGGCTCATGATTCACCTTGAATTAGGTGACAGAGGAGACCTTCTAACATGTAAACCTGTTTACATTTTTTTGTCCCATTTCAGTTCTTGGTGGAAAGATTGTAAAGTCCTAAACAATCATTGGGCAGTATAGGCTGATCCTTTATTCTGCATTCACAGGAAGAGTGTATCAGCTTGTGTAAGAACTCCTTATTCACTTCAATGAGCTTGTCTTTATGAGTAAGGTTTTTAGAACCCCTGAAGATTTTTTTTGTTGACCCTTTGGGCATGGCTGTTGTGATTTTTTAATTTCATTTTTCAAGGTTCCTGATACTATTGAAGTTATTTGGGATGTTTAGGAGAAAAATTCCTGTGGACTGGGGATGTGAGCTGAAGAATCTCAAGAAAGAGAAATATTTAAAAAAAGGTGTTTGAATAATGGAAATGAACAGAATTTTTAAATTTCCAAATGCAATGCTGCAAGCACTGAAGTATGTTAATAAACCTTTAAAAAAAACCAATATATTGTAATGCTGTCATGCATAAATACGAATTTGTAGTTGAGTGTGAGAATTAGTTCTTCACTAGGAAATATGGTGATGTCTTACCTTAATGTTTAACATGCATTTTTTCAGTCCAAGATTTCTATATATGTGGCCAAATGCTCGAATATCGGTGATGGGAGGGGAACAAGCTGCAACTGTTCTAGCTACAATAGCTAAGGACCAAAAAGCAAGGGAGGGAAAACAGGTACATCTTTCTTCCTTCATTTGTAGTAAAGTCATTATCACTTACTCTTTCACTGGAGTTGGTCACTTTGTGAGCTGGAAGTGGGGGGGTACCAGAGAGTGAGACATCAGTGAGTGCCCTGACAATCATGAAGCATTTGTGAAATGTTATTGCTTACCTCTTTGAAATGTGCAGATAATTCATAACATTTCTTATCTTGCTCAAAAAGAGGATTATTTCTTATGCCATCATATTTTTGTACTTTGAGCACCGAAGTTCTACCCATGATGAACAACCAGGAATCTCCTTGGTTCAGGAGTATGAAGAAGAATATGTCAGGATAAAGTGTCTTTCCAATTATTACGAAGGTGGCAGTTTTAGAGAAAGTTGATCTTTGAATGATTCAGTGATTGAGAATTATGAAGCTTGTAACAGCAGAAGTCAGGAGAGACTTGGAGAAGGAAGGGGAGATTTGGAAAAGTTTTTGCTCCTTTCAACATTTTAATTGAAAATAAGAGGTGTATTATTTAGTCATATTTTATAGTTTCTCTGCACACTCTTCTACTGAGTTGGGTTTTTTTAATTATGAGGTTTATGGTTATATTAGTGCCTTGGTCCCATAAGAAGTGGTTTTATTGTGATGTCTTAAAATTGTTCATATTTATCATGAATAGTTAATCAGAATAGTGAAGCAGTATGAACATGTTATGTCAGCATTGTTCCTTTTCAACACTTGCCTTGTTCTTTCTGTGGGTAGAATATATTCACCCCCATCTTGGTCTGTCTTACTTTCCCAAATTGATGATACCCAGAAAGCAGTTCAAGAAAAATAATTAGTCGTCGTTAAATGTCAGTAAAATGTGTTAGAAACTTGAAAGTTTCCTGAATTACACAGTGACCAGTCTGGATCATAGAGAAACCCAAGTGTTAAAATAGCACAGACTTACTTTATTAAAAAATCTTGCCAAAGGCAACCCGAATTTTTTTCTCAGTACAGTAGCTTCAGTAATTTTTCAAGTGCTCATCACCAGCTACTCTTGCTCTTAAGTGTATGTTTATTCTTCTTTTTCCACCCACTTGTTTTGAAAAGTGGTATTTTAATTTTATTATCAGACAAGCAAAATTGATAATTGTGTGCTAAAAGAGTAAAAAAACTTCGGGGAAATATCATGTAGGCGTTTTCTTCAGGTTGATGCTGCATATGAAGCTCTGCTATCGTTGTAGAAGAAAATATTAAACAACATTTTATCTGTTTTTTTAGCTGTCTGAGGCAGATGAAGCAGCTTTGAAGGAGCCAATCATTAGGAGGTTCGAGGAGGAGGGAAACCCATATTATTCCAGTGCAAGGTAACATATAAATAATTATTCTAAAACTTAATTGTAATCACGGGACTTGACATCTAACTCTTGGTATTAAAGAACAGCAGAACAAGAGCAATGGGAAACAAAGATTGTGTTTGATGTGCATTCAAACCAATGTCTTGTCTGTCTTATCTGTGGGACCTGGTACCATGAACTGTTTCAGAAGACTGCTTTAGTTGGACTTGCAGGAATTACTTTGCTGGTTCTGTAAGTAATGATGTGGTAGCATGGAGTTTCTGTGTTATGTGTTTTATTCTGGATAAGTTTTATATCATTCTCCCCAGTGTAGTATGTGGTCACCTTTCTAAAGCCTGTTGAACAATGTAATGAATGGCTCCGTGTGTGTTAGGAGGAATTTATTTTAGTGGGATCCTGCAAGTAGAAGAGGCCAGTGGAAAAGGAGTTAGCAGTTTCAAGACCCGAAGCCACTGGAAAATTTCAGGTCATGGTCATGGTAGGTGATTGTATTGGATGATTACAATTTTTGCCAGGCTTTAGCTGATGGGTGCAGCATACTCATGTTTGCTGAGAAGTCCTTTGCAGCATTTCATGCTCAGGCTGATGGAATATTAGCAAATGCCCAGGAACTAGTTAGGCTAATGAAGCACGGTGGCATCATGAAGTGATACGTGTGGAAAGTAGCCTGGGGACTTCCTCGGCCTTTGATTGTTTTTCTGCATTAGTTTCATCCTGTCAGTGCTAAAGTTCCTCCACGTATTTCTGCTTGTGGTATCCAAGCGCTTGTTTTCCACAGGCTGTCAGCTGCTGGTGACAGTAGAGGGTAGCATATTTCAGTGACCCAGATGTCAGCTGTAAAAGCAGCACAGCTGGCTGCAAGAAACCCAGGAGACTCCTGGAGTATGTGGAAGACAGCTTCCTGGAGCAGGTATCAGACAAGCCAGCCAGAGTGCAGCGTTCCTGGGCCTGGCCCTCACCAGTGCAGAGGAGCTCATTAAAGGGGTGGTGGTTGGAAGCAGCCGGGGCTGTAGGGTCACACCCTGGCTGAGTTCGGGATCTCAGGGACTGCGAGCCAGGAAAGAGAAACTCTGGACCCCAAAATTCCTAAGAGTGAACTTCCAGGCATGTAAAGGGTTAGTGGGTGAGATGGCCTGGGAAACTCCTTAAGGGCAGAGGAGCTGATTAGAGCTGGCAACTCTTCAAAGACACTTTTCTTAAAGCACAAGAGCAGAAGAGCTCTTCATTCCAGTGTGCAGGAAATAGAGCACGGCAGGCTGGAAACTGGAGTGGCTGAGCAAGGATTTGCTCCTCAAACTGAGGAGTAAGAAGTAAATGTACACCCACTGGAAGCAGGGGCAGATAACCCGGGAAGAGCTCCTTCTTCAGGATCAGAAGTAAGATACAAAATTACTGTTAACTTCTACTGTTTTCTGTAGGGATAGTGGAATATCTGACTTATAACTGACTTACAACTGAGTTAACTTAACTAAGATATTTACACCTGGGAAATCTACAGTTTTTTAATGTTTAATCAAATAAATAGCTTCATCAGGCTTGATCTTTAATGGATAGTAAAAGAAATATCACAGAAGTTTTTAACAGCTGACCTTGTGCTCTAAGGCAAGAAGGAAAAATGAAAAAAATAAGAGTCGTCATTTTTTATAACTGGATTTTAAGAAGAAGAATTTTCCACTCATATAATAACATTTAAAAAATGAGTCAAACTGTCTGTATTTAAAATTAATCCCTACCTCAGAGAAGATGAATAATACGATTTTTTTTTTACATTTGTTTTTTTTTATACATTCACTGGAAACACTCAGACACTTTGTGCTCATGATTTATTTAACATTCAATATATTAGGTACAATAGCAATATAAAAACTTTTCCTCTCCCAAAAACCAACAGATCATTTACAGTATTTGTCAGTATTTACAACAGTAAGTTACTAATGTTTAAGACAGCAGTTTGTACGTGTAGGGTTAAGACTAGCATTAAAAAAATAGCCCATTTAAAATTTTTAATAATGTCCAGTGATTTTTAGACATGAAACTTGAGTGTTTAATACTAGCTTTGGGCTCTCTGATGAACAACTTCTACCAGTTTATGTTTTCAGAATATCTGCCCATTTTGTGAAGTTAGGTTGCAAATCTAGTAGTCACACCAGTAAATAGCTTAAATCTGCTTAAATCTTTCTAGGTGTTAGAAAGTGCTTTTAGTGCTAGGTGACCTGTCATTTATTTGAAAAAGCAGGGTAGTTATGCCCTTCTTACTGTTTGCACTTGGAAAGGCAATGTGACGTGCACAGATGTGAGTTGGCTGAAAACTAGCGTGGGTCTGGATTGCATGAGGTTGGGTTCATGTGACACTGCACTCAAGATAATAAGCCCAGCTGAGACATGAAGTCAAATGTCAGAGCTGAAATCCCACTGAGGCTTATCTGGCTATAAGCAATGAAAGTTAAATGCCTCTTTTCACAAAGGAGAGCTTTTGATAACAGTGTGTGAGTGGCTCAGGTCAAGGCAGTCCTGGCTGGTTTCTCTCGCTTTTCAGTTCAAGTAGGTGCATTCTGCGTTGTCTAGGAGCTTTTTAATTGCTCTCTGGTAGAGTTAATTGGGTATTTCACTGGATATACTCATGTTTTCTGCCCTTTCATGCTTTGCATTTTCTAATTCCTAGGCAAGATCTCAGATCAATAGTTCAGAAGTTTTCATTACTGTGGAGTAGGCTGTCCAAGCAGAAACAATGAGATGAAGTCTCATTACAGTCTTTGCCGAAAGTGTACTTCAGGGGAAGGAATACCACTCACGTTGCACCTTGGAGACAACCCTTTCCTCAGCCAACATCAGCAGCTGCTTATTAGCAAGCATTTACTGTAATCCAGGGAGAAGTGACCAGCCCCCTTTGCCCTAAAGGGTGCTGCCTGTTGGGCTCCAGCCATGGTGAAAACACAGCTGATTGTCAACCAAATGTCAGGGTGCTGTAACTGAAACTGAATCTGGACAGCCTTTGTTTTTTAAGATCCCTCCACCAAAAAGGACAACAAGGAAACTCCAGCAAACAGCTTTGCATTTCTGAGAGAAAAAAACCAATAAATGAACGCAAAGATGGATGTCTGTATTGCTGCTCGTGTGCAGCTGGTTTGGAGGCTCCCTCAAGCTATTCTCCTGCCTAATGTCTGACTCACCCTTAATGGTCACTGAGATTAATGTGACCCTTCCACTTGACTTCATTAGGCTTTGAATCAAGCTTTTTGCAGTAGTAAGGAGAGAGAAAGAAAATGCCCTAGTGATCTTAAAAGACAAACAAATATTCCTATTTAATAATTTTGCTTGTAAGTGATAACTTGCTATATGTACAGGATGTCAATACTGTTCCCTGCAGCTGTATTTTCTAATCAGGCTTTAACCAATTTTTTGATTAGAACCTTTCACAATGAGCAGTCTTAATTAATGGTGGTCATTAGGCAGCACCCTTTTTAATGAGTTATATTAATCTGCTCACATGTTTCTTAAAAGATTTCAGTGGTTTGCATGTTAACAAATTACACAAGCATTTTACTTTAGGCAACTTCATTTCTTTTACTCACGCTATCTCAGTTACAGATATTTTATGAGTGTAGGATGACTCATGTTCCAGCAATGGGGTTTTAATAGATAGTTTAATTATTAATGTTACATCCCAGCAGAGAATGCAGTTTTCTTTAAACAAAGAGAAGCAGATGCCAGGGGTGACCATATGAAAGCAGCTTGACTTCCACACAATATCAAATCTCTACAGTTGTCAATGTAAGTCAAAAAAAAGTTGTCAACGTTACAAAAAAAAGAAAAAAACCCAAGTCTGTTATTAAAATGTGCTTTATGTTTGGAAGTGGTTATTACAGCAATAATCACTGTGAAGTTGCAGCTTGGAAGGTACTGCACTAAGTTGGTGATTCTTTCGGAGTCAGTTCATCCCTGCCCTTTCCAGGCCCTTAGGAGATATGTTGAACATTTTAAGTATTATGAATTCACTCATTCTGTTCCAATGTGTTTCATAAATAAAAAAGTTAACTGCAGGTATTTATTGGAAAAAAGAAGTTTATATGCAGAGCAAACAAACCTGTATCACTCAAAAAACCAAAAATTGCCTAAAAATAGAAGTTACTATGTTTGAGATTGTTCATAAAGTTGGGATTTCTTTCACAGTCTTGAGAAAACAGAAGAGTTGGGGTTTATTTGACCTCACAAAACTGCTTTTATTTTCACTATTAAGGAGGATCTTCTCCATTCCTTTGGCAGATTAATCTGACTATATTCATCATAACTAAACCAAAATATAAATACAAGGGGAAGAAAAAAAAGCATATGCATTAAACTTTGGTAATGCACACTCTATGAAGTTGAAAGTGTAGGAAATACTGTCTTGGCTATTCTGTCATGCTAGATTATATCAACATCTACAACCACTGTCTTGGGAAAAATCAAGCAAATTCAAAAACATCTCTTCTGTAAGTCCTTGTAAAACCAAGTTACACTTTTCTTCAGCTATTTTGAACAGAAAAAAAGCTTCCGATTGCTTTTACTTTTGTATGGTAAGAAGCAGTGCTCTGATTCTTTTTGATGCAGTATTGCCCACATAAGCCCAAATATTTTCATGAGTTACTACTTAAAATTTAAAGATACAGTTAGGAAAGAAGTTACTCACGGGAGCCAGACAGCAGGAGCTTAGACCATGCACTTTATCCAAGTTATGATACAGACGGCTCTTGTGTCATCTGAAACAGAATTTGCTGTTAGTACCACTTCCCTGCAGGTACGAGTGTGGCTGTTACTATTCCTGTGCTTGGGTTACTAGCCCACTAGAAGGGACGTACTGACTGAGAATCCTAAAATGAGAAGAACTTAGACAGAGCTACAGTTTTCTTATATTTGTATTTTGGGTTTTTAGCAGGGGTTTTTTTTTTGCCATGCCAGAAGTTTTTCTCCTTTTCACTTTTGGGGAAATTCTTTACTGCAAGGGTGGTGAGGCACTGGAACAGGTTGCCCAGAGAAGCTGTGGATGGCCCATCAAGTGTACAAGGCCAGGTTGGTTGGAGCTCTGAGCAACTCAGAACTCTAGAAACCTCTGGTCTAGTGGGAGGTGTCCCTGCCCATTGTGGGGGGGATTAGAACTAGATGATCTTTAACATCCCTTCCAACCCATACCATCCTATGATTCTATCATTTTTCCAGACTTCTCTCTGCTGGTTGGGACCTGGCAGCTGGGTCAGTGAGTTGTGGCCAGAACTGCTGTGGTGCCAAGACTTTTTAAATCAAAATTTGATTTTCACTCTCAAGAAAGAAAGAGCCTGATTTTGCCCAGTTAGCAGCAGTCTTCCCTTCTCCAAACCCTTTCTTCTTCTTTATTTCAGTTTTGCTCTTATGCCCCATTTAGTTTAACAGTCTCATGCTTGGGAAGTTACACCAAGATAAGATCTGTTCATAGCAGAGCATTCTTTCTGAGCTGGGTATCCTTTTCTTCTCCATCTAACAGTTGAAAAACATGCTCCTAGGGCTGAGCCCGAACCCTTGTGCCTGATGTTGTTAAAGGTCTCTTCTACTGCAATTCCATTTTATGCATCTTAGAATAGATACATATTGTATAATAAAAAGCATACATTGTCAGTCTCTTAGTATTTTTATCTGATTTGATGAATATTACTTTCACAGCAAATGGCAAAACAAAGCAAATATGGAAAACACTCAGAAGTGTCTGCTGCTGCCTTGAGCTTATCAGCATGTATTTATGTGGAATTTGCAGTCCTCTTGGGGGTGAGGTTGGCACATTTAGGACTGAGAGAAGAGTGCAAAATATATTGTTTCCTGTCTAACAGGTTTTGCTAAATAATCTCCAAACAATATAAAATTTGCAGATGGAGCTTCAGTTAGAAAGGAGAGGCTGTGCCTTCTCTTGGTAGAGTCAGTCTTGGCTCTCTATTCATGACTGTTTCTTGTATTTTTAAATTTTCCACAGACAAAGAATTAAGTATTAGCCAACACTGAAGTAAGTTCACAAAGAATGCAAAATAAGTCTCTCTAGGGAAAGATGGGATGGAGGAGGTGCATCCCTGTCTTAACCAAAGATACTGTGCATATGTTCTGCATATGCTGATTAAACTGTGTGTTTGTTTAAGTAAGAGCAGCGTGGTATCTTGCTTAAATATCTTGCCGGGGAAAATAACAATATTTACAGTTTCATGGCCTGTTGGGAATTTCAACCTAGATAGATAGATAGATATTTCATAGCATATGACTTCAGCTCAGTTCCAAAAAGCTAAGGAAAGGAGGAGGAAGGTGGGGCATTGGTTATTTACAGTGTTTGCTCTCCCAAGCCAATGCCACATGCTGAAGCCTGGCTTCCTGGGAAGTGGCCAGACATTGCTTGCTGATGGGAAATAGAGAATAATGTTGTTAGGTTTTTTTCTCTTTGTGCACATGCAAACTTTCATTTATGCTTTAGTAAACTGCCTTATCTCAACCTATGAGTTGTTTTGCCATCTTATTTTCTCTCCTCTGTTCAGCTGGGAAGGAGGAGTGATAGAGGGGCCCAGTGGGCACCTGGAATCCCACAAAGGTGAACCCACCACAGAAATTCTGAAAATACTTGAAATGTATTCTGGCTTTTTAATGATGAAAGAATAAACACTGGTATCACCCTCATCTGGCAGTTGAATTAACCTGAATAGTGCAAATTATGATGTGACATAATCCTTAAAGTGCAAGCATTCTTAATAGAAGAAGGTGGGTCATTGACAGATGGTCATTTTCCACATGAGCATTAACAACCAAAGAGGGCTTTTTTTTCAAGGAGATGATTAAGTATGCAGATTCTATTTAAAATCTGTAGGTCTGGCCTTCTTCACTTGTCTAAAATGTATACTTTGTTCTAGAAGACAAATACCATGCAGTAATGCACATCAGTCTATTGCATTGATAAACAGCATGAATTGACTACATTGCTTTAAGTATAATTTAGCTATTTTACTCCTCTTTCTTTAATATAAACCATTTCCAGTTTCATGGGTTTTAAAGTATACCAGCTGTGTATGTTGATTTCCTTTAATTATTAAAAGTTTTTGTTTGTTATGTTTTTGGTTTTTCTCTAGATTATGGGATGATGGAATTATTGATCCAGCTGACACAAGACTGGTTTTGGGCCTCAGTCTCAGCGCAGCACTAAATGCACCCACAAAGAAGACAGAATTTGGAGTTTTCAGGATGTAAACATGTGATCATCAGAATTACCTCTGTATATTTTACTTGGGGCTGGGCAGCACACTAACTACAATATTGCGTTGATTATAAATAAAGATTTGTAAGATGCTATTTTTAATGAAACTTTCATCATTATTTTCACTGACGGTAATTGTCACATGATTTTTGATAGTGTTTTGAGATTAGTCACTTAAGTGCTTATATAACTGCATTGCATGAATAAATTGCAGGTTCTAGCATTACACTTCATGTTTGACAAGAAACTGTTGATATCTTATATAAATAAATGTGCAAAGTAAGCTATATATTTGGTGCTTATCAGCTCCTTTGTTTCTTTTAATTCTTTTTTCTATGTCTCCTATAAATGCAAAGTATTTTTGCAGTCCAACAAAGAAAAACCCACATTTGCTAGTAAATAATTTTTGTGAAAGGGAAGTGCTGTAAGGACACGCCAGGACTTCAACACAGCATGAAATTACAGATTTTATGCAGTTGTTGTCATCTTGTTCTGTCTTTGGCTTTAATCTAAAAAACATTGCTCTTCTGTGTGGTTCCCTGAAATCAAAACAACTATTGAACCTGATGGATGCATAATGTTTTCTGGGAAAGGTGGAAGTGTGTGCTGGTATCTGAAATCAGCAGGTTGCTGAGAATGTGTGTGAGGACAGGGATTGGCTGCAAAGGTGTTTAAGCATCTTTGCATGTGGTCCTTCTGGTAATTTTGGTTTCACAAAGACAAAGTGTTCTCTCCACAAGGATCAGTGCTTCACTCAGAGCAGAAGCCTTAAATCCACTGATTTAAGGAGTTTTGAAATGCTGGAGTGCTTTGGTTATTCTGATTTATTTAGGGTAGCTTGTTGGAATGTAAAGTTTTTCAAGAATTCAGTATCTGTCATTTAATTTTTTCTCTTCAGAAACATTGCACCTTGTAGAAATTAAACACTGTTCTAGCTGGGAATAGAAGGGTGATCTTATGTTATCTAGCTTTGCTCTACAGGTGCCCAGCCCAGATAGCCATTGCCAGAAATATTCTTAATTGAGATTCAAATCCAAGAAGAGCCAGTGTACATGAATAGAGGTCCTATCCAGTGCTGACCTGTGGGGAGAGGAAAGGCTGCTAAGAGGTGTGGCCATTCTGGGTAAGATGCTAGCTTGTGTGGAGAGAAATTCCCCTTGGATCCAGGAGGAGGGTGGAAGGTCTGCTATCTACCAGCCTTCCCATTTGTGTCTCAGACAGATGCAAAAGAGAAAATGAAATAATTCTTTGGAATGGGGATCTTCAGTGTAGAAAACAGTCCAGTGTATGTTGAGCTGTGTGGTCTCTGGCACACTTCTGTATTGCACTAAAAGAGCAGTTTTCCCTCTCTTTTTACTGAGATGAAATGTATCCAAAGCCTAGTGTGTTCTGCGCCACTAGAGAGATAACTTCTGTAGGTCTGCACTCATGCTTACATGCATGTTCTCAGTATATTAAATATTTAGCAGAGAATAATAGTTTAAAATACTGCCAGCTAGGCACAGGGCTGTGCTTTTGTGCCACTTGGTCTTGTCTCACTACACACATTTGTGAACATGTCTGTCATAGACCCAAGATTTCTTGATCCTGAAAGTAAAGTGAAATTATTCATGGTTAGTAGGCTTCTGAAATGCCTTTTAAAATACCCTACTTTTAAATAGAGATTTATTTAAAAAAAAAAAAAAATATAATATAAGCAAGGAGAAAAAGAGTTCTGGACCCTGAAATGCTGTTAGTGACTTCCAGTAAGAAAAAACACACTGTATTTTCTCCTACTCCAGTTGAATAATCAGTTCAGACACTTGTCCTTCTTAATTATGGGGGACACTTTCACCTGTCACTCTCAAAGCCATAAAGACTACTGCCTGTTTCTGCTAAGAAGTCTGATCTCTTCTGAATAATATCTTTATTTTGAATATATTCTTTCAATTACACTGGTAACTAAATCATGCCACATTGGAGACAGATAATCCTGGGATACAGATGATAGAAGCAGATGTTTGGAAAGATGCTTCTGAGATGGGTAACTCTCTGTTGCTTGTTACATCTGAAAAGAGTTCTTTACATTTGTCAAAATTTCTTCCTCTGAATATGTGTGCAAGCAAAGTCAAAACACATATGTGATTAAATAGGAGTGTTCTGCCTTAATAATACTTAGCTTTGGAAACATGTTAAGCAAATGAAATTAATCATCACAATCTTAGCATCTTATCAGCATGATCTGGTTAGTTGTTGCTACTGAGTAGGATCTTCAGTGCAGAACAGCAGTTCAGAGAGTCACTAGTGGTTATCACTTCTCCACTACACAGCTATTTGGGAAAAGCTTTTGCATATTACCATGATCCATTCTGTATGGGGCACTGACTGTACAAAGTGCCCCCTGTGTGTGGTGGTTTTCTGATCACTGAGAGGGTCTCTTGCTGTCCAGAGGTTTGCTGAAAAACATTTTTTTCTGTGGAGCCAGCCGGAGTGAGGAGTTGGATCCCATGCTTGTACCTCATTTGATGATGTTGGTAGATCTATTCATGCTGTCTCAAAATAATCACCCAGAGCTCTTGCATTGTGTCTGCCACCAGGAGTCTCATGCTTTTGCAGTGAAAGCTACCTTTTAGGTTTAACATGGATGCCACTACAACAGTAATTTTCAGTTCTCATTGGCATTATGCTACCAGTGGGATCTCTTTTGGAATGACAGGAAGTTTTAAATAAACCCAAATTAAAGGTAGCTCCCACTGTAAGGGTATAATAGTCCTGATGGCAGGGGCAATGTAAAAGCAGTGGGTGACTATTTCAACACTTCTCCTACTCTTCTCTGGTACACATAACTTTTCCAGTGTAGTATTGAAGCAATGCACAACCACATACCTGTTTCCTTACTGGAAACGGTGGTACTTGGGATGACACTCATTTTTCAGATGGAGGTTGAGGAACCCGGGAAATGGCTGTGCTATATCAAGGACACAAACTGTGGTGGACCAGAACATCACACGTGCTGCTCTAGACTTCCTGGAGACCTTTGCTCCCATCTAGTCTTGCTTTGGGCATGGCTGTTCTGAGCTGCCCCTGAGAAGAGGGAAGGCCAAGAGGTTACCTAGTTCTGTTTCTTGGTGGTTTAGTTAGACATGGCCTATTTAAGAAGTTAACGTTTGACTACAAGGAGTTTAAAAGAGTCGGTAGTGTGACCTTGAGGGTGTTTTCAAACGCCTCTACAGAAGGAAGTGGGAAGCTGTGAATGAGGTGGGCTAATCTCAGTAACCGAGGATTTCCTTCTCAAATTACCTGGGCTGAGGTGATGAATTCAGGATGGATTGTAAAAATGTACCCATAACCATTTTCCTTTTTATTTTCATGGTAGCTAGGAAGGTGTTGGGAACCTGGGAGCTACAATTTGGTCTTCAATCAAATTGGTGGCAGTTTGTTTAACAAACTTTAAGATACAGCCTCTGGAACACAATCATTATGAGTCTGCTTCCAGGGCTGAAATGAGATGTGGATAGTGCACAGCCTCTGCAATAGCTCTGCCTGCAGAAATGGAGAAGCCACTGGGGACCTGTTTTCACCACTCTTCCACCCATATGTGGAATTAGTTTACTGGGGAGTTTGTAGCCTCAGCGTTCGTGTGGGCATCGGTGTATGGACTGTTGTTCTGAGAACCCATATTTTGTTTAAATGGCTTTTCTCCAAACTATTACTCATCAAGATGAGTTGCTATCTCCTGCTGAAATAGATGTTATCTTTCGAGTATGCCTCTGGACTCATTATTTCAGATGTGGCAGAACTCTGATTTATCTTAGATTTTCCTTGCCATTTGAGGTTTCAGCCAAAGAAAAGTCCAGATTCAGAAAACCATTGACAGTATATTATTTTTTAACTGTGGTTTATAAATTAAGGCAATTTAACAAGGCACTTATAAAAGCCCAGTGCTTTTCTGCAAAGCCTTAAAGCATCCACTTAAAGCCAGATGTCTGTTTTAATGTCGCTGATTCAGTAGAGGCACTTGTTCAAATGCTTGACACTAATCTCTGCAGTCTAGTAGTCCTAAAATCCACCTACCTCAATGTCTATGTCAAGCCAAATCTAGAACACACATAAATACTTCAGAGTTGCTCACTAGCATCAACATAAACCTCCATTATCTTCCTGCTTTTAGAAGTTCACTTAATTAATTGGTCATCATGGAAGAATGTGATTATGAAAAGCATGAATGACTTTCAAAATTATCCATTTGATATACAGCTGCTAATGCACATTGGTAGTGTTCTGTGTGTACTTTGTCTGCAATAACATTTGCATGGAGGAAGTTTGCTTTGAGAAGCTTGAATTGGTATCAGTACAACAGACCTGTCTGTCCCCAAGGTCTGATGGAATTTCATGCAGATTATCCAGAGCTGAGCTCTGAAGTGCCACAGGCTCCCATGATTCCATAGCCAGCTGCCTTCAGATGCTGTTAGAAAGTACTTGCCCTTTTGTAATTGTAAACAGTGATTTTGTGGTTTTGTATCTTAACTGTTTTTCTGCTCCTTTCCCTGGTAGCTTCTGACACTCTTACTTAATATTCAGTTATCCTGATGATATTAATCTTGATGATTTTTTTATCCTCTAGTGCTGGAGATAAAGTGTACAAGAATGGGTGAATGGAGAACAAGGGGCATTGATGTGTGCAGAGGCAGTGTGATACAGACAGTAATAGGCACAGAAACTTACACAGCTCTATCAGTGTCTGTAGCCAGACAGATATAATGAATTTTGGAAACAGAAATTTGTAATTGCCTCCACATTCAACAATAATTTTACTGGAGTAGCTAACATTAAATTCAGCTTTTTCTGGGAGTGCAAGTTGGAAAGAAAACAGTGATGCTTTCTGAGCACCTCTGGTGTGTTCAACACTGCATGAATAATCCTCATACTAGGAAATATGGTTTGAATTTTTGGTCAGGCTTCACAGATGCTGCTTTTAAAGTTGAATAGGCTGAATATCTGCCTCTCTGTATGAACTGTTGCATTTTTCATAGCCTGGCTTGTTTCTCTGTTCTAAGAAACTTTGTTTTGGCATGCCCATAATTTTTAGTACTGCACATGGTTGTGTTTTTGCTCCAGCCTGATAGCAAAGCCTGGGCTTTGCTATGAGTAGTTTACCACCAGTGTGACATCTGAAATCTTAGCCTTCCCTGTGGCTAAATGAAACTGGAGAATCCACACAAACAGGCAGAGGATCTCGACTCTGACCAGCAATTACAAAGGAGACCTTTGCTGGATGCGATGATAAATAGGAGTGTGTGGGAAGACGTAACAGCAAGAGGTGAACATGCAGCACTGGAGGCAAGCAACGTGATAGAGAGCCTTTTTATTGCCTCAAACAAAATGCTGCTGTTGAAAATTACTTGCTAAACCACACTCCTGTTGTTGCCTTTAAAGAATGCCTGCCTACCTGGAAAAATACATGCCTGAACCTGTTTAATTTTTTTTTAAACAACTTTCTTTGTGTGTGTGCTTACATTGTTTTGCCTTTTCAAGCTGTTCCTAGCTCCCCTTCCTAACTTCCCTACAAATGACCAGCTGGGAGAGCTCTATTACCAAGGTTTTCCAGCTTTCCCCTTCTCCAAATGATCCTCCTGTCACCTGAGGAGACACAGCCCAGTTCCTGCTGCTGTTGACTTGCAAGCAGGAACATCCCCATAGCCACTTCAGAGGTGCAAGCTTGAAGTGAAGCCTCCTCACAGGCAGACCCAGCTCCCTGCCTCCTTGTCCCAACAACCAGATGGCCAAATGTCTGATGCCAGTAAAACTGCTGCTCAGCGACCCTGTTTTACCCCAGCCTTGGCCCAGAGGAGGCAGGAGAAGGCCGAGCACTGTTTTCCATCTTGCACACTCTTCTTGGCATGCCACTCTTTTTCTCAGTGGGATGAGCTGCTCCTGACACCACCATGGCCATGATGCCTGGACAGGTTTGAGCCTGCCAGGGATCTTTTCAGTGAGAGTATTCATGGACGCAAGGCAACTGGGCTTACAGAACCAAACATCAGTGGGAACGTCTGAATGACGTGTTCACTAATGCTAGGTCTCCTTTTGGTGACTGCACTTTCTCTCTCCCAAAACGGTGGAGGCCTCATTTCATGTGTATGATGCTCCCCAAGAACCTGCTCAGTGATATATTTGACCTCAGGCACGTTTCACAGTTCTGCTTGACATGTTAGCAGTTACTTTTATCCTAGGCCCTTTGATGCTGTTTCTTACCTTGCTCTCAGTGGCCCTGAGCCTCCCCACACTGTTGGTTCCCACCTGTCCTTACTCAAACATTCACATCCTCATCAGCTTCTTGCTCATCATCACTATCTACCATCCCCCTTCTGTCCTTCCCCCCAACTCCTTCAGGCTAATCCTCCATCACGTCGTGCTTTTCCTCAGCCCACGGGGTACTTGCTCTCCCTCCTATCAGATCCCTGTGTTGATTTCCAAGCCTAGTCTTCCAAGTCTGCAAGCCCAACTTTCACCTTCTGTGTGACCAATGTTCACCCTCTCCCTCAACCATCCCAGCCCCAAGGAACGAGGGAAGAGTTTCCCACTCTGCTCACATAACACGGGATCGACCCAGCCCTCGGCTGTGGACGAGTCCAGGGAGTGCAGGCAGGGTGCGGCTGGGCTGGCCATCTTTCCCCCGGGGGCCCTCAGAGACGGATCCGCTGTTTGTCCCGAGGGTGAGGGACGGCCGGAGCTTTGGGGCACCGACTGGGGCGGTCGGGAGGCGGGGGGCGCGGAGCCCAGCGGTGCCGCGCCGTGCCGGCACTCGGGGCGCGGCGGCGATGGGCGCTGA
>VXAC01006842.1:0-13723 GCA_013399225.1 Rhipidura dahli | reverse complement strand
GCCGCTGGTGGCCGTCCCACTCACCGCCGGCCGCTGTCCGCAGTGCGACGCCGGGGAGCAGTGCGCCGTGAGGAAGGGGGCTCGCATCGGGAAGCTCTGCGACTGCCCCCGGGGGACTTCGTGCAATTCCTTCCTCCTCAAGTGCCTGTAAGCAGGGGCGCCCCGGGACAAGCCGCCGGGAGCGCAGGCACCGATGTCTGGCCGCCCCGACGTGCAGGCGACTTCCCGCAGCTCCTCCGCCAGAGAAACGCAGCGAGAAGCCCCCGCGTCGCCCGTGTAACGCCGTCCGTGACATCCGACATCCGTGGAGCTGTTTTCTTTCTCTCCCCCGCCCCACCCCGTCCTCTCCCTCCCCTCCTCCCCAGCTTGTTTTTGTCCGTCCAGGAAAATCCCGGGCCGTGCCTTGGGAGTAGAGGTGTCGGTCCCGGGTGCTGCAGTGCCGTCCCGGTGCAGACCCGAGTAGAGCCGAGCCGCGCCGGGAAGCGGTGCTGACCCCATGCAGTGCCCCGGGCTCTCCGGCTCCTTCCTCGGGCGGGAAACATCCACCCACTGACGGCTGGAGGGGCCGGGGACAGGGATTCCCTTGGGGTGCTTGGGGGTAGCGGGGAGGGGCGGGATGCGGGTGTGTCCAAAGCACCCTGATCCCCTCTCTCTTTTCTCTCCTCCGAGAGAACCCAGCTCGGCACACCCCAGAAGAAGCGGCCCACAGCCCTCGGTGGGGTTCTCCCGCACCGCTGGCCTCAGGCCAAATCCAGCTGTGCCCACCCTGTGCTGTAGAAAGTCCTGCATGAGACACTGGTGGTGTGCAGGGGTCCGGTACCAGCATGGCTGGGGTGGGGCTGGGGGGAAATCGATTGCTTTACCAGGGCCACCACGGAGAGAAAGCTGTCTGGATTCGTTGCAAACTACCTGGGGATATCCTAGTCATCTAGACCAAATGGCTCATGTTTCTACAATGAACTGATGTATGTCTGTCCTCCACAGGTACACTGTGTGTTTCAGCAAACTCATCATGTGTTTTAATCCTTTGTTTGTCTCTATTAATAAAGTCAATGTTCTGATGATGGTATTTTGGGTGTTTTAATTCACATGGGAATCTCTAGCACTCAGAGGGAGAGGCTAAGGATTTCTCCAAAACTATTGCAAGTGTTCCTGTGTGCCATCAGCCAGGTCAGGACAGGACTAGAAACCAAGGTTCATGTGCTCTGGCACTGCTCAGCTGATGTCTGCTCCCTCCCCACAGGCACCCAGAAGGACTATGATGAACAGAGAGGCTTAGGACCTCAGGTTTTCCTTTGTGAGAGTACATGGTGTATCCCAGCTGCAGGGACTTTGTCCGGGGTGGCAGTGTACGGGGGGCAACAACCATGATCTGAATAATCTGTGTTACTTTGTGTTTGATTCCCATAAATGATGGATGCCTGAAAGAGCTTCTTGCCTCTCCTCTGTCACAATTCATCCATGGGTCTCTTTGTGAGAACCAGCTCTTAATCCTATCAGCATGGAGATGAGGGACTGCATGGGCTGAGGCAGACAGAGAGGAAACACATACAAGGAATTTTCATGCTGAAGAGAGCATGAATTTACATAAGAAACCCAGGTTTTTGTGAGAAATAGGCTTCTTTAAGGCATTTGCTTTACTCCTAAACAGTAAGAGCACATAAGCAACTCTGACTGAAACAGATACAAAGAAGCTGACTTCAAAAAGAGATCCACCACTGCTCCTTCTGCTATCAGTATTACTACTATTATTATTGCTGGTAGTGTTGTTGCTGAGGTTTATTGTTGTTATTATTAGTTATTATTTTCTAGGACAGGAATGAACTCTTCTTAGCCCAGAGAAGGACAAAATAAAAGGGTAGCTGAAAACACCCAGAGTGCTAAGGCTGTTTTAACATGTGGGGCCACAGGACTGAGATATGCCATTCATGGGCAAGGGAGTACTGACCTGTATATGTGGACAGGAGGGGTAAATTAAGGCAAGAGCCATAGTGCACTTGGTGGAGACACTGTTCAGGGAGGACTTTACAGAGAGAAATGGATATGTAGAGAGCAGGGATAGAGCAGGAGTGGTAGCCAGCTTTGCCTGCAACTTTTGTGACCGTGGGTGAGTCACGCCTCTGGGGGAGAGGTGTGATGGTGCATTCACAGGGCTGGAGGCAAGTGTCAGGGTTTGTAAACTTGTAACTGCTTGTGGATGTTTTTGTGGTGTTTCCCAGAGATATTGTAGAAATCCTTGATTTCTGATGGAATAATGAAATAATTTGTGTAGCACCTCTGTTTGGTTCCCACACAAACAATAAAAAGGATTGTACTATTTTAGTACTACATGCTTTCAGGCAGAGAGTGCATACTGTCTGATGGTCCCCTCAGGGCTGTGTCCAGTCCCAAGTACCACAATCATCTCAATGAACTGCTTGTGTAGATTGATTCTACATGTAACACTTACTGAAGGTGTATTTACACAGAAATGGACTGAAACACGAAATATTTGACTAAAATATATCAAGAATTAATTCAGCTTATATGTTGATTTTATAGTCTTGTTTTGCCTGATTATAGTGCTCAGAATTATAAATGTAGTTTACATAAAGAACAAAATTAAAAATCTAAGACCTAACTTAAGAAATCAGGATTTAGGGTTTACTTTCATGATACTGACATTATCATGACAGTTGCTAATGCATATATTGACATTGCATATACTCTGCAATATTGTGTGCACTAACCTGAGGGCTCTTAGCATGTTGGTTATATACATGACCACTTACATTACATTACAGTTTTTTCAATTGTAGAGATTGAAAAGAAATAGGTGAGGAGAGAAACTTGTTCTGTAAGAGTTAGGATAGAATTGGCATTTATGTATTTTTCACTCCTGAAATCAGATACACAAAATGACATCATTTTTTCAATTAAAATATCCCCTGATATTTTACGTTATTTTACCTTAGTAACATTTCCAAGGTGGGCCCTACACACAATGTGTCCAAAACAAGAAGCACAGTTTTTGAGGGTTCAACTTGGGTTTAGACACCAGAGAGGGTTGCAAAAAGTCTGGATTCAATAACTGTGGTTCAGAATTAATTAATTTACTGAGTATGAAGTAGAAGCAGCTGCTTCTGTCCTATTAGAATTCAACTACTGTAAATCTGCTTGCCTCCTGCCAACTCCATTTGAAGACCAAATTTTTATTTTTGACTGGATCTCCCAGCTAGAAAGAGATGTGAAAACTGCTCCTGAAGCCTTGATGTCAGGCCATTTCTTCCTGTGTGGTGGGTTGACCAGTAGTTTCAGCTGGCCCTGTAGCAGAGGGGATCAGTGCTGTGTGCCTGGGTTGCTCAGCAGTTCTGGAGGCTTCTGGAAGCTCCCAGGCACTTGTGTTTGGCTAAAACATTACCCCTGTTTTCAGCTACTCTACACATGAAGACTGAAACATAGGGAGACGTCATGAAAAAGCCTAGCAAAAAGGTGTTAATTCAAGAGGGCCTTATATAAAACTGCTATCTGAAATAAATAAATAAAAATTAAGTATAGTGCTAGAAATCAAGGAATCAATGCAGAAACCTGACCTGTGTCAGTAGTTCAACCCCCACGAAGAAGCTAGTTGAATATCAAGCATCAGGACAAAAGGTGCCACCCAGTTTTTCCCTTCTCACTGTCTCTGGGCTTTCTCCATGTCGTACATGCTAGCACAGTGTGATCCACCTTCCTCTAGAGCACACCTCTGCCCAGACACCACCTAGTCAAAACTCAAAGATGATCAACTTCCATTACTTACCTGCAGCCAAGTCTTCTTCAGGAGGCTCTACATAATTCTCAGGCTTAGTGTTCCTGGTGGAGGCAGGCACTGCTTTTCATTAACCACCATGTAGAATATGTCTCTGGGGGGCAGCTCTGGTAGCAGATGGCACAAGTACTGAGAGGAAAACTGAGATTCACATCAGAAGTCACAGAGGTAAGATGGTGTGGATAAAATATGTTTCACATATACTGGACAAATCCCATGGCATTTTCTCCTGAGGTGGGTTTTGCTGCTTCTCAGATTCTGGTGGGGGCGGTCTTTGTGTTGTTGTGGTAGATTTGGTTTGTTCTCCCCCTTTTCCCCACCCCATTTCTTTCAGTGGCTCCTTTGAGTTAGCAGACAAAACAGCTACACACTAATCAACACTGATTGATAGAATATGGGGATGTTTTCAAGTGTTCTAGCTTTTTGTAACTTGTATGGAAGTACATGACATTGCATCCAGTCAGTTGCTCTTCCCTGTAAGGTTTCAGTTTAACAAAAGTAGCGGAGACTTTATGCCTTTCTGTTGCTGGTGTATCCACCACAGATTGAAGCTGGGCAAAAGTTAATCCAACAGAAGAACAAGAGGTGGCAGTGTTGCAATGGAATGACACTCTCAGCACGCAGCTGTCTCTCGCCTAAATGACTGTGTCAGCTTAACAGTGACGAATGCGATTTTGGAAATTGATTTTTTTTTTTTTTTTTTCCCCACGATAGAGCAAGATGGAACATGCAGCTACACTTTGCCTGTGACTCCTTACAACTCCCAGCAAGTCACCCTTCAGATCTAGGTCTCTAAGAGATGGTTTTCCCTTGATGGGAAGGGAGGCTGCACAAAAAGGAACTCAAGAACCTGAGCAGCCTTACCTGGGTCCTTCCTTCACTCCCCCAGTACCTCACCCCATCTGTGTGAGCCCTTTTTCAGCTCAGGTCTGAGTCTTCAGACTTTGGCAAGATTGTGCAGAAGGTGTGTGGGACCTCCCTGGAGCCTGTGGAAACACAGTCTGCCTGCAGTAGCAGCTGTAATGAGACTGGAATTAAAACAAATACTGATTAGGCATTCAAGTGCTGCTCTTTTAGTTCCTCCCTAGTAAATGGCAAATACTGTTTTGTATGTGGTAGTCAACTTGATGGCCATTTGGAGATCCTGCCTGTTTTGCCTGGGGGGGCAGAATGTCTTCTCACTTGCAGGCACTACTGTAACTGAACAACTGCACAGCAGCAAGGCTCTGTCAGACAAGTACTTTCCTTCTTCTGGTCCCGTGATTGTCCTGTAGGATCCTGCAGGATTCACAGAAATGATCACACCAAAGCAAAGACCCAGCTGCTGGGTTCCAGCCATGAACCACAAATTGAATTTCAGGGTCTGGCACAGAGAGAGCGGATGGTGGTGAGGGCTCATGTCTGTGCCTGGGAAGACAGACAGCCCTGGAAGCTGTGATAAGACACACAGAAAACAGGGATGTAATTTGAAACAGCCAGGACAACTTCACTGGGGGCAGGTCCTCCCTGGACAACCCAGTGCCCTTCTCTAGTGAAGCGACAAGAGAAGAGCTACAGATATCATCTGTCTAGAATTCTGTAAGGCCTTTAACACAGTTCCCCATCATATCCTCCTCTCTAAATTGGAGAGAGATGGACTTGATGGGTGGACTGCTTGGTGGATGAGGAATTGACCAGACGGTCACATCCACCAGAGGGTAGTGGTCAACAGCCCAATGTCCAGATGGACATCAGTGAAAAGTGCTGTCCCCCAGGGGTCTGTATTTGGATCAGTACTGTTAAATGTCTTCCACAATGACACAGAGAGGGGCATTAAGTGCAGGTTTGCAGATGACACCAAACTGAGTGGTGCTGTTGATACTCCTGAAGGACAGGATGACATCCAGAGGGACCTGGACAAGCTCGAGAAGTGGCCCCATGGGAATCTCATGAGGTTTAACAAGACCAAGTGCAAGGTGCTGCACCTGGGTCAGGACACCCTCCAGTATCAGCACAGGCTGGGCATGAACAGATCAGAGCAGCCCTGTGAGAAGGAATTGGGGGTGCTGGGGATGAGAGGCTGGACATGACCCAGCCATGAGCACTCCCAGCCCAGAGAGCCAAACGTGCCCTGGGCTGCATCCAAAGCAGCGTGGGCAGCAGGGCAGGGAGGGGATTCTGCCCCTCTGCTCTGCTCTGCTGAGACCCCACCTGGAACCCTGCACCCAGCTCTGGGTGCCAGCACAGGAAGGACAGGGACCTGTTGGAGTGAGTCCAGAGGAGGGATACCAAGAGGATCAGAGGGATGGAAGAACTCACCTATGAAGAAAGACTGAGAGAGCTGGGGATGTTCAGAGAGCAGAAGGCTCTGGGAAGATCTTATTGCAGTCTTTCAATACTTACAGGGGGCTTATAATAAAGACAGGCCCAGCTTTTGGCAGGGCCTGCTATAACAGGACAGATGGAAATGGTTTTAAACAGAAAGAGAGTAAATTTAAAATGTATATTAGGAAGTAATTTTATTATAAGGGTGGCAAAAAAAAAATGGCACAGGTGCCCCAGAGATGTAGTAGGTGCCCCAACCTTGGAAATACACCAGATCAGGTTGGACAGGGCTCTGAGAAACCTATCTAGTTCAAGATGTCCCTGCTCCTTGCAGAGAGGTATTGGACCAGGTGCCCTCTAAAGATCCCTTCCAACCCAAAGGAATAATTAATTCTATGACTCTATAAAAAAGACATCATACCCTACCACTCTTTACAACAGACTTATTAACTCTAATGGTCACATTAGATATGCTGATTTTCTCTCTCATGGAGCTGGAACTCCAGCATGTCTATTTGCACTGATCTGGTTAAAGTATATTTCCCCTGACTAAATTTCCAAACTATTTAGAATTCATTAATGGCACACAATTTTCAGGTACACTCTTCTCTATTGTACCAGCTAGAAATTTGTCTGCTTGTCCCAAAAAGCTCTGTAGAGCAATCATGCAGCCCCTGGGGATCCACGGGGGATGCAGAGATCCACCCGCAGCCCCTGGGGGAGGTGCCCGTGCCAGAGCAGGTGGATGCCTGGAGGAGGCTGTGTTCCTGTGGCAGACCCAGTGGAGAGAGAGGGCCCTGCTCCCAGGCTGGAGCAGCCTGGCCTTGGAGGACTGGACCATGGAAGAATGACCCACATCACAGCAGCTTTGGGAGGACTGCTGTTCATGAGACAGGAACCATGCTGGAGAAGTTCACAGAGACCTGTCTCCTGTGGGAGGGTCTCCATGGTCTCAGAGGAGAAGGACTTCTCTCCCCAAGCAGTGGAAGAAGATGGCAGGTGATGAACTGACCAAAGACTCCCATGCTCCGTCTCCCTGCGCTGTCAGTGGGAAGGAGGGAGGGGTTGGGGACAGAAAAGGTGTTTTTAAGGGCTTATTTTACTTCTCATTATCCTCTTCTGATTTTGTTAGTAATAAACTCACTTTGTACCTCTAAGGTGAGTCTGTTCTGCCCTTGGAATGTTTTCTCCTGGTCTTTATCTCAACTCATGAAGCCTTCATTAAATTTCTCTCTCCTCTGCCCAGCTGTGGCAGGAGGAGGTAAGTGAGCAGCTTTTGTGGTTGCCTGGTGTTTGGCCAGCACCAAACCATGACAAGCCTTCAGAATAGTTATTGAGTTCATGAATATTTGTGACAAGATTTTACAAGTCTTGTTTAGAGGTTTGCCACTTTTTTAAAATCACCTTTTCATGACATCTATAAGGAATTAAAGAAACGAAACCACAGAATCAATTAAGGAATGCAATAACTAAGCATTAAAAGACTCCTTCAGTATCTTCCAGGCTGAGATAAAGGCTTCTTTGATATGCAGAATTGTTTAAAGCATAATTGAATTCTGGTTGTGAATTTGGGAGACAACACTGGCAGTTGTCTTCTTGCATTTATCCATAAAACCGGTAACACTTCAGACCAAAGTGCACATCCTTGCCAGACAGAGATCACAGAAGTGAAATGAGTGACAGTAGGATGATGTTTTAAACAAAATGCAGCTAAAATTAAGAACATAATGAAAAGCATAAAGGCAAGTGAGAGATTATCACTTTCAGCATGACATATCCATGGAGGATGCTGTACAAGCCATAGTTTTATTGTAACCTCCCCTCTCATTTGTATTGATGGAATTAACAGCAATCTTTATGAAGCACATGAGGGGAGGATATTTTTCTACATTTGAACCCAAAATTTTTGGTTTTAATTAATTTGTGATACTAAACTCACGTGGGGACTAGTAGGTGGTGAACCTGTCTTTTTAAACAGCAGAATCAAGGAGGGCTTAACTAATTTATTTGTATCAGAAAATAAGGGGACATTTTTTTTCCTGACAATTTATTATAAACCCTAGTACAGGTACAGGATTCCATAATGAACCAATGTAAGGGCATACCACCTAGAATGGGTTCACCATGCCCTGCCAAGGCTGCAAGGGCTGAAATCCCTTCTCACCCACACTTTTTTGTATTCCTGATACACATTAAGTGACAGTAATTTAGAATAGGTCATGCCCTAACTTGAGCTGATCTAGCAGGTTTTTGTATGTAGTATTTAAACCTCATTATAAGCATAAGGAACACTGTGGTTCAGGATACAAAGCTGTTTTTTCGAGTTAATTCCTTTTGATGGTAATCCTTTAAATCTATTTTCATGAGTGCATTCAGCACTATTGTTGCATCTCATGTTCTTCAGAATATATTTCACATTCATTTAACTCACCTACTACAAGCTTATACATCATTTTATATCTGCCACTTTGTGAATTCAAATTGGATTCAGATTTACCTAGCTTTAATAGTATTCTTACATGGAAAAGTTATTCAAGACTCAATTAGCAAAGACGACAAAATTCTATGTAAGTAAGATACAAGCCTAATAGAATACAGTTATATTCATAATATAATACTCAGACTGGGTTTTTTTGTTCATAGAGAAAACCAGAGAATTAAACAGAAAATGGTGGTTGTACTGGAAGATTCTTGGAGAATGACTGCTGTGCAATAAGAGCATTATACACTACAGAATTCTGTAGGAGGAATTTGAAAAGCTGCAAAAATACGCAGTTCTCTGAGAACCATAGAATATTCTAAGTTGGGAAAGACCCACAAGGATCATTAAGTCCAACACCTGTCCCTGCACAGGACACTCCAAGTCACACCATGTGCCTGACCACACTTGTCCAAACACTTCTGACTCTGTCAGGTGCTGTGACCACTTCTCTGCAAGGTATGTTCCAGAGGCCAGCCACTGTCTGGATGAAGAACTTAAGTCTAAATATCTAGCCTAAACCTCCTGTGACACAGCTTTGTGCCACTCCCTCAGGAATTAAACTCTGCAGCTGTTGAGTAGCTTCCACAGAGAACTGTATGCAAACTATATGCAATTCTGAAGTAATCCAAACAGGAAAACAAAAACAGCAACAATAACACCACCATCACCACACTTCAGGGAGAGTTTTGTGGCTGGAGAACTGATCCACTCGTGCTTGCATCAGTTGTTCCTTTATTTAGATACTAGTACTGTATGCCAGCCAAACTGCGTATTTGTTGTGATTTGGATTTGCTTATGCCATTTCATTGCTATTACACTATTTCTAGTGCTATTTCTATCTCATAAATCCTTAACTGAGTAAAGCACTGGAGATCTGAAGAGCCATTGAGAACCTCCTGGCTTCTGTCGAAGACATGGTGTAAACTCTATTCTGAAAGACATCCAAGCTTCTTGGAAAGGCAGTGGTAGCTCCAAAGAAAGACGGAAAGACCCACTGTTCAGATTGAATATTTCTGATGGTGTTTGAGAAAGTTAACATGACGTACATACAGCCGTGCCAACTACTGCTTTCCTGTCTGGGAATAGCCAGCAGTGACTGGAGAAACATGTATGAAACTTCAGGTTCGTGCTGTTATGTCAGGTTTGGGGCTGTGGAAGGTGCTCGAGGATGAAGCTCCAGAGTCATCTGGAATTTCTTGGCACCGGGTTTGGCCTCTGCGCGCCGTGAACACAGGAGGGTGCTGGTTACTATGTGAAGGCTTTATTTTAGAAAATAACTTATCCCCTGGTCCTGAATGGAAAAGAGAGAGGAAAATCTGCTGCCCTGAAGACCCACATGCTGTGAGCTGAAGAGACACGATCAAGGTAAGCAGTATGCATGAAATCACAGTTATTCAAGTAAGCTTCCTTAACAGTATTGAAGTTACAGGTATTTATTGTTTGCACCCTTCTTCATCCATCCTTTACTCTTCCTGAAGTCAGAGAAAGTAGTATTAAAAAAGCTGTAATCTTGTAGCATCATTTCAGCAGGTCTGGGCACTTGGATAAAGCAACTGTGTAGCTCTCCCAAGTGAGGGTTTAGTAAAGTCACCCCTGGGCTCAAAAGGCCCACTGTACTGGAGACCCTTCATGCCACCCAAATTCTGGATGGGCTTTTTTAGTCAATTTTGACTTGCTTTATGGCTCCATTCTGAGAATATGCTCATCCAAGCACTGTTAAATATACACGAAGAGTAGTTCTTAGACCATATTCTACAAATTCAGCAGAAGATGGAAGCAGAGTAGTGTGCATAGCATTTGTTGGGATATTGCTGGAAAATAGTTTAGCAGTTGGTAGAGGAATGATCCCATCAATTTGCTGGATTAGGTATATTGTGCTTGGAAATGGGTATCTACATAAATGAGTAGCCAGGAGCCCAGACTGACCATCCAGCTAATGGTTGCTTCAGTACATCTGGTACATTGCCTGAGGAGGTACCACTTGAATTAAAAATAGGTCAAATACACACTTGGAAAAGAACAAGAGGCATTTGAAGGTAGACATGAGAAATTTCTGATGCTTTGACTGATAATATATTATGAATGCTAGGAATTTATTAACCAGCTTCTTGACTGTAAGAAAGGGGTTTAAGAAACATGGGATTTATTCAGAGAAATTGCAGTTTTGGTTGGGGGCAGGGGGGTTGTGCTGTGTAAGACACTTATTCATGCTTGTGCACTTATTCATGCTTGTGTTTATTGTGGTTCAGGAGAGACTGATGTTGAGGTAGGAAAGATAACCCAAAAATGGCATAGTGCTGTGTTAATTTTAAAATACTGTACACAGATTCTTACTAATGTATTTCAGAATTGCTGCTGCACACACACACACAGACACTTACCTATCCACGAATCAACCAACAAATCTTCCTGTATGTACACATGCATGCAGGTCAGCAGAAGATGTAAGCAAGTTTCATCAGGTAGTGGAAAAGTAGGAAAGAGCTTTGCAACAGCTTTCTTTTGTATATGCCAACTTTTATCCCGTCCCTTCTTGTTCTTGAGCAAGCAGAACTACTTTTTTTAGTACCATTATTAACTTTGTATCATCTTTCTCAAGTAAGCCTAACTTACTCTCCTTGGAATGGCACTAAGTAGACAGCTTCATTCCATTTCCTATTCAATTGTGTCCCTTTTTCTTACTCTCCAGTCAGGCTTGTACTTCAGCATTGGAAAACTTTATAGCTCTGAAAGAACACAAATGCAATGGTGAATACAAAAAGTGAGCTCCTGCAACTTAAATAGGTACCTCATCTTAATAATGATTTAATAGGGGAAAACCAGATAACAAAAATAATGCAATTTAGCACCAATTTATTGAAGAAATGCTCTAGAGCTGGCAGAAGATGTGAATGAAAACTGCTTTTAAGTACATCCAAAATACTTAATGCTAGGGACTTTTGTCAACACAACTATCAAAAACTGAGTATTTGTCAAGTACTACTGTGAGTATGCTTTTGGAAAATAATCTAAAAAATCACTTGATTTTTAAAGAGAATATTTTAAAGATCTGTTACCAGCAGTCAATCCAGATTCAAATTAGTTTTTTGAATTGAGATGTAACTTCACCTTTTTGCACGCTATCCTTCTGATTTCATTTCTTATGGCAGATCAGTAAAGTCTTTGTCATTTCCTGAAAAAAAATTACAAGAAGCAAACAATGCTCTTGAAAAACAGCTTTCAATACAGTGCTTCATCTGAGGACTACTTCTTGTTTTGATTTATGCACTAGGCTGTGTGTGCTGTGAGGGAACAGTTACAACCTCCCTCTGGAAAAGATGTTTTGCAGTTGATCTGGATGAGGATAGGCCTTTGTCTTCCAGAAGAGTCCTGACTGCTACTCTCCAGACAAGTCAACAGACTGAAACAAGCAGTTTGTTTTTACTTGTGCCATGATCACAAAAGTATGAAACAAGAGAAACCTTTGTTCTGTGTTTTTTCTTGCCTCACTGCATGTCTCAATTGTGTTAGCAATTATCTCGTAGAAGGGCAGAGTAAAGTCAGTGCTATACAGAACATGTAGTCGCATGAAATCCGATGGAGATTCTAAGTGCCAGATCCAGACTAGAGAATAATGGAATCACTGGAAAAATCAAGTCTCTTTGCTTCCTCTTTTTCTGAAGATACTTTGTGTTACTAGTTTTCAATTACTTTGCCTCTCCCCCTCCCCCCTTTCCAATTAATGGTATTTTCCTATTTTGGACATACACTGTATTCACAGTATATTTCTGTGGTCACAGGAGCCAAGCTGACCAACTGCTGTTGAGTCTTGATGATCAATGAAGGTCACTCACTGGGCTGCCTGGAATACTTACATATTTAATTCCCCAGCTCCCTCTTTGACAAATTCTCTTCTTTTTTTTATCACCACATAGAAGCCTCCAAGTTCTCTCTACTTCTGTGTTGCAAAGCAGGAGCAGAGTATGTAAGTTCTAGTGTTAGGACAGTAAGTGAAGCACAACACCTAAGCATTGTTAAGGTTTGAAGTTCAAGAAGATGTTCTAAACCAGACCTTGCTAACAGTGAACTCAATTCCACAGCTGTATCCTGTGGAACAATAGTTGTGCTGACACCAGCAAGGTCAGAATCTCACCCCAGGCCCTTACCTTCCCCTTCCTTATAATTCTGCCCAGTCTTGCATTTGGCAAGAAAGATACAGATAATTTTCCTTATTCTTGTTCAGCTCTTTCCTGCACCGTTTACGATTCTTCTGAACATATCAGATCACATTTAACATATATTTTAAATTTATATGCACAAAACAAGTAAATCAGTTGCACTTTACTTGAAGTAAACTATTACTTCAACTATTTAGTTAGTTTAGTTACTATTTACTTCAACTATTGAGTATGCTTCTTATGATGTAGTAGACAGTTTAGAGTATCTACATATTGTTCCTAATGCACAGTTGTTTCCTACAGAAATAGTAAGATTTTGCTATAACTCCTGTCTCATCATGGAATATGCTTATGCTATGTAGTTTGTTGAGTGTAAGACCCAGTACTGTTTAGGCTCTACATGTGTACTACCAAAACACTGCACTACATAATGAGGATGTTAAAAAACAAGTGTCTTCACCCTAGGTTTCTCACAACACAGTTTCTGACATCCAACTGCAGGAAAAAGTAACCAAATAATTGAATGGTACAGCAGTAGGACAGCTAGAGAGTGGTTAATCTATTGAGCAGCCCTGTACAAAAAGACATGGGCCTTATTCCCTCAGAATTTATGCATTTGTTCTTCATGTACCCTGCTGCGCCTCTTGGTGCAATGGCAAATTTTGGTCTGGAGCCTCCTAACACCTTGTGGGATTCTTTCTCCATGACCTCACAGGCAGGGCATTAACTGTTCTTATCTTGCTGAGACTCAGCTTCTGCTGAGGACTGCGGCCTCCTCATCTTCTGGTTTGTGCTTCTGATGCACTAGCAGAGTTGGTAGAGTATGGGAAACTAAGCAGCCCCTGGTTTAGAGTAAGGACTGTTTGGCTATAATTTTGACACTTGTGTGTAATCAACATTATTCTCACTGTACATGCTAGTAGGAAAATTACTAAGAAAATTAACTCTATTCCAGCCAGAAACATCTCCACTGTGTTGGTTTGAAAACAA
>VXAC01006837.1:62938-122266 GCA_013399225.1 Rhipidura dahli | reverse complement strand
ACTTTCAAACCCCAACAGAGGGGCTGTCATTACTTACAATTTTAGTCATTATAGATATTTCTGGTAATTGCAGGTTTTCTTTGTTGTCATATAGGCTTAGAGGAAAAATACTAATTCATAAATACTCTGACTTCTGAATTCATTTCCACCAGAAAAACATCAGTGCTTTAGCTATTTACAGTGATGGTGACATAATTACAGATACTCCTCCTGAAAAATAAATGGAAGAAATATTTATTATTAGCAGACTGCTTATACCATCATAGTCATATTTTGAATCTGTGAAGAAACACTCAATATGAGAATGCTGCAAACTAAAACCAGAAGAAATTATGCAGGAAATGGAGAAGGTTGAAATAGCAGTTTTCAGTTTCCACTAGAAATAGACATAAATTGGGCAAAACATCCTAAATCTCTAGAAATGCTGTCCCTTTGAGGATTCAATCTGTTGAACTGCGCCCTCGTGATCCAAAGATGATTGTAAAACTCATACCCACTCTACATACTAAAATCTGCCTCAAGGGGCTCTCAGCATAATCTAACCTCTTCTCTTTCATTTTTGCAGAAAGATCAAGTGTGTCACAGATGTATGAGATATTTCCTACCAGTTCAACAAACCACCCAAGGCTGCTTGAGAATCTTAAAAAGGTCTTTGTTGTGAGGCATTTGAATCCCGTTACAGGCCCCAGCCAAGTTGTCTTTAGCTAACACTATCAGAGACCTCAGGAATTTGTCAAGGTTAGAGAACTGTAAGCTATTCTAAATCGGGAGAGAAGCAGTCTGAAGAATGAGATAACAGGCCAACAAGAAGGTAAACAAAGAGGGACTGCACCATCTCGGACTTGAACCAGTCAGCGTCTCTGAAAGGTGCATGCAAGGTGCGTGGACAATCCGAGCGACCCAATCGGGTCATGCGTGATCGCGTGAACTACGGTAGCAGAAGCGTATAAGAAAAGTGTAATGTAAACAATAAAGGGCTCTCGCGTTAATCAAATTGGTCCGTAGTACGAGGGTTCCGTGTGTCCGCAGGTCTTCTGTCGGACAAATTACACCAGCATCCCTCGGCACACAACCATTGAAATTTAATATTCATGCAATTTTTATTCCAAGAAAAAATCACATACCTACGAGCCTTGGATCTGGTTAAATCTTAGCAGCATCAGAAGGAAGTTCTGGAGGTCAGGAATGGCTGAAGTGAAGCAGGGACACAGCTGCCTGTGGCAAATTTCTTATCTAGTACCACAGAAAGGACTCCATTGCCTGGTTCAGTGCAGCAGTTCAGAGACAGCAGTTAAATATAAAATATGTGAACATTTACCCATAATGAATGATCACCTAAGTAGAAAATTGTCTATCCAAGAAGTGGGGGAGGGGGCATTGCCTGAGGCATTCTTGCCTGGAGAAGATGTCTCCATCCCTACCCCAACCCCCGTGTTACTTACAGAGTTCCACTCCTGCTGCTGAGTGCCAGGAAAAATGCCAGGTTTTGTAATGACCATATCCAGCTGAGGGGTGAGTCTTGCTGTCTTCCTGTTCCTCTGAGTATGAATCCAAACACCTAAGAAAGCTCTGATTTTCAGTGACATGCCCTTTTATTTCTCATCTGTGTGTATCTAAGTGTGTGTGCACACACACACCTGCACCCACAGGGTCAAGCCAAGGTAGAAGAACTAAAGGAAATCAGTGCATGCTCAAAAGTTGTAGGAGCATTTCCTCCAATGTTTTAATTATAACACCAAGTGTGTTTGTAACAGTGATAAAAAGGGGTTTCATCTTAAAGAACAGAGTTCACAGCTGAAGCTTTTAAAGCCACAAGGGAGAGACTGCTGAACCAAAGCAGCCAATTATTAAACATTCATCCTGCCTTCTCCCCACAGACAGAATATTTGATGGTTAATTTGCTGGCTAATGCACAGGGGCAAGGGCAACAGCCTCCACATGTCTGTCTGCTTGTTCCTTGAAGACCTTAGCCTTGAAACAAAGCACCTGTGAACTCTTCAGATAGGCAGGAAGCCATGTGAGATCTGGGAGATGAAACAGATGGCTTCAGCATGAAGGCCAGCTTGGATGTGATCTAGCAGCGAAGGGGGGAGACCCAGGTAGAGGAGATCTGCTAGGGAAGGAGCCAGATACAGCCAGAGTTCTACAAGCCTGTGCATTCCCTCCCAAATTTTATGTTGCTCTCCATCTAAATCTGATGGTTCCCTCACTTTCTGACCTATTGAATTGGGTGTTGACTTACTAACAGGAAGTTATTAACAGAGTTAAGAGATTATAGATGCTATAATAATTTAGAGGAACGTAACTACTTAGAATCTTCACAGTTGGGATTTTTTCTTATAAAACTATTTTTTCATGCAGAACAAACATATGTTTTTCGTACTTAAACTTTATAAGAATTTGGGTTTTTTTCTTGAAGTAGTTGGTTGGATTAACACACACATTTATTAAACAAATATTTTATATTTATATCTGTTTTCAAAAGGGCAGTGTAGAAAAATGCTGAAGACAATAAAACATAATGGATAAATATTTGCTGACAGTTTGGGTTTTGTTGTTATTTTATGAAGAAAAAAATATAGACTCCACTGAAGAATCAGAGGGTGGTGGTCAGCAAGTTGAAAATTGTTAAACCTTAAATTTTTAGTGATGTTACTCTCCACTTTGAAAGTGTAAAAATTTAGATGGCTGCTCAGGGCTTGCAAAATGATGTGTGAGATTGATATAGTACCTGTGCTTAGTGATACATTACCTTTGCTTGACTTTATAGGCTGACACTATCAATGAAGAAATTTGGAAGATGTGTCTGAAGGAACAAACAAGGGGTGGGTTTAAATTCATAAGGGGAATTATGCAGCAGAGTGATGGGAATCAGAGGAGTGATGGAGATAGGAGCTGAAAGTAAAAGATTTGCAAAGCCAGTCATGAAAATTCTCCTCTTTACTCTCTTCTTTACAAATTTCTGGAATTTAATATGAATTTATTGTACATCTTAAACTAGGTGGTCATCCTCTTATGGAAGATGCTGCCTATTACAGCTTATTTCAGGCTCCTGGCTACAGCTATATGAATATCACTTATTCCTTTATAAAGAATGCAAATATCTATTATGTCACAATATTTATTTATATATAAATAAATAGTTTTCTTCAGTTCAGTATAAAATAGAGTTTAAATTAACCTTTAAAAAGTAAAATGCACTCCATTTTTGTAGGTAGCAACTTGTCTGAACTGTCCAGAATGACTAATTAATGAGATAACAGAAATGCCTATCAATCCTTCATTGTGTTCGGCATAAAAGTTTTTTTTTTGTCCCTGAAGCTCCACAATAGCACTATATTTGATTTGAATATTAATGTTTCACTCTGAAATTTTTAATTCAAAAAGTTTTCTTCATTTGATATTTTAAGAGAATTCACATAAAAATATAATGGAGTATAAAATATAATGAACAGCATCAGCCTAATAAATTTTGTAGTAAGACATCAGAAAAAGTAAATACATTTACTTTTCATTTAATTTTCATGCCACATTTACCCATGTGAGACTGAAAACAGCTATATTACATGCTGGTCTTATTGATATGTATTTTATGAAATTACCAATAAGCTACTTCATCCTTAAGCCTCTTGTCTGAATGTACCAGAACCATTCTGTCAATGTACCTGCTGCATTTTATTTATATTTGTGCACCAATCATGCACAGGTGATATGGAGTTCTAGAGGTTTGAGGAAGGTTGTAGGACACCACGAATTCCTAATGGACGACAGAGTGGTAAAAAGGATGCTGAGAAGCTGATATCCATGAGTTTTGAGAGTGATTCTGAAAATCTAGAGGTGAATTCCTTAAGAGGTAGTGAACAGTAGTTGCTTCCACATAGTTATTTGTACTTTGTTCTTGTGACCTCATGGGGAATGTATTAATTATGTTTAAAATGTGCTCATTTTTTAATGGTATTTTCTGCTTTCAAATTTGTGTAACAAAAACTTTTAATCTCCTTTTTTACATATTGCTTCAGATTCAGATTTTCTTAAGAAAGACACAAAAGGATCCAAGTTTTGTGATTTGGTTTACAAATAACTAATCTGCTATAGTTTCAGATTACTGTTATAAAGGAACACTTTACTTCAGCTCTAAATTAAAATTCTAAAGAGTTAATTACTCAGAAGCCATCAAGATTTTGTGAATGTTAACAAAAGAAAAATAGAAACCCCTCCATGTGGCTTTGTTCCTTCAGCCTTCCTCAAGACAATTGTTACGTGATGAATTTTTCAATCTTTAAAATTCTCCTAAGGATGCACGTTGGGAAGATGCGTTGAGGTCTGTCAGATTTTACATTTATGAGTGCAAAACGTACTGCCTAAAGGGCAGTTGAGGACTGGAAGATTAGAGTAAGAAGAGCTGAGCATAAAATGATCCCTTAAAAGTGGTGATTCACAGAGTAATTTTTTTTCATTTAAGAGCTGCTCTGCACCTAAGATAAATGGCAGCAGTCGTTTCTCAATCCTGCTAGCCCTCTTAACCTTATTATTGAATTTGAAGGATAACAGTAAGTGCCTATTAGACCAAAACTGATCAGCAGGACAAGTCCAGATATATCACAGGCACCACATGAAAAAGCAGTCTTTGGTCATTTTTAGACACAGAAGTTCATATCATATTTGTGTAAAGACATTATAACTCTTCTGTCATTCCATTACATAGATCTAAGTGCTTAGATTAGGATTATAAATCTGGATGTATGCAGGGCTAAGATTCTGCACTCAAGGATTCTTCTAGAGGATGGAGAGCTTGTGATCATTTTGATCTCATGATGGGATGCTGCTCCAGTAATATTTCTAGGTTCAAAAAATTCCAAATGCTGCATATGCCATGGATTATGTTAATTGATTACACGTAAAAATAGGCCCAAAAAGAACATGCATTAATCATGTGTAGAAATAGGAGGTCTAGTCTTGTTTTATTACATGTAGTACCAAAGTCTTCTCATGTTTTTATTAAAGCTGGCAGTAAATTATATTTCATATTAGCTAGAGCAAACCAAACCAAAGAGAATTCAGAGTTGCTCTTGTCCTCTCACAGGCACTGGCAAATGGACACAAGCCATCTTTCATTCTAGTTTAATTGAATACTTCCTTTTCTTTTTACAGTGAATATATTTTTTATTGTTGGAAAATTTATGGCTTTTTGAGTCAGTGTACAATTATAATTTAGGCCCATGTATTTATTAAAATGAATGTCTACCTGGTTTCTTGGGATTTTTACTGACTTTGGGGGCTAAGCGTCAATGACTATAGAAAGTAAACAAACCCACAGTTAATAATAATTTCCATAAGACTGCTCAAAAATAGCAAGCCATGTATTAATGTGCTGAAAAATTATTTAGGACAGAGCATAAATGCCTCTGTTTCAATTCTTTTGCAAAGAGAACTTTGCAAAATGAACAAATTTATCTAAGTTGATGGATAATATTTCATAAAACCAGCAATACTCCTTGCCAGAGGATACAAGCTAAATCTTTTTAACTGAAATATTGTACAATAATAAAACTGTAGAAAGAAATTAGTGCTATGTTACTATATGGTGGATAAAGGTAAAATAGAGGAAATGCTTAGGGACATGCTAGGAATAAAAATCATACAGAATGAAAAAACAGCCAGAGATCTCCATGATGTAATATTTTTCCTTCTAGGCTGACTGAAATGGTCTTCAGCCAAAGACATACTGCACATTCAATTTAGAACCTACCAGAGCTCAGAATCTTCTTTAATTATATTACCTATTTAAAAATATAGTCCAACTGATCACCACTAAGGAGGATGTAAGGGTAGAATCTGGCTTCTGACACTTGTAAACTCTTATGCACTATGGTTGGTATTTTAGGTAGCTCAGATATGCTATAAAGTCATCTTTTGGTCTTAATTTATAGTTTTCTTTCACTTTTTTGACATTATGATTTTTTAAGGTCTATCACACCCTGCGTAACAAGGTGTTTCATTCTAACACGCAATTGCAAAGCGTGACAAAGGTATGACTCATTTTCTTTTAATACTTTCGAGATTTTTGCTAACACGCAAATGGCAAATGTTGCCGTGATGTGTTAAATTGTAGAAATGACATTTGTTCAAACCCAAGGGGGAGGATAACCTACTGAGGCACTGTAAGGTTGGCTGTTTTGATAGAAGGGTTCTAATAGTATATTTCAGTAGTAACTGTGACCCCATAGGACTTCAACAAAACTCTTGTCAGGCCCCCTCATTCTGGAAATTAGATAATAAATGGGAAATAATTGTTACTGGTCCATTATAATGTATCATAAAATTCACCATGTATTTGTACATGAAAATGTGAATTAGATAATTTTATTTATGAATTATGAATCTTATTATTTATTCTTTGGTGCTTTCCATCTGTTGGCTCTCTTACTCTGTAGAGATGGAGATAGAAAATTATTAATCTGTTTCTGTTTTCTAAAATTACAGTGATTTGAACGATAAAGAATATTTTCCTTCTAAGTGAAAGCTTTGACTTTTTATGAAAACTGTTATATAATTGGACAAGGCAAAAATAAGAAATCTTAATTAACTCTTATCTAATTTCAATGTAATAAAAAAGGCAAGGGTTTAAAACAATAGTGTATAGAGCTACCAAAAATTGCCATCTCTTGCAAGTCTTTTTAGAATTCAGAATTTCTTTTAAGTATTTCTTCTTTGTCTTTAATGTTTTCCAAGAATAAAACTTGAAAAAGAAAATGTCCTTTCTTCCCCCCCCACCAGTTTTCCTGGATACATAAAACCTAAACAATAGCTTAGAGATTTTAGTTTTTTGTTGTTTTGTGTTACACATCAATAGTGACTCAACCAGATTGCTTTACTTTTTCTTACATTTATTCCTCTTAATAAATTTGATAGCCAGTCCCCATAACAAGCAATTTTTTCCCCCGTTCCCTTGTTTCTTTTTGAAGATTCCTAATTTTTTTCTTCATTGGCTATAATTACAATGCTATGATTTTATCAGGTAGTTTTATTCCAAGATGGATCAGTGTTGGTCTTCTTCTAAAAAAAAAATGTCTTTTGAGGTGTCTCTCATTGCATGCTTGAGAAAGTTAACATTGGATATATGAGAATATGCTCAGTGACTTTTGTCTTGTTTATTGAGAATCTCACTGAAACATTTTTGGGAAATCTTCTCTATATGAAATCTTCAACCAGGCTTACAAATTTCTGGCTTCCTGAATTGTGGCGTTTTTGAAAGCAATCTCCAGTAGTTCTTGCATTGGTTACATTGGAGCAGAGTTATATTTCACCATGTAACCACAAAACTAGGAATTGAAAGCTACTCTTGCTAGTGAGATGGAGAGCTACACAATGAAGATAATGACTTTATGAAAATTGTGTACTCTTGCATAAAGGAAATGTAAACAGATGAGCAAAAACTAAACCCTAACTGGAACAATCTAGAAGAACATTTTATAGTTCTATTTTATAGAGTTTTATAGTAGTATTCCTTTTCCCCTTGCAAGCCATTTTGACTTTTTAAAGTACTTATTGTTGATATAATGCTAACTTTTGAAAATCAAAATTATTTGTGTGCCAGAGCCACAAGCTTTCTAATGATTTCTGAATCAAGTCCAAGAGTTAATCGTAACTTTAATTTTTTTTTTAATTAATTAATCTTGGCTACAGCAACAGCAGCCTGCAAAGAATGAGATTGCTGCATAGTTCATCTTCGTGCAAACAAATCCATTTTTATGTCAGAAATATTCTTAAAAGTAGCATCTAAAAATTACTAATGCTTTAAATTGTGTCTAAGTAGAAATCATCCTAAAGGAACCATTTAATTCTCTAAGTAAATGTATGCTCAAGAGAGAGAAATACCTCAGGACGCTCACCTTTTTACATAAACCAATTTCAAATCATTTTTTGTCAGTTAATTTAGAGAACTTTAAGTCAAAACAGGGTGTGTAGTGAATGCAAAATGCAATGGAGCTCTACTAAGTCCAAAAGCTTCTGTTTACCTTTCTATGCTACAGCAGTAAATAATGCACTGGCAAGGTTAATCCGTAGAAAGATAGGTTGCTTTGGAATGCCAAACAACCAAAGAGAGATCACTTGCCAGTGCTTCCTCTTAGAACTTCGAAAGCTTGCAGATTCCACAGCTCTGATCTAGTTTCCTTAGGCATTTCAGAAGGATGCCTGGGAGAACATCAGGCAAGCCCACAGATAGTAGAAAAAACATTTTGTCAAACTCCTGCAAGATGTGCTCTTGGGACATGTAGAGTCTGGGGTGCAGCAGTAAGTTTGAACAACATAATTTTACTGAGTGACTCTCCGCATGGAATGCAGTTTGACCAAGCTCACTTAACTTCAATTGAACACGTCAACATTTGCATGAATTTTTGAAGTGCGAGCACTGCTACATCTATAAATAACATCAGTTTTAAATTAATATTTTGCTATGAATTTCTGGAGATTTTTCAGCCAATTTTTAAAGTGCTTAAATTCCTTTTACAGAATATGCTTATGTGTTATTATTTTGAAGAGAAGCCAAAGAAAATCTTAAAATACTAAAATAATTATTCCATAAAAATGGAATTTTCATGATTTCACCATGTGCATGTAGGACTAGAAAAGAGATGTAGTTGTGTTTTAGAATAGTGAGAAAATGAAAACAAAAAGTTTTGTTAAAGATGTTAGTATTTACTCTAAAACTGTTAAAATGACTTGTTTATTTAGAAAATATATAAAATAGAAGTGATTCTTCTGAATTACATCAGAGCACGACAGGTGTTGTTCTATAAAGATATTTAAACATGATTTAGCATGCAATGCAACCAATTGAATCTGTTTTGTGGCTTTAGATGACATTGGATAGAGTATTTTCTCAATGAAGCTGAAGAAATTTGTCATGACTGCTAAGAGCCAAAGTAGCAAATCATTATTAAAAAAAAAACATTTAAAAGAAAAAAAAAGTAGTTGCTGATTTATTCAGATTCTTTATGAGTGACTGAAATTTTCTTCAGTGAATATCTGATAAATGTATAAAACCATTAAGCTAATAAAATCCTACATAATAAATGTAGAATAATAATTACAGCCAGAAGCATTACATTAATTTATTAAATTGATTAAATCTCTTCCGAATCAATTTATGTTATAATGACTATAGTCATGTGATTAGGGTCTCTTAAAACAATATTTTATCATAGTATCTGCAGTAGAGCCAGGCAAGTGTTTAATCTTTAATTTTATTCTGAAAAGTTATGACAAAGAGTAATTTTTCACACAGCTCGTTTGTTTTCTGTGCTTTGACTCAGATCTTCAGTACCTTTTTTACTGCCACACTTTCTCAAGTACCTCCTGTCCTAGAGAGCCTGAACACAGAGGCAGAGGAGATGAGAGATATACTGTGAATACTGAGGATAATCCTGTGCCATGTCACTGAGGGCTTTAGGCATGACAAATATTTACAATATTTAAAAGGGCATGCCGGCCCAAAAGAAGTTAATGACAAATTCCTTCTGGATTTCAACAGGGCCAAAAAACAACCAAATTTTTCTGCCAGATAGGAGTCTTTCACATTAACCGTGACTGATGGCAAAGGAAGTCAGTTTTGGCTGAGAGTCAAGCCCTGTGTTTTTATTAATGGAGTGGCACTTTAATCGACTTTTAGGCAATAAATTGTTTTATTAGATAATATTTTCTTGAATCTTTTTCGATGAGGGAATTATAAGATGCATAACTAGAGAGGTGTATGGAAGAGGAATTTTTTAGAAGTATGATATCAGTAAACATTCTTCATCCAGGAGTTTTAGTTCAATAATGTCTATTTGAAATTTTTCTTCTCAGGTCATCCAGAGCCTTGATTTCTTCGGATTCTTGAGAAATGTTTGTTTCTCTCATAAATAAATGCTTAGGTACATTGTAGAGTGCACATGTATAAACGAATATGTCAGGATGTGGATTAAAAGATCTCCCTTTCACCAAGGTAAAGAAGACAAAGTATGCAATTGAGGAGATCTACTTCATATAGAAGCTTGCAGTCTAAGCTGGGGTTTCATGATCAGCTTATGTCCTCAGGCAACACGTAAGGTCAACCTTACCATGAACCATTTGCAACACAGAAATGTTGATCTTTAACTGCAGCAAATTCCTCCTTTTTTTCTAGTTTAGAGGAATGCAGGATGGTCCTAATCATTTAGTCCCATCCACTGCCAAGTCCCTCCCATATTCTTTCCTTCTTATTTTTTATGTCCCCACAAAAGACATGGTGCATATCCCCAAGAAAGACGTGTGTAAAGACTCTTGTTTAGCTTATGGGCAAATTGCTAATTTTGATTATAAACCAATCTAGACTTCTGATGTGTACAGAGCAACAGAAATGCCTCCTCATCTCCCCTCTACTGCTAGAGATGGCATGCCTGCATTTGCACTGCCAGCCCCACACAGTCTCTTTTGTGGCAGTAAGCAGTTACTGTACATTTCCTGAGGATGTGATTTAATCATTACATTTGATCAATATTTGTGCCGGAACCCACTTTTTCTTGCATCTGCTGGGAGACACTCGACAACATCAAAGTTGAGTCTTCAGTCTCGTGTTAACTGTATTGAACCCTCTTCATTCAGGGAATCTTCAAGGGATTCTTAGAGGTGTAAAATCGAGGCAAATTTATAAGCAAGGGTTTTTCCAAAATTGTCTGTAGGTATGTCAATATGTACTTAGATTATATTGGCTGCACTCAATGGTCTTTTTGCAGATTCCCAGAAGAAAGGGAGCTCTATTTAGCAAAAGCTCTAGAAGTGCTTAACTCAGCCCTGCTTGCCAAGCTGTTTTATCCACTTAAGTAGAGTAATTGAGCACAAATAAAAATTCCAAGGCTCTTGCAAGAGAACAGAGAGCAGGGGCAACAAGAGATCGTTTTTGGAGAGCCAATGTACTATTTTTTAATAAACAAAGAACCATGCATGACTATTCTGAGAGACCTTTCTGCAAATCTCTGTTTGTTTGTCATGAAGAGAAAAGAAATGCCAAATAACATCCACAGCAGGTAGGAGCGAATGTGATAATGAGAAATTCCAATATAAAAATTGCATGGTTTCTGTTGAATTTCTACTGCACATGATATTAAAAGTCATTTACTCCCATTTTTCATTACATAATGATAATGGTTTTATTTGTAGACCATAATTAATACATGATGGGAAGGTTCCTGTGGTTAAAATGCATTATGAGCTATCAGAGATGGAAACATACACAGCATGAGTTTTTCTTCTTGGGATTTTTTCATTGTTTTTTCTATGCTCAAGTAGAGATTCTGCTTTTTAGATACATTTTCTCAGTAAAATTACCATAGCTGTTAATACTGCAGTGAAAAGAAGCATTTTTCATAAACACAAAGCACATGATTTTAATGAGTAAACTTTGCATTTATAGAGTCAGTCTTTTGAAACAAGGTCCTGTAAACAGGAATATGCATGCAGAAACATGGGGTTACTTTATAAAAGCATAATTAGAATAAACTGCCATTCTTCCTGTACTAACAGATATGTTTTGTTAAGTGTTGTCTTTCACTGTCACTTCTTGAAGAAGCTGCATGCACACTGGTTCCTAAGGTATTCTTTTCTTATTTGCTGCTACCTTTTGATTTATTTGATATATGTGACCAGGTGGTTATTTGATAATAACATCTTGAGTTACAATCCTGTCTTCATCATTTGGTAAAAGTACCTTGGCTGGCCATTTCAGGCAGGTTACCTTTTGCTCCTCTTCATGTTTTAGTGCTGCACATCGATTTCTGTCAGTATGTTTGCCTCTCATGTTATTGACTGTCCGAAATAATCAGCTCCCTGTCTCCCATTTCTTCAGGTGCAAATAGAAGCTGCACTTTGCCATACAAATACCAAGGGATGAAGCTGAAATTCTTGGACCTTTTAAGTAAAGTAGCATAAACAGAGCAAGATGCACATGGGTGTATAAGCAAATGCTGTGTTCAATAAGAAATTCTGAATAAACTCTGCTTCACTATTTCACAACTTTGACAGAAATTCCCCTAAGTATTCAGAAGAAGATCCCACAGAAGTAATTGGCTTTGTTATCAAGTGAGTGAAAACTATACAATTTCATAAAATGATTATTAAACTTTTAGTGACACATATATGGTGTTGTCAGATTTTTCTAAAGAGGTATAAAAACCTGGTCCTCACCCTCACATACTGTTTTGAATACGTGATGTACACTGCATGGCTACTCAACTGTTTGCAGATTTCTTTATAATTGCTGAACACCAAAGGGAACCTGCTCACTGCTAATGTAAACATTACATTCAGGACACTTATTAGTTCTGAGATGTTTTCATTCTGAGAAAGCCACAGAGCCTGAGAGAATTAGCTTCCCTGTCTTGCTGACAGGGGAATTATAAAGAGAGAATAAGGCTTCAGTCCTGCACCTCTATTTGGTACTGTCATCAGGCCAGAAAGTTTCTTGGTTGAACATCAAAGTACTCAAGTAAATTGTCTTGCTTATGTATCTTCTCAAGGTCATTCTTATGTAGTTAACATAAAAATATAGTAGAGTACTACTGCATTCATAAGTTTTAGTAATAAACAAAAATACAGTGGCATTAGTAAGGATAAAGGGCCATAAATAATACTAATTTACTAAGAATTAACTAACCCAGTTCCAAAATCAAGTTCAGAATTTTAATTGAGTTGGTATTTTAATGGATGAATGATTCTGTTGAATTCAATCCAAATTTTCCTTCTAGGTCAGCTTCCTATCTATAAGGATTCCATATGCATAGGCCTTCTTGTGTTGGATTCTTCTATTCAAAAAATTGGATAATCTTTGCTGTTTCTCTTGTAAAAAAGAATCACTGCAATACTGGTTTTGGATTTCCTGCAAGAATGATGCAAATGTTATGTGAATAGGTTTGAGTATGGCTTGGGTATCTGCAAGCAGTCTAGGTCTAAATATATCCAATAAAATGCTGTGATGGTTCTGTTAGTAAACAAAAATATCAGTGAGCTACTTGGAAAAAACCCAGAAATATAACTAGAAAATTACTTAAAGATACAGAACTTAAAATGTGTCACAGAGTTCTGCATCCATCTTCTTCTTATGTCCTCCCTCTTTTCCTATATCCTGTCACTCTTCTGCACAATATTTTTGATCCCTGCTGCCAAGAATGCCTTTCCTACAACCTAAGAGGTTTTTTGACCTTTCCTACTTTGCTGACAGAGGATTTAAAATGGCTTATATACCATCCTCCAGGGGAGGAAAGGTGAAAAGAAGGTAACTGGTGCTAGAACTGAGAACATTTCTGACTGAAGTTTTTTGGTTTATAATGAATACAGAAGAAAAAATTCCTCAACTTTTCTTCAGCATAATCCTGAAGACTGTACAGATATAAAGAAATTACTGTTGCTTTATATTCTTCTACAAATTTGGTTCCACCATTTAGAAAATTAAAAATTGATTCACCCCTCCTCTTCTCTCTTTATGTGAAGACTTAAAGTGCAGTTGTTTTGACATGGTTTGAGACTATTCATTATCCTCATCATCAGAGTACAGCAAGATGTGGATTTTAAGAGGTATAAAAGTGCTTTAAGCATTGGAGGCCATTTTTAAAGGAATTGTGTCTGTAGCTTTCCATGAAAATGATAGAAGCATTAGCCAAAACTGACCACTCTGTAGTTATATTTTCCTTCTCTCTGGGTTATGAAAACTCTTGCTGTATTCTAGACTTAGCAGAACATACCAGCACACTTGGATCAGTATTTTCAGCATTTTCTCTGGATGCTTCAGCATATGTCAGAGCTGTTGGACAAGTCCAGGTTCATTCCCTCAGCAGTAAACGTTTTGTTGCTCAGCTGGTGTTTAAATATCTACTTGCTGTGTTTAAATGCCATAAAATCCTTTCTTGGTTCATTAGGCTTTTTTGTAATAATGGCATATAACTGTGATACCAGACAAATTTAAATAATTTATTTTTTTAATGAATCTGACTTTCCTGTATTTCAGAAAAGCAATGAGCGAAATTAAAATCTGCCAAATGAAATAAACTCCTCACAGTACCAGAACAGTGCTTTCCTTTCTTTTAAGAGTTCCATGTACTTACACATACAACTAAGAAGTGGCTTCTCTCTTGACTTGCCAATGATGAAAAAAAATCCATATCTGAGCCTGAAACTATCAAGAGATTATCTTCCTAGGCCAGTTTGTCTGAGAGTTCTGGTGATGTCTTTCAAAGCTTCGGTTATGGCAGCTGGAGAGATGGCATTGTAAGGCTATGCAGCAGATAAGGAAAGATCAGGAATTCAGATAAATTTGCCCTGGGATTTTGATATCTCTGTTGTCCCCATTGCCATTTCCCACCCCGTGCAGAAGGCTAATAAAATAGCTTATCTATGACAATAGGTTATCTGTCATAACAGATTATCTATCATTGCTTGCAATATTATTAATTTTTCAACTACTATCTTCTGACTAATATGTTAAATTTACCATGTTACTTCTTTTACAGTGATTTCTTTTTTGACTAATAAAATGTCTAAGACAATCAAAATGTTACCCTGAATATTGACTTTTGTACCAAGCTACATAAAATCTCAAGGCAGCTGTTTAAAAAACTTTTTCATACCAATATCTATCATTTTGAGCATTTCTTCATCACATGAGATTCTTTTGGAGCAGAATGACTTAGAAGAAACAGGTTGCTATATTCATTATTAGGACTGGAATTACAGTGGGACAGGTGCAGGAGAAAATGTTTCAAAGACTGTGTTTTGAAGTTGCAGAAGTACAGCTTCAGACAAAAATGAAGTCATTTATTACTTTTGTTTTTGAATCTTGTCCTAAGAGTCTCTGTTGTGCTTTTACCAAATTAGTTTTGAACAGGATAAATCAGAATTTCTCAATTTGACCACGATCTTATTAAAAAATCTACCAATCATCATCTGCTAGAAAAGGGCTATTGTAAGTGTGAGAATAACTGTGCAGAGCTGCAAAGAGGCAGATTCAGAACAATGACCCGGCCCCATGGTTCGTTAATAATTATTGACTGTTTTATTGTTAAGTGCATAAAATAATAATTTTAGGGAAGAAAATGATGTTTTTATTTGTTTTAAGATAAAAATAAAGAAAGGATTGACCTTCTAAAGAAACAGAACTTGCTGAGAGTGTAGCCACCACTACATTGGCTATGATTTAGGCAAGTTTGGAGGATTTTCTACATGAAAAAAATCTCATAATATATTTCGTACCCACACATTTGCATAGATATTAAACTCTTATTTTTTGTTTTTGTTATCCTTTGAACTGTGTGCACAGATGACAGGACTGAAGCTTTTACCTGAATTACCTAAACATTGCTGTCTGCCCCTCACAGAATGAAAAGATTTTGCCTAATTCACACAGTCCATTAAATTCTGTAGACATCCTGAAGGTGGAGCCTGTGTGACTCTGTTACTCTCACTTGCCCCACAGCAGGATAATTGGGACCTCATTAATGATCCTTAGGAGAGCAACTTTCAGACTGGAAACTTTCCAAAACCCAGGATACCTAATTAATAGCAGTCAGCAGTAGCTGTCTTGTATGAATGCAACGTCAGGTTCTGAGACTGAAGTATCAGACTATCCCTTTTTCCATCGTAAACCCACAGAGATTTTGTGGAACAGATCACATAGGCGTAATAAATTTTGACCCTAAATGGAAAGGTAGTAAGGACTTAAAGTCCCTTCAAATGACTTTCATGTAAAGATATTTGATTATGTAATTTTATATTTATGCTGTTATCCAATTCATGTTAAAAATCCATAGTAATAACACCATTTTGCAATGCTTTAAATTTAAAGCATTTGTTTAGACAGAACAGAACAAACGGAACCAAAAGGGAGGTGATCCTGCCCCTCTCTTCCACTCTCTTGAGACTCTGCCTGGAGCATTGTGTCCGGGAAGGATGTGGATCTGTAGATGTGAGTAGGGAGGAGTGCCACAAAGAATAACAGAGAGGGCTGGCACGCCTCTGCTGTGGACACAGGTAGAAAGAGATGGGGTTGTGCAGCTTGGAGAAGAGATGGCTCTGGACAGACCTCACAGCACCTTCCAGTACCTAGAGGGGCTACAAGAAAGTTGATGAGGGACTTTCTGCAAGGGCAGAACAAGGGAGAAATGGCTTTAAACTGCTTAGTTTAGATATTAGGAAGCAATTCTTCACTGTAATTGTGAGGCATTGGAGCAGGTTGCTCAGGGAAATTGTGGATGCCCCATTCCTGGAAGTGTTCAAGGCCTGGTTGAAGGGGGCTCTTGAGCTACCTGGTTTAGTGCAAGGTGGCATGGAGGCATAGGAATTTCTTCAGCATTTGTACTACTACCTTTTGTACAAAACAGAGGTCTTCATTACCAGTTCTGAAGAGGGTTGTCAGCTTCACCCATAAAGAGATTTAATGGTTCTTGTATCTGATTTTGAAAATGGAGAGAGTGTGTAACACTTGAAATGGTGGTAGGCTGAAGAGGAAGGTAAAGGAAATGCTTGCAAGGTCAAGACTAGCCATGATAACAGTTTAGCATTTGAAAAAAGAAAAGTTGCATTTCCATGAGAAAACCGTGTCAAAAAAAAAAAAAAAAAAAAATAGTGGTAAGTATTCTGCATTTTTCTCCTTCCAGTTTTTCCCAAGCAGATATGGTTCTTCTTTGGTAACTGCTCAGAGTGGGCTACGAGTTGGCTCAGAGACCAATGCTGATTAGAGATTAAAATAAGTCTGAAGTGGTCAACAATTTCTTAGGATGCCACTTGGACAGGAGAGGGAGCTTGTTGTTACAGATTTTAATGATGCTGCAGACCTAAAAAACACTGAAATCTTACTCTGTGGTTAGGTCACTTTGCACTCTTCAAATGCAGTCCAATATTCTAAAGTTATTTATTAATGATAACTTTTTCCTTTATTTCATTGTTCATAACTTAGGCTGGTTGGGACAAAGCTTTCTTCATATATTCATATACAATCTTAGGTATTGATTAGAGTAACAGCCTGGAGGGACAATTAGTATGTAAATAACGAACCACATTGAAAGGAAACATGGTCATGACTGCTCTTTATGGAAAAAACTAATTTTGGGATGATTGGCAGCATGATGGTAATATAAAATAAATTCTGATGAGTGATTTAACAAGAAAAATCAAAGTTAATAGCATACATAATAACTGAGAACATAATTTAGGAGTGTTGATGTGTTTTAGAGGGTCACAAACAGCTGCATTTTATTATTTATGCAAGAGTTATTGCTACACGCAATGTTAATTAATAATCACTTGAAGTAATAGGATTAAAACTTGATAAAAATCAGGCCAAGTGAGTTTTAAATCATATTAGTAGTGGCATTTCCCCTTCAGATTTCTGACTAATGAGGCAGAAGGATAGCATGGATTTGTAATTGTTTCTATGCATATGTAATTATATCTGAACTCTTAGAGAGAGTGAGGGGACATTGTACAACAGCTCATTCCAAAAAGGAGAAAAGATGAAAGGACCAAACAGGGCAGTGAATATTAGCAGTGCCTGTTGATCTTGTGTTTAAGTGAGATTACTGACTTCATTGAGAGTGAGAGAAACTATCATTAAACCATGATCCTTGAATTCTCTTAGGCATATGTATAATTTTATTGAGCAATACCTTAAATACTTTAGACATATGTGTCCAATTTAAACATCTGTTGGGCTCAATCCAATTGTGTGCAATCTGTTTCAGCAAAATTTGAAATTATGAGAAAAAAGTAAAGCATAATAAAACCATTTTTTTTTACATCAAGGTAAAAGATAACAAAGTATGTGTTTGAAAGAATTTATTCAGGGATGAAAACCAAAAGATTATTGTTTATCTGTTTAACTTATTTTTCAAGTTTCTGAAAGCAAAAATTAAAAAATGGAGGAAAAGTGAAAGAGGGATTCTATTTAAATGGTTTTGAAATAGGTTAGAACAGCTAGAAATAAGAAGCAAAACCAATTTTCTTCCTATATCCATCTATGTATAGTTGCATAGGAAATTACATCTTTCAAATATTTTGGGTTTAACTGTTTTGTGAAAGGTTTTAAGGTGTTTTTTTTTTCTTTTTTGTAATACCAGTTTTAAATAGAATTGGAACAATAGTCAAACGGATGGAGCTAGAAGTAGTGAACATGTTTCTGGCAATTCTGTATTTCTCTCAGGTTTTTATGTGAATGTGACTGAAGCTGATTGTCACTGCTTTGTCATGATGATAAAGCAGAGAAGCAGCACCACAAAAATGGGTCTGGAATGAGAAACTGACCAATGGATCAAAATCCAGCGCACAGCCTCTTCTCAGGCACAGCTTCTTCCATATGCACCAAGAGGCCCTTACCAGGAAATGTTTTCCTGGGCTCCTCTCCATCTGGTATAATCTCCTTCTTTAAATATCTAGATTCTCTTTCAATTTGGTCTGAGCTTTCAACTCTGTTATTTATTGATTCTTTGCAGTCCCTTAGAGCTTTAGTAAAATAAATTTTCAGCACAGAAATTAGAACCAAAACTGGTGCTAGGAGAGAAGGAAATTATTCAGAATATGGAAGGAAAATTAATTCAGATATGTGGTGTGCAATAAGAGACCATACTGAGATGAAAGCTTAGAAGGATCAATTTGAACACTTTTACCTAAATTCAAAATGGTTACATTTATGTCAAAATTGTCCTGANGGGGGGGGAAGCATAAAAAAGGCTGTTAGAGGAAAAAATACTTTAATATCTTCCTTATTCAGCAGACAAAAGTTATGGCACATTCACTTTGTGATATGTCTGATTTTGACTGCAGCCTTTTTACAGAAGGAACTGAGTTATATACATCTGGTGTTTAGGACAGAGAGTTGCTGTAAACAGAGTGGTCAAAGCCAATGCATGAGGGAAATGTTGGAATGGGAAAATTTACTTCAGAGTGCTCTAGATGGAGAAATGACTAAAGACAATTTTCAGTAGAACCACTGAGCAAATTTACATGATGTGGTTCATGAGGAATATGTTCAAAAGAAGATAGAAACTAAATATGCTTATTAAATAAATGTCAACGTTGCTATTCAAGAAGTAATTGCTATGAAAACTGTGATCATATTTGGAGAATAAAACATTAGAACATCTTGAATGTGCCTTCCCATAGCTACCCATGGTAGTCTGCTTTACACTGGTATTTATTTTGAAATTTTAATCCTGAATATTTCATTTTAAAAGTGTTTGTCTTCTTTACAGCAAAATTAAAACTAATCACAAGTTCCTGTGGGGTTTTTGTCACCATTTTCCTCCTAATTTTTGTGACACGTTATCTTTCCAATACAAAATTGTTTTTAAAGCCATGATTTAGTATACAGCTTTTAAGAAAACAGAAGTTTGACTCCTCCTGTAGACTCTGATACAAACAGAATAAACTAACAGGGCCATGTCTAGTATTATGAAATGAAATTTTTGTAAAGTTTTTGTCAGAGTTAAAAGCAAACGATGGTGACTTTTATTTCCTTTCCATGTGTATCCATATAATTTTTGGTACTTCTGGTAAAAGTCTTTGAGAACTTGAAAGACTAGAGACGTGTTGATCTTCCTTTTTTTTAATATTTACAAATTTTTTCTCCGTTAGAGAAGGCAGACACTTCTCTATCTATTTCCTGATTGAGAAAACAGAAATAATACACTTTCATCAAAATATTAGAGGGAAATTTGACTCAGTAGGTCTTAATTTATGTGAATATTTTGCATTGCTTGAGGAGACATGACTAGGATTCATGAAAAGAATCTAGGAGAGAATATATTCAATACAAGGAGCTGGTTCTTCATGTAATGAGCAATTAAGATGTAGACTTTTTTTTCAAAATGCTCTGAGTGCTAAATGCCAGTACAGGTTTGAAACCAACCTGACAACTTCATAAAGGGAAAAACCCAGTTAAGGGTCATTAAAAATAACAGAAAAACTTTCAACTGTCTCAGGAATAACCCTTGAAGTGTAGCTTTTCAGGGGATAGGAGACTATATGGTGGCTGTATTGCCATTGTCTTCTCCTCGTATATTTCCTTAGGTAGCCATGAGTAACAACTGCCAGTGAGAACACAATAACTAGATTTACTTTTGACCAAATGAAATGTTTTTCCTCTTAGTTTCCTAGGAACAGTAAATTTTTAGCTAATAATAGAATTAAAATAGTGCCTCTGCTAAAATTCAAATATAACAGTGTTCTGTGGTTGAAAATAGCAGTTTAATTCATATTTTAGGGGAAAGCAATCATTTGTTGATTAATAAGTTAATATCCAGAAGCTGAAAAATATTCTCTAAAATCCCTTCTAGGTTAACTTTAGTCAACTAGGTTATTTTGTTTTCTAAATTAAAAAGTATATGGAACTCAAAATTCAGTCCACATTCTATCTTAGTTAGATTGATAATGTAAATCAGTGGTATCTTATTTTTATCAGATTTCCTCCTGGATTGATGCCACCAAGAATATCAGTAACAAAAAGTCTCAAGAATTTAAAAGTTAATTTCTCAGAAATTGAACTTTTGGAATACACTTGCTACAAAATTTACTGTTAATGAATATTTTTGATAATGGAAAGGATCTGATCTAAAAATGATTCCTTTCCATTTAACAAATGATGCAGCAATTAATGAAAGTAGAAAGTTCCTACAAGGATACTGGAAACCATAAAGAAGTTGTTCTACTAAATTGATATGACTTGTTTAATTGATGAATCTTTTAGAAATTAATTTTAATCCAATGCTAACCCTGTGGGAACACTTCTTATGATCAGTCCATAATATGCCATGGGGCTATCATTGCTTTGTAAGTTTAGGAAAGTCTAAGTAATGTTTTCATTCATTTTTGTACGGAGAAACTCACAGGAAAATTCCCTCATTAAAAAAGACATGATTTTACTCTTCGAGGCATGCTTTGGTTCTCTGCTCTGGATACTGTGTGACTTATGAGCCCTCCAAAACTATTGAAGTATTTTCTTTTTCTCTTTCTGCTCCTGTGAACATGAAGCCTATAAATGGTTATCCCTAAATTTGATCCATCTCTAAATGCTCAACAAAATTAAGATAATCAGAAGTATTAAACAGCTGAAGGAGTTAGTACAAAGTCAGGGCTTGTAAACTTGCTTTCAGCTTTAGACATAAGTCCACACCTCTGTCTTATCAGGGTGGCTCTATTCCAGGTTTCCAAGGACCTTTAGGTTTCTTGGTGGTGCATGGCTCATTTAGTTACCGTATTTAACAGAAACATGCTTAATTTTCTCTGCTTGGCTTCCACTTCTTACCAGGGGAATTATTTTTTTTTCTTAGTCCATAAGCATGCATGCGTGGCTGTACTTATGGGCAGATAAACCAAAGAAACCCAATAATAAGGAGGCAGAGACATGCCACAACAGACACATCCTTCTGGACATGCCCTTGGAATAATGGTAATGTGATGCAACTCCCTCCCACCCACCCTGGAGGAAGGCAGCTGCTGTGGACCTTGTGGCCAGGAGGGTACCTGGGGGTATGGCACCAGGCAAAAGCAGTATGTCATGAGCAGGTTTTCCCATACAATGGTTTAATTTACATTATTAGTGAGGATTTCCTTTCAAATTAACACTATTAGTTGCTTTAAACACAATTGGACCAGCAATGAATTCTTGACTCCATAAATCTTGTATGTCCTCTTTTGCACATGACCCGACATCAAACGTTGGAAGTCCAACAGTAGGTACCCAATACTGACCCTCTTTCACAGATGGGAAATCAGTCAAATTATGAATAAATTCATTAAGGGAGTTTGTGACAAATCTGGAGTTAGAGATTTCCACTTGCTTCTTCAGTCTATATAATTTTTTATTATTTTTATAGGACATATTTAAATAGAAATTCATAAAACATTGGAAGAAGTAAAAGTAATAGAAGTAAAAATAATACTTTTTAGTAATAAAAGGAAACATATGTTCCTTGATTTCTTTCTTTTTTTAAGAAAAAGATTCAAGCAATCAATGTGTTTACTGGAAGGGCAGAATGATGAAGATTATAAAACAGAAATCAAATTTAAAAGTTATTCTTCATCGCAGCATTAGGTTCAGTTAGTCATAAAAATACATGAGGGGGCAGAATGGAACACAAAAAATAATAATTAAAAGAAATCAAAATAACCCTGCTCAGTTGAAAAAAAAATATGATATGCTGCTTATATTAGGAACTTTTAATTTCTTGTAACAAAGTTTTGGAGATGAATTTAAGAATATAGAGATTCAATTCTCAATGCATACTCAAAATACTTCTTTTCTTGTTTAATGCAAACATTCCAGCACAGACCAAGATGTTCCCACACCCAGAGAAGGGGAATTGAACAGAAATTCCATCCAATTTCACATCTTAAAACACACTCGCCCTGGAGACATGGTAAAGGTGATTCGAGTCCTGTCACTCAGAGCCCAGGGCTGGGAACCTGGGCTGTCCCCCACACTGACCTTCACCAGAATATCAATGTACGTAGCAGATGGCCACTATCAGCATGTGCCGTGCTGTTCTGACACCTCACAACCAGTGCAGGTGCCAAGTACCAGCTCTCTGTGCTGGTTCCAGGTAGATTTGGCCTCTGGGAGTGATCCAGGTTTTCTTCAGTCAGAAGAGTTAGCACCAGTGTTTTCAGATGAGCTATCACCAGGGACTTGGTGTGGAACCAACCTTCTCCTTCGTTCATCAGGGAAATTTCAGCTGAACACTAAAATGTCATTCTCCAAAAGTGAGTTGATCTCTTTACTCTCTGGAACTTCAGAGCTCTGAAACGCCAAAAGGTTTAGTTGCATTTTACCTGACACCAAATACTACTATTTTCCACAAATATTCCAGCAGAACTGATGAGGATTTGATGGATTAATTCAATACTTTAACTTTGCAGAACATTTAGTATGATCACAAACTGCTTCTTCACCCCACATCAACCAATTACTTTTTCACAACAGGTAAGATAATCATGTCAGAACTAAGAATGAAATTGTCATCAGTGATAGTCCCAGACCTATAAAAAGAGGATTCATTTTAGATAAGGAAATGCAGCTTTTTTGGTTTTGTACCTTTCTCTTTTATCATAGTAGACTTTTTCCCCCACTGATTTCAATTTTTGATTTTCTTGAAAAACATGTAAATTATAATAAATCTGGTTGTATTAATAACTTCCTTCAGAACATCTGATGCACAAAAAATTACTGATACTTCTCTATTCATATTGAAATGTGGTAAAATAAACAATTCTCTAGGTTTAATCATAAATATAGTTACTGTCAGAAAAGATAAAAGTCACCATCTGCTTTGATAGAAGTTTTGATAATAATTTTGGTTAAAATATTATGAAAAATCCAGGTTTTCTCTTTGAAAAAAGAGCTTTCGAGCAGTTATGTTTCCCAGTACTCTCTTCACCCAAAACTGTATTTAAAATACATTTAAATATTTTAGCCAATTCTAGTCCCAGTCCAATGGTTTGCTCTACTTACATTCATAAATGGTTGTCAGATTAGGAATTTGTGATGAATTATGTATGCAAAATATATTTACTTTTTTTTTTTTCCTTTTCTTTCCCTCCAGATATATGTATATCTATAGTTTGCATGTACACAGAGAAGGACTAGTAACAGTTTGAAACAGACCCTGAAGTAAATGAGTTGTTCACACTATTTAAATTATACACAAATCAGTTCTTTCCATAGATCCCTGCCATTTCTCCTGTTTCCCAGGAATAGCTATCCACAAACCCGTTTTCTCACTAATTAAAAGGCAATGAAGTCTGAATCCCCTGACTGTGTGCTGATTACTGAGCCTTTACTCCTGCATGGCCTTGAAATACCTGTTCTGTCCAGTGTTAAAAAGTGAAGTTTTGTTGTCTTTTGGCATAGAAAAAATATTTAGCAATTCTAAAGGTACTTAACTTAAAATTTCTCCGAATAGATTTCCATAAGTGTTACTTAATTCTCAAATCATGTTTGGAGAATTATCTGGGACACAATTTTGATCCTTCAAGGAATATTCTGTGGAGTCTGAAAAGGGTGTACTACTGAATCCCTCCCACCTTCTCTCCACATCCATTGGTGTGGATACCAGAGATCATAAGTTAGGGTTTTGAGGAGGAAGTAACAGATGAAAGGATTTGGATTTGTGCTTTCATGTGAAGGGAGAAAATTTCTACTTGGAGGAAGTGGTCTGTAATGATACAAAGTGTATAATCCAGGTTGACATGGCTTGAACTCTTTTTGAATTATACATGACGTTGGACTCAATGATTTTGGAGGTCTTTTTCACCTTTATGATTCTATGATTCTATACTGAACTGTATATTTGAACAAGTTTTAGTTCTTCTCTACTAAAACAGTTCGTGTCTACATCTTATGAAATGACTTAAAAGAAGAATTAACAATTTTTTTTTCCCAGCAACAAAATGGTCATGTCCAGTGAGATGTTCTTCCTAAGCATCTTAAAAGTCTCTGCAAGATGCTTTATTCCTTTAACATTTGCAAAGTTTTTGTTTCTGTTCTCATGAGTCCTGCTGTCATGTTTAAAGCTGGAAAGGGTAAATGTTGATGCAAACTCATTTCCATCAAAGATACCAAGCTGATCACAAAGTAATCTAAAAGCAAGTACCCCAGGCTCCAGAAAATATATTTAGTCATATTCTGTTTAGTGCATACCAAATGACAACCCAAATTATATGCAGAATCCAGAAGGTTTGAGCTGCTCACAGATAAGAGAAAAAGCTTACTCCACAGTAGATTTAAAGGCTATAGAATGGCATATAATTAAAAAGACAGAACATTATATCTATTAATTTATGACCAGATTTTTGAAGACATTACTGCACCTGGAATTCAAACAAAATGCCAAGGCAGAGAGTCCGATGTTTATTATCGCTAATTTCAAAATTAATTTTCTTAAATTTGCATCACCTCATTAAAAAAAAAAAAAGGAAAACCAGGATTAGACTTCATGTCAAATCCCAAAAGTGATCTCCTTGCAGTTATTTCTGTGGGACATCATCTTTTTGATGTCTCCTCACTTACAGCTGAGCTCCCCTTGCTCTCCTGTCTTGGACCCTAATCAGTGTCCCCTCAGCTGTCCCAGGGACCTGCTGGCTAGCCTCTGATGGCCCCTCTGGCTCTCCTGTTCTTGACAATGCCACGATGTCTGCTGTGCCCCAGCCTGCATCCATGGCTCAAAAACTCTGCTTAGCAAGTGCTTCGTGCCATACACAGAGCTTGGTCCTTGCAAAGATGGGGGCAATCCTTGTTACTGAGCTTCCTGGGAGAGGAAGGGCAGTGCTTGAATCCATCAGGGTAAGCTGCTCTTCCTCTAATTGTAGTGTGTGTGCTGGTGAATGGATATGATACTTTCTTACTTAATATGTAAGAAGGGTCTTTAAAATAATTTTAATATTCTAATTTGTTACCCTGTCTTCATTGTAAAGAATTTTCTTCTGCACCTTATCCCCTTTATTCAAATTCTTCTTTACTAAATCAGTATAACAGACTTACAAGGACTTTACTGTTTTTCCATACTTTAAATCATTTTATCTGTAAACCCATCATATTTAATTCTTTCTATGTTAAGTTAATAAAATTATTTTAGAGATTTTGGCCTTTTTTTTTTTTTTTAGTTTAGGCAGGTACCTGGAGTATACAGCAATTAAAATAATCAGTAAACTGCATCCAATGATGCAATATTTGTTATTTTTGCGTCTCTTATTTTATAATATTCACAACTGATCTTTAGTCTTATTTTTCTGAAAATAATAATGGAAATTAAAGACAAAAAGATTATAAGATTGTCTGGAGTGATGGGCACTCAAAGGGCAGAATGAACTTAACCATAAATAAAACCAATGTTTCTAATTTGGGGTACTCTATAACATGGGTTTAGGTAACTCATTTCCTATTTTAGACAACTGTCAGCATCTTGGTCAAAGGTTATATTTAAACAAATTAATTTTTAAAATTTTCCTTGGATGTTTTTGATTAATTTATTAAGACAAATGTGTTGGGTGTCTGGTATTAGTGTATGCTTAAGGTACTGTATCATTCTAAGCCCTTGTGGTATTACCAGGCTTACTGAACACCATGGCTCATTGGTGATGAAATGGAATTGTGGTGCAACAAGGTCAACAGTCTCCTTTTGAAAGGTGTGGTACTGGATGAGAGTTCATGTATTAAATCCTTTACTCAAAATGATCAGCTCTCACAGGATTTCAGTCATGTTTTGTCCTCAAAAAGTAGAATACAGCCTGGACTAAGGAATATTTCACCAAACACTTAATTTTCATGGCTCATTTCTGAAATTTATAATGGAGCTTTCTTCTCTGTTACTTCGGATTTTTGGGAGAAATATATTTTATTACACTCCCATTTTTAAAGGCTGAGAAATGAGCTTTTCTCATGTTCTTCTGAACTCAAATTTTGATTACTATCTTGTTGCATAACATATGTTGTTCACTAAAACCTTTGGGGTAGCAATATCTTCATGTTCTGCTGCTTGAACATCTGTTGCTGAAATCTCTCCTGCTGAGCATCCTTTTTTGCAGTGGATTTCTCTAAGAATCTTGATTGATTGACTCAATTTACTGTATTGAAGCCATGGATATCTTGGTGTCCTGGACAAGTCCAGTTAGCTGTAGAGGCTTACAGTCTTAAGTTTAGATTTGCCCCAATAATCATGATCATGTATGTTATTCTTTAGTTTATTTTTCTGTTCCTCTCAAGCTGGAAAGTACTGAATTTCATTACTGAATGGTGTGCACATACCTAGAAAGCTGTGAAGATAATACTATTTCAGTATTGGAAAAACATTTCTATTTCTGTAATTACAAGGCTATTGGATGCAGATTTATTATACCATTTAAGTATGACTCTTATATTGGCAAAGCAGAACAGAAATGTGGAAATTTATGTTGATTCAGGAGGATACTAAAAAACAGTTGTGATTCACATCAGAAAAATGACCCCTTCAGGGCCTAATTCAGAAAGAGCTTAAATAAAAACCATTCTGCCAACTGCTCACCTACTGCGGATTTAGCTTCCCACTCCATATGTCCTAAGGAAAAGCCAGGATATTCATTGGGTAAGTGTGAAGGTGTTCAGGTAGGCACTCCTACATAAGAAGAATTAAAAAGAAACCAGGAAAGAATATCTCATTGTAATTAAAAACCATTTCAATTAAAGTTTAGGAGTACGTTTCATTCATTTGCTTCTCAGGAATCTTTTGTTACACTTTCACTTTGTGAAAATGCAATGATATCTATGGAAGGGTATCACTCTTCCCTAGAAGGATGATTCTTAAGTTCACAAAGGATATTAAAGATTGATTAGTTTTATAGCTAGTAATTTTTTTATATGGATATTCACATGATGAGTCTTCTTTCTGTCAAGTCTGTCACAAAACAAATTTTGCTAACCTGATTACTCATCAGAAACGAATAAAACAGTTTAGAGATTTCACTGAAGTGGATACATTACTTTTATTTAAATGAGTAGCTATAAATAAATTTTTATGTTATTTACCATCTTGCAATTCTTAGAACTCATAAATGAACTTTATCATCTGCAGTAGCTGTTGTATGAGTGTGAACGACTGAAATGTTATAATGTTTTGTAAATGTAATATTAGCAAACATAATCAATCATTACTCAAAGTAAAACTTGATTTTCTGAAATATTAGTTATTTGTCTGAACTCTGGCTGGAATTTACAAACTATAACTCTCCTCTCAAAGGATTTGTTTGTGGTCGGTATTAACAGGTTATTAGGAGTCTCTGTCAGCTTCCACAAGGAGTTAAAACACAAACATGAAATTTGGCACGTGTATTCCAGACTGAGAATATGCATGTTTGTGTTCATATTGCTGGACATGTTTGAGTGCAGAGATGTCCACTTGTGGGCAAGGCTGTGATTTTTCTTCCCTGCACTGCATTTGTAGAGGAGTTAAATCTGTGCTTTGAGCTGTCTTCTCTGGAGTTTGCACTGACTGCATACTTGTATGTAAATGGTGTTCAGTGGGAAATTGGGTGAATGTCGAATACTTGTCTCAAAGGGTAGAAATAACTGAGTCCATGTCATTGTCATCTCAATTTTAAGTGTGTGGAGTATTTAAAATTAAGTTAAACCCCATGACGTGTCTTGACTGTAATTTAAATCTTGATTCCTCTTCTAAATTTCATCACTCAAATACATGGCTACTATCTTGGCATTTGTATTTTTCCTGGCAAGGTCTCATGACTTAGAGAGGAGCATAGATCACCTAATTAGAGGGGCATCTGGTACCACTCCTCATGAGCCAGGTGAGGGAAAAAAAGTTCAAGAAAATGCATTCCTGAAAGCAAAGAGGTTTTGTGTTGTCTGAGCCGCTGAGTCCCCTAGGAATTCTTAAAATGAGGGTGTAACACATAATGGAATTCAAGATATTGTGCTTTAAAAGGCTGTGGCAGGTCTGATACTCTTTAAAGAGCAGTGACTATGTGGGATGGACATGAAAAACAAAATACTAGCTAAAAGTGTTCCTGATCAACACTTTTTAGTACTGAAGCTTCCTACATGGTCAGCTAATGAAATACCAGTGACATCCTGAAATCATTAAAGGTTTTATTAACCAAGAGGTCCTCAGTGTTATTAAAAATATTTATAAAATTAATTTGATGGTTACTATGGCCTGTTAATGTCTTCACTTCTGACATACAATCAGTGTACAGTTTTACAGTCCAATGTTATGTAGCAAAAAAAATCAGCTAGCACCAGGACTAGAGAACTACTTATTTGCAGGATTTGAGGAAAGGTTTTTAGTTGAATTGACTTTGGAGAGTAAGAAAAGGACAGCTTATTCTAAAATTGTATAGTTCTTTGCATTTTCTGTATGTACTAACATGTTTTATATAGGAAAAGGAAAAAATTCTAATAAATGTAGCAAGGAGGAGCCAATAAAAGCATTAATTCTTATATATATTGGTCTGATGGCCAGGAACATTTTAAAAAGTGATTAATAGAAATTTATGCATACTTATTGAGCTTTACTTCCCCAAATTTTCATGATATAATGCTTCCCATGCTATAAAAAAATTATTCATCTATTATTTCCTTCCTTTGTCTGGCTGTTTTCTGCCATGTCCTTGGAACCTGCACATCTGACTCCACAGAGATGTCCCTTTCCAGAGTACTAAATCAGCACGAAATCATCACTTTTTGTTATTACTGTGTTGGGGCAGTGTGTTGTGTTCTGTCATGCATGGGCACCAAAGTAACCTGGCACAGGGCAAGGGATGCAGACAAAGGAGCTCACAGTGGTGAGGGGGAGGTGTCAGCATGGAAAACTGCATCTTTGGCCCATAAATTGAGAGAGTGTCTGAACACTTCTCTAGAGACTTCTTAATCAGGGCTGAAATGTCACAGGGATTATGCTGGAGGTAAGGTACCTTCCGGAATGGTTTTGGGCTTCATTTTGCTGCTGCTGTTAATGCAGACTGTCTTTTTCCCAGAAGGGAAATATTTCACTTCAGCAGGATTAGCAGTTTGAAGGAGTGCTGCTTCACACAAGTGGTCCTGTTTCAGTAACCCTTGTTTGTCAGTGTTCTCCTGTGCTTTCTGAGAGTGCACAAGGATAGATGTGTCTGGGCTATCTACACTTCTTCCTGTCAGATTAATTTCAAGGATTTGGGAGCATTAACAACTCCTTTGCTTAGAGTAACAGTAAGGATTTCTCTCTCCCTCTCTTCCATGCCTCTAGTAATTGCCTAGCTCCTGGCAGAGGACTGCAGACCATTAATGCTGCACTGAGATACCAAACTGATGGTGTCCCTGAGACAACTGTGCAACAGAGAGGAGGGGACAAGCCACACTGGGTAAAGGAGCTCCCATCTTCTCTGCTGCTTGGAGGGAATGGATAATTTCACCCAGGTTAGGGACTGGATGGTGCTATGTAGGGGAGGGCGAGGAAAGGAGGCAGGAAAGCTCCAAATTACAGACTTCATGCTCATTGGGTGGGGCATGGAGCTCTTGAGCATAAGAATTAATAATTTCCTACCACTAAATGTTAACAAAAAAAAAAAAAAGAAAAGAAAAGAAAAATAGTCATAAAGTCAGCTGCCTATCAGTGTCCTTGCCTCTTCAAGAGATCATAATGCTGCCAAAAACTCATCAAAAATACATATGTAATTTTCCCTTTGTTTTGGACTCTTCCATGTGGTGTGCAGTCTTGTATGTCAATGGACCAGGAAGGTCAGCCCTAAACTGTGTATTCCTGAGGAACATTTGTCATGCTGTTAAATAATAACCTGTACTGTGGAAGAACCTTTATTTGAATTATGTCCATACATATTAACTAAAACTGGACTGTACCTTCTGTATATATTTAACAGTCAGAAAATCTCATGGATGTCAGATGTTATATAAATTACCAAGTATTTTGCAAGCAGTCTTGTTTTGTGCAAAGCCGTTTTGCTGACTCCCTCTTATCCAAGGTGTTCCTATGCTGATAGCATCTTGTTCTCTTAAGCGAATTTCTTGTAAAAAGATTATGTCAGCTTTTTTATGTTTCAAATTTTTTTTGTGGTTATAACTCTGAACCACTTATGTTCCCCATTACAAATTCAATTATCTGGTTTGCCATAATTCCTACCTGTAATATTTGACCATTTTGTAAACTATACAATGCCACTGTCAAGTTTTAGTGTAACTAAAGAAAGGCTATCATATTCTAAAACTATTTGGAGGTGTTGATTTTTAAAGGGAATAATATATCAATATAACCCTGAAAAACCTACTAGAATAGTTTGCATATATTTATAGTTTATTCCGGTTTCTCTTTTACAGGCTCTGTTGATTTCTTACTTTGCCATTGAATTACTTATACATAAAAATAAAATGAATTATTTGCATTAAAAAAGGAAAGATGGGAAGTTGAAGCAATAGAGATAAACTGCACAGTTGTGGCTAAACTGCTATAAGTAAGAAAGACCAGCAAGGTGTGAATGTTTCTTTCTTTTTGTGGTATACTGATGTGACTAAAAAAATAAGTGTGTGTTGGGTTGTTTGTTTGGTTTTTTTTTTTTCCCCTGAAAAATTCTATTACTGGCCAGTCATCATATCCAAATATCCCTGCCTGATGGAATCTGACAGGATCGCAGCCTATGGGAATATGTCTGTAGGCCAGTATTTTGGTTTTTTTTTTTTGTTCTTGTCAGAAATACTTAAAAGGGTAAGGCCATCTGCTTTCCAGCAATTAGATACTCCCCTTTCAATTGTAATATGTGAGTCAGATAATTTATTCATACCAGGGTAAATGTATATGCTAGCAGTATGGTGGAAATGGAGAGAACTAAGCCTGGCACAGGAATAAATAGCTCTGCCTTACCTCATCCCACCTACACAGACACTCAGCGTGTCACACTGGCTGTCCCTCTGAGCACGCCTTCCCAGCCCACTCCTCCTGCTCTGGGACATGAAACAAAGCTATCATTGCCCAACCACTTGAAGATCTCTGAAGGACTGTGGTTACTTGGTTTAAAACTTTCAGTAGTCCATGAAGACGCAAAAGGATTGTCTGGTTTGGGGCAGTAACACATCAGAAAACAGTGAAAAGAACACTGAGCAGATACAGCACAGCCAGTATGCAAGACAGAGTATCAAGGAAACCAAAGCAAACAAGATGTGGACCAATAAAGGAGACGTTTTTAATCTCAGTGTCACCCAGCAAATAAAATCTGTTGCTGTTGCTATCCAAAAGCCACAGGCTTTGCATTAATCAGAGGCAGGGCTGTAAGATGCTACGTCTGTGCCCTCTCCTGCAGGTGGTGGCTCCAGCAGTGCATGTCAGGGGGTGAGGAGCTGTGTAGCCTCATCCCAGTGGGCTGCCCCTTGGGCAGCAACAGTCTGGTGGGCTCCCAGAGGATGGAAACATGCTGTTGCAGGTTGCAGACCTCACATGGGCATTGTGTGAAGGAAAAACAGCAATTTTCTATTGTGAATACCCACATCATCCTGGAGGAAGGCTGATGTCATCAGCCTTGGGGGCAGAAGGGCATCTGGAAAGTGAGTGCCACACTGGCCATAATTAGTAGTGTATTAGTAGATATTCTTATATAACAATTTACGTTGTCACTAATGAGGCTTTATCCATCAGGATGTGAGGTGTTGATAGTACTAAAACTGGACTAATAATTATTACTTGCTGTAGTGTGATTGGGCTGCTAAAACATGAATCGAGGAAACAGCAAACTCTTGGGTCCACGATTATGGTGTGTTCCCTTTTTCCCCATGATGAGGTTTTGAGTGTTACCAGTGGAAGAGCCTCCATGCGAGAATGAAAAATTTGACTTTGAACCACTTATTGTAGGAATAGCCACATTTAAAGATCCCAAGCCAAAAGCAGAATAAAGAAGAAAAGCCTTCTAAAATTACCCTCTAAAATTAAGCTGTATCCGTCCTCTTAACTGTATTTTTACATAAACGGTAATTACAAAATTTTAAAGAGTGAGAGGTCAAGTATTTATTTCTCTGGAGGAAAACTCTGATATAAGCTCTTTTTATATTCAGAAAAATTCTGATACAAATCTAATTGGAAGCCTCTGGCTATTGCTTTGTTATAGTCAAATAAAAGAAAATATCATAGTTAGTCTGCTTTGAATGTTGGAGAGATTCAGAAAATTTTATCCCACTTCAATTTAAAATGCGAGAATTAATCTACCATTTAAAAAATTCTTCCAATCAATAGTGCATAGCTTTTATGAACACACTTTGATCAAATTTAATTTGATGGAACTGATTTTAAAGCACATTTATCCAATATATAGATGCAACTCTTCCTAGAAATCAGTCTACAGTCTATCATTTGTTTGTATGACATAGGAGATACTGAAGAAGTGAATTCAGGGACTAAAAATATCACAGAGCATTGATCAGAATTAAGATCAGTTCCATCAGAGCAGGTCTAGAAATTAGAGTGGTCCTGGGAGAAATTAGCAATACTTGGTCATCACAGAAGTCAATGGGCTAGACCCTGTGTTTGTGTAGATTAGCACTGAAATCAATAAAGCTCTTACTTTGTAACAACTTTTGCTGCTGTTAAATAAAGGTAATATTTATGACAATGTTTTGTAGTGTTCTGCCTGTTGGAAATATGTAGGTGGCCAGAAGGGGACTGTGTGTGGTGTAAATGCATCATGAAACATTGGGCGTGAAATGGAGGAGAATAATGGAGAAGATGACATGGTTATAGCTGTACATACTTGATCTGGAGGTACTTCAGCAGCATATTGTCCCATCAACAGACTGAACTGTTTAAGAGAGGAGGCAGTGTATGGAGCCTTAATGCAGCATTTTCCATCTGCTATGATGCTGGAGGTTGGCATTAATTCCACAGGCTCGTGATTTAGCGCTCTCACACCTGATGTTCTGTACGCACCCCCGGCAGCCATCAGTGGCAGTGTAGACTGGAATTTGTCTTGCTTTAGGTGAAACAAAGTGATTTTTCCAGACATATTAAATAGCAGAACAGATTGCAAAACTCCAGGCTAGATATCACTAAGAGCTTAAGAGACTTCTTCAGGGCAATTTTTTTCTACTTCACTTCATAAGTAGGATAAGGTAAACACCTACCCTTTATGAACAAACATTGCTTCATGTAAACCCACAGACAGGAGATATTTGCTTGCAAAAGGAAGTTAAAGCCTGATAGCAATGTGATGTGTTTTACCTTTACCTTAATGGAAACGTGAGGATTCATTTTCATTTTGTAGAATGAACTTTCTTCCCACGAATTCTTGGAAAATATACTTCTTCCTTTTAAAACTTCAGTCTAGCTGAATTGAGGTTACAACCCTAAAATGTTTCCTAACACTAATCTCACATATTACCAGGGTGATAATAACATTCTTCAGCTGAGAGTGGTGAAAAGCGAACAAGGAAAAGGTTTGCTGATCTTTCATTTTTGTTCTTTCAGTCACCTTTCCTGAACATATATGCCATTAAATCTTTAGCCTAGGAAGTAGAACAAAGATTTATTGCCTTCAAGTAGAATTTCCCAGACACTAAAATGGAGAAAAATACCACGTTGCTGGTTTACCAAAAAGGGAAGAAATGCATAAGATCTACCTTGTCTGCTACAGTAATATTTCAATAAATGCATGTAGTATTTCAAAATATATATCTTGAAAATTATATATTTCCTTCACTCTCTTGAAGTCCTAATATGAAACACTCATCTGAAATTCATATTAAGTGTTATACATTTTTCAGTTTACATTTGTGTTTTGCAAATGACAGGCTCTTAAGTGAAGGCCAAATTCAAGTAAGAATTGGCAAGGCTTTTTTTATTTATTGTTTATTTTAATGTATGATTATTTTTATGAAAAAACCCATAGTCTTTATTAGTTCTTTACTCATCTGTCTAAAATACAGTGGTTCAGATAATTTGCTGAGACTTAAGTTTAAAATTGATATTTGGCATTGTTTATGGTGCTTTCCATGTATTTGGGACAAGGTAAGTGAGAACTGTTGAGCTGCCCCATTCACATAAAACCCATTGTTCATACAGTGAAACTGCATAGTTCTGTTAGTATACAGAAGGCTTAATGATTGGGTAAATGTGAAAGTTAGGGCATTTCCCCAAAGCATGGAAATAAATCCCAGCTATTGACTGCCTAACTAGAAACGTCAGCTATCACCAACCAGAGACAAACCAAGTGTCTCAAGCACTGCATAAACAGGTATCGTGTCAGTCTACTCTGTTTGCATTTTGCAGAATTCAATCATCAGAATATTTTTTCCCCCAATGCATTTCTTTTTCATGCTTGGAAAAAAAAAATCATAAGTCTATTAGGCATATTTCAAAAAAATAATATGGGTACCATCATGCTGATAAATAGTTGTGTGTTTGCATCTTTATAATATTATATAGCTTTAGTAATTCTTGACACTGATAAATTAGTTTTGTTTTCTACAGTGAATGTCCCAAAACAAATTTTAAAATTGTTTCTTATTCATAAATGAATTAAAAGTAAAATCAGTTGAGATTACCATCTGAATGCATTTATAGTAATTTAAATGAGCTATAGTGTTTGGACCACTTTTTGCCAAAAATAACTAAGTGGATGAGATGTCAAGATGTGGCAGAGTAGGTTGATTTACTTGTTTCACATAATTAATTAAGTTTTCTTCCAAACTTCCAATATTTATTTTATATCTTATAGTTCAGATTTAAGAAATGCTTGTGCTAGAGTTCCATCATTTTCACCTCCACCAATTGCTTCAGTAGAAGATTTTGCCTCTTGCTGCAACCACAGTAATGCCATCCTGCTCTCATGATTGCACAAGCACTGAAGTATTCAGTCAAGTTGTTCCAAATAACAAATTCAAATACCTTTCAGTTTTGAATTTTGCCACCAATGTTTATGTCTGTTCAGAACTCAGAAGCAATTTTCAATATGCTCTGGTTTTTGCCATCTCATCTTTTTCAGGTGGCTTCATGGAATAATTAAGAAGCAGGGTGCTACCTAATGAGTCTGGGATTATTTGAATCTATTTTAAAATAGCATTAATTTTTCTTCATGAGGTTTAGCTTTTTTAGCTTATGGTACTGTAATCAATTAAAGAAGGAAGCCAAGCCCAGACTTTAAAAAAAGTAAATGCATGAGTAATTCCGTGACAATATTTATTCACTTATGATTTGTACAGTGTAGTTGACACAAATATCTTTTCTGTGTCCATGTTTACCTTGCTCAGATGCTGGAAGTGGATTTTAGTTTGTCATCTCATCTGAGATAATAGTATCAAAGGCAGCAAAATCTCTCTAGAAATATAAAGGACACATTGAGCCTTGATGCAAAGTAAAACAAGATTATGGACTTCTTGGTTAGTGGGAACCCTGTGTCAGGACTGTGATGTTGTCTGTCTTCTCCTTCCCTCTTTGTTTAATTCATTGATTACAGTGGAGCCCAAGAGGTGATTTCTGTCCCTCTTGCTTCTGTAATCCGCGTCATTCAGAGATGTTGTAGGAGAAGTAGCATGTACTCATTTCTAGTTATTCCTGTCATGGTTTCTTTAAACCTCTTCAGGGAGTGGAGTGATTTCAAAGGACTCCAGGGCAGGTGGAGAATTTCAGTCCACCATTCAGGGCATGGAAGGTAGGGGAGGGAATAATGAGGTGCTGTTATGACCTTGGGTAACCAATACACAGCTGCTGAAGGTTAAGGGGTTTGGAAAGGACCTTAAAGATCATCTAGTCCCAACCCACCCTGCTATGGGCAGGGACACCTCCCACTAGACCAGGTTTCTCAAGGACTCATCCAACTTGAACACCCCCAGGGATGGGGTACTCGCAACTTCCCTGGGCAACATGTTTCATTATCTTACCTCCCTCACAGTAAAAAAAATTCTTCATAATATGTGATCTATATTTTCCCTCTTTTAGTTTGAAGCCATTACTCCTCATCCTATCACTACAGTTTGTGATGAAGAGTCCCTCTCCCCCTTCCCTGTAGGCCCCCTTCAGATAATGGAAGGTTATTCTGACCTCTCCATGCAGCCTTTATTTCTCCAGGATGAACAGCCCCAACTTTCTCAGACTGTCTTCATAGTGGAGGTACACCAGTCCTCATCAAATCTGTGGTCCTCCACCGGACTTGCTCCAACAGTTCCGTGTCCTTATGTTGGGGACGCCAGAACTATAAGCCAGGTGGGACCTCACCATGGCAGAGAAGAGGGAAAGAATCACCGCATTCCACATGCTGGCCACATTTCTTTGGTTGCAGACCAGGATTTCCTTGACTTTCTGGGCTGTGAGGGCTCACTGCCAGCACAGGTTGAGTTTATCATCAACCACCACTCCCAAATTCTTCTCTATAAGGCTGCTCTCAATCACTTCTCTGTCCAAGCTGTTGGTGTTCCTGGGATTGCCACAACCCAGGTGTCAGACCTGGCACTTGGCTTTGCTGTACTTCATGAGGTTTGCATTGACCCACTCTCAGACCTGCCAAGGTCCCTCTGGATGGCATCACCTCCCTCCAGCGTGTCGACTGCTCACACAGCTTGAAGTTATCAACAGATTTGCTGGTGGTGCACTTGATCCCACAGTCCCATGTCACCAACAAGGATGTTGAAAAGAGTTGGGTCTGTTATCAGCCCCTGAGGGATACCACCGGTCACTGGTGTCCATGTGGACAATGAGCTGATTACCACAACTCCCTGCATGTGGCCACCCAGCCAGTTCCTTATGCACTGAGTGGTCCACCCATCAAATCCATATCTCTCCAATTTGGAGACAAGGGATGGTAACAAATGTTTTGCACAGGTCCAGGTAGGTGACATCAGTTGCTCAGCCTTATCTGCCACTGATCTAGGCCTGTTATACCTAGAAAAAAAAAAATTGTGAGGCATGATTTCCCCTTTGTAAAGTCACATTGGCTGTTACCAATCACCTCTTTATTTTCAGGAGAATCTGCTCCATGATCTTGCACAAAGGTGAGACTGACTAGTCCACAGTTCTTCAGGTCTTATGTTTTCCTCATTTTAAAAATTTGGGTTATATTTCCCTTTTTCTGAACTTCAGAGACTTCACCTGGCTGCCATGATGTTTCAAAAATCATGGATAATGGCTTAGCAACTTCATTTGCCAGCTCCCTCAGGACCCATGGACGAATGTTATTTGGTCTGCTGGACTTGTGCACAATCATATTCCATAGATGGTCTCAAACCTGATCCTCTCCTACAGTGGGTTCAGGATCTTCATTCTCCCTGTCCTTGCATTTGCCTTTCCTGACTTGGGTAGCATGGATGGAATAATTGCTGTTGAAGACTGAGGCAAAGAAGTTGTTGAGAATTTTAGCCTTTTCCTTGTCCAGGGAAGCCAGGTCTCCCATCTCCTTCCGGAGAAGGCCCACATCATCCCATCTTTCTTTTGCTTGCAAGGTATCTACAGAAGCCCTTCCTGTTATCCTTGGTATCCCTGGCCAGACTCAAATCTAACTGACCCTTGGCTTCCTTCACCTTGCCCCTAGCTTCCAGTGCAATTCCCTTGTATTTCTACTAGGCCACTTGTCCTTGTTTCCATTTCCTGAAAGCTTCTTTTTGTTTGCTCTGAATTTTGTCAGCAGATCCTTATCCATTCTTGGAGGCCTCCTGGCATTATTTCTCAATATCCCCCTTGCCAGGATGAACTGCTCTTGAGTTTGGAGGAGATGATCTCTGAAATTCAGACAGCATTTTTGGACCTGTCTGCCCTCTGGGGGTCTATCCCATGAGACTTTACTGAGGAGGTCCTTGAAGAGGTAAACATCTGTTCTCCTGAAATCTGGGGCAGTGAGCTTGCTATGCACCCTCCTCACTGCCCTGAGGAACTCAAACTTCACCATCTCATGGTCCCTGCAGCCAAGGCTGCCCTGCAGCATGACATTCTCCACAGGCTTTTCCCCATTGGTGAGCACAAGATCCAGCATGGCATCTCTTCTTGTTGTCTTCTCAGTCACTTGTGTAAGGAGGTTGTCATCGACCCATGCGAGGAGCCTCCAGGATTGCTTGTGCCCTGCCATATTGTCCATCCAACAGATGTCAGGGTGGTTGAAATCCCCATGAGGACCAGGGCTTGTGAGCCTGAGACCACTCCTACCTTCTCTGACACTATCCCCCTGATCAGGTGGCCTATAACAGACCCCCACTAAACATCCCCTGTCCCTGCCCACCCTTTATTCTTAACCACAAGCTCTTGGCTGGCTTCTCATTCTTACCCAAGTAATTCCATACTCTCCAGTTGGTCATTGACATAAAGGGCTACACTCTTTTCCACCTGCTGTGTGTATTGGGGACGAGCTCATCTAGAGGTCCAAAGAGTCTGGGAAGCTTTTCTGTTAAGTCCTTTGTGGTGCAAAAATGTTCTCCCTTGCAACAAGATAGATTGGTTGGAGTTTTGATGATTTTGAGAATTAATGACTAGAAACTGTCTTGGTAGTTTAACTAACTGACAGTATGCTCCAAACCAATTTTTTTCTGAACTATTGAGGAAATTCAATATATCATGAGTTTCTCATATTTTTATGTGACTACTATCTTACAGTCTCAGTAGTTGCTGAGAAACTGTATGGTTCCCCTCTGTAATCAGGAGTGCCTGGAGGGCACCTCTTGTGTCTGACAAAGCAGCAATCCTCCTGCTCATTCATAGTACATTTCCTTGTCAGCAGGGTTGTTTTTAATAACATTACCACAAAAAGGAGAATAACAGCACTGTGGGGTTTGTAAGAACTCTCTGGAAATTTGTGGCATTTGTTTATTTAGGATCTCCATAACTGTTCTGGCATTTGCTCCAGATTGGGGATCATGAAGCACCATGTCTGAGAAAATAATCTGTATCTTATCTAAATTAAAATCTAAATGAAATCTATGTGCCTTGCAATTCAACCTTTTCTGTGTCTATTTTATTGTTGGGCTGAATTCATGCTCATTTTAAAGAAGGTGCAGAAATGCTAAAATCTCCAAGAGAATCAGTCAGAACAAAGCGATCTATTCAAAGGACTCACAGGAAAAAATAGGAAAAGCAAGTTCAGGTATCACATTAGTCTATTCTCATCCTTTTCTTTCCTTTTTACTGCATACATGACATGATAGGAATGCTGGGTACTACTACTGCTGGTAGGTTTTAAGCTGACTGAGAAAAGTACGAAAATCATGCCTAGGTTTTCCAGGCTGTTTAATTTAAATTTTTCTATATAAGCATAGGGATCACCCAGGAAAACTAAAGATGGCATTCCTCTTTAATTGGCACCTGCCTTTCAAAGTGGGTAAGTAAAGCTTGAACACAAGATGTAAGTATTTCTGAAAACAAAAAAAAACCCAAAAACAACAGCAACAACAACATAAAAGGTGGTAAACACCATCTGTCTTCCAAACAATCAATTTAAACAATTTGTTTAATGTCATTAAACAAATGAAATGTAAAATGTGAGTATTGAAAGGTCTCTGACTGGGTCTGTAGATCAGTCAGACCATTCCTGTTCCACACTTGGCAGAAGTGGCTGCATGTTTGCTCCCTCATGCTGGTTGAGGACCCATACCTCAGGAGCCCCCATCCCATTGGGCAGGCATGGAGGGGCCCTTCACGCAGCCACCATCCTCTCAGGGGGCATATTAATGCTTTGGGAACTTGAAGTTTGATATTTTTTGCTCTTCTCTGTCCTTCCATAAGGGACCTTGTGTATCTCCTTGGAAAAGTATTATGAAAAATCCATGCTATTTTAGTACCTAGCAGAGAACATGTTTGTATTCAGTTTACAGTCAGGAATAGGTTATGTCAAAGATTTATACACTACCAAAAGCAGAATTCTATGGTGTATCTAATTAAAAAAAAAAGTGTACCAACTTTAGCTAGTTCAAAGCCAGAAAGTATTTTAATATTCTCTGTGTATGCTACACTGTATCTTGCAATAGTATAATGTTGCTGCTATCTTTCTTTTAACCTGATCTTCTCACTACTGGAAACAAATGCTCAGGAGCTCAGGGAAGTTTGGTAGGTTACATGCTTTTCTTTTTTTCACCCCCCCTCTTCTGGACTGTGTGGGGAAAAAACAGTCATTGCTCTTTGGAGAGCCACCTAAAACTGATATTCAGCAAATGAGAATTGACTTGTACGTTTTTAAGAGCCTTTTTCATATTATGTTGGTGTATAAATACCATTTATATTTTCAAGTTTATAGTGAGTCTGCAGGGAAAAAACAAGTGAAAAAAAAGCACCTTTTGTGTTATGTCTCAGACTACACCCACTTTATAGAACATGAAGTAGGTGTAGTTTATTCAGGACAAACAAATTCAACAGGCCAAGGTCTTCAGATGCAATGCTATCTTGGTTCTGATTGGAGTGAAGTAACTTTCTTCTTAACAGCCAGTATGGTGTAGTGCTTTGGGTTTCACAGAATCACAGAATGGCTTGGGTTGGTTTGGTTTTGGTTGGAAGAACATCCAGCTCCAATCACTCTGCCATGGGCAGGAACACCTTCCACTAGATCAGGTTGCTCATTTGTGTAAAGCAGTGCTGGTAACACGTCGGTGTTTTGACTTCTGCTGTATAGTGCTTGTACAGTGTCAAAGATTTCTTTTAGTCTTGCTCTGACCCCTCCAGTTTGTAGGCTGGGTTGGGCAAGAAATTGAGCTGGGACAGTGCCAGGACAGCTATCCTGAATTGCCTGAAGGGATATGCCATGCCAGATTACATCATGATCAGCAAAGAACTGTGCAGAGCTGTTGGTTCTTAGAAACTGCTTGGGCACTGCTCTGCTTGTGGTGATGCCATGATGATTTTTTTCCTTTTCTTTTACATACCTTTTATATACCCTTTTATATAGCTTTTATGTGTCCTCATTGCTTTTAGCATGCTTACTTGTAATTCCTTAAGCCTGATAATTTAGCATAGTCCTTATATCCTGTTAAGCCAGGAGACCGAACATCCTGGAGGCCTCACAGCTGGGGCCGGAAAGCCCCACACTATCCTGAGAAACCAAGGTCCTTTCTAGAACACGTCCTGTAAACTAAGATAGGCTCATCCAGGGGGAAATTCCTTGGGATGGGGGGATATCACGCTACCCACTTAAGCTTCTCATTGAGGTATCTTTGATAGATATGCTAATTTGCAAGATCTATAAATTGTATACGTCATCTATTGTGTGTGTGTATTTCCTCCTTGGTGAAGTGGTGCACCTTTAAGGATCCTTAAATAAACTGAGGTTAAAACCCCTTTTTCCCATAACCATGTCTGGCTCTTAATTTTAAGACCAGGATAAGGCAACAGTGGGAGGTGGTAAATGCTTGCCTTTGCATCCCTTTATTCAATCTCCTTCACTTATTAAACCGTCTTTCATCATGACCTATGAGTTTTCTTGGTTTTTGCTCTTCCTATTGTCCCCCTTGCTCTACTGGTGTTGTGGATGGGATGGGGATGGGGAGAGGCCAGCAGTAGTGTGGGTTGGACAGATGTTGACTGCACTGACCACCACAACTGCTGAAGCTCTGTAGTGTGTTCTACAAAGGCAGGTAGAAATGTGTTCTGGAGAAATGTATGTATTTTTTAGAGAATTAGTCAGGAAATACTTGAATAACTATGAATTATCAGCTTTTAAAACACATGTGAAGGAACACTGCTGCAAGACCTTGCTCTTGGTCTATGAAGAATTTGGGTTTTTTTGTATTAATCATGCACAGACAGAAGAATTTCAGAAGTTTACAAGTCACTGCAGCAAACCTACTACTAGGAGAGCTATGGGCTTGTGTGTCAAAAATAGGTGAAAATAAATCAGCAGTGTATTTTACTACTTCTTACTGATTGATAGTGAAAGAGAGAGATTTTCTTTTTCTATCAGATTATTATTATATTCTTCTTTTTCCAGGTAGAATATTGCTGCATGGTCCCTTAAGAATAATTATGATTCCAGAAACTAATTGGAATCTTCCAGAAGCTTGTTACCTACAATCATGTTAAATATATACATCCTAAGATACACAGTTAGAATCACTGGTAAGTTTGTTTAATTTGATGTTTACATAAAATTTCATAGTATTTATGCTTTCTGTTTTCATGTAGTTTCACCGAAAAGCATTGGTTTGGCTAGTAGTGGTTTGGACTTAGAAAAAAAAAAAAAACCAAAAGAAACAAAAAAACCTAGCAACAACAACAAAAAACCCCACCAAAACTGAAAAACAACCCACCACCAAAATGCAATAAAACAGTTTCAAAGACAAAATACATCAAAGAAGTTTAACAGTAAGGAATGAAGAGGAAGCAATTTCTGTGATTCAACCAGTCAATTCATTGAAAGTTTAGCCAGAAAATGAGAGAAGACACTGTACAGCCAATTAATTATTATTAGAGGGTATTGTTTCCTTTTCATGTTGTATTATAAAACATCCAAGGTGCAGTGGTAATGCAAGGACCTTAGACATACAGAGTGATTTTCTGCTTTATCTCTTCTCCTATCATCCATTCAGTATGACCCATTGATGCTGCAGTAACTGCATTCACTAATTATTTAACTACTCTTTGTGCACTTGGATCAAAATCATTTGGCTCAAAGGGCAGATAGGGAAAGATTTCAAAGAGGATTTCTGAGAGTCAGACCTGAAAATCTTATATATTGAACTTTGTCTTGAATTGATTTTGCAAAATGCAGTTGCCTCTTTCTCTGAAATTCAGCAATTATTTTTTCAGTGATAGTCAGGACTTAAGCAGTCAGTGATGGCTCGGATATAGACTCCTCTTTCAAGCACTACAAAATCTAGATTTTGAAGCAATTATCCCCTTAGACTTTAAGTATTGGGAATTGTCCCAACCCCAGCTTTTTTTCTCATTGCAAGAGGGAGGTGCTCAAAGAATTATGTTTTGTGAATGAAGAAAACGCACAACATCCTGAGACTTTGTCTGAGTTGCCAAGCCCATTCAGTGTCTAAAATAATATTACAGTTGTTTGGTCTCAATTTCACTGTAACTTTCTAAAATGATGAAACCTTACAGCCTGTAAGAATGAACTATTGTGCGCTTGGCAAACTGTACATCTGCCAGAGCATGTTCAGAGTTCCCTCTTTGTGGCATAGTGAGATATGTGCGGTGGCTAAAAATTGCGTCATATTTTCTTCCTCTGTGCCAGTGAAAATGTTATTTGGATGACCTTTTTGTTACATAAACACAGCACCTCACCTGCAGATTCTAACCTGATGTAATACTAATGTGAACAACAGTAAAGACTAAAGCAAGAGAGTTTGCTGAATGCATGCTTTATTTTTATCTGCTGACTTGCTCAGCAGACTTCATCACAAAAATGCTATAAGTTATAAAAAATGTGCATTTTTAATGATTATATTTATTTATATATCCTTATATAAATTTAAAAAATGTTCTCCCAGGCTTTCTCCAGATAATGTTTTCTCCTTCTGTAGCATGGCTGTTAATCTGAAAGAGTATCCTACTTGTGAACAGGCCTTAATTTTCAGGGTTAGGGCTCCACTCATTCTTTTTACAGCCATAGTTTCTATTAATTTCATTCACATTTTCTAAAAGAACAGCCTTCTGAAAATTCTTTTGGAGTTTAGCTTTCTTACTCTTGTGAAAAGTAATTGAAGTACAATACCAAAAGATTGATTTAAAAATTGTGAAGAATTAACAACGACCTGGAAATTTGGATTATAAAGTACTGACTTGAACAGGGTTACACCAGGAACCCATAATCCACTCACTTGAGTGTCCTTGGGTGGTCTCTCTAAGGACTTTATTGACTTCCTCATGTTTGAGAAGGAAACAATTGTTTGCCTCTGTTTCTCTAAGTGGTAGGCAATGGCATTCAGGTTGGCATCTGCAGAAGCTGGTGAGCTGGAACTGAGCCCACTGAAGAGCAGAATTCATTTGAAAATCAGAAAGGGATCCTTTATGTGCTTGGTAACATGGTGTGCTCTGCTTTCTTGAGGGTAGAGCAAGGTCTCTGAAACTTTTAAAATGAGCTGCCCAGGTAGCCAGATCGTTTTTCTCACATCTTCTGTTCACATTGACAAGAAGGTACACTTATGAGCTGACATCAGTTAGACCAAGTGAAGGAATTAGTTAGAAGCTGACTCTGAGCATGCATATATTTGTCATACACTGTAAATCAAATTTTCATTATTTCAAATTGTGTTGAAAGATGATGCACCCAATTAAAAAAAAAAAAAGTAAAAGAAATGTAAATGTATTCACTAATTGGTGTAATGTAATATACAACAATGCTGCACAACATCTGAAGAGCCCCACATTTATCAGAACACAATGACCATGTAGGATGCTCAGCTGCATTTTGCAGAGTTACCTCTTTGAAAAGTCCTGCTCTTACATTAACAGGTGGATCACACTCAGGAAGAGCTAATGATAAAGATTTCCTAGCAGCAGCTTCTTAAATACGGAATATGATGTGTTTAGCATATATAAGGTAGCTAATCTGTACAAGAAACACATCACTTAATAAGCTGTAAATTTGGGTATTGCATGATAAAGATGGCAATTCACGAATCAATGTATAAACATAAATACATTATTGTTCAATAAAAACCCCTGAAATCTACTTTTTAAATTAAAACAGTGATGTGTTGCAGTCATTTATTTGATTGCTCTTCAGCTGTCTGACACATGATGAGACCACTGAAGTATAGAGCCAAACAGCCAACACTACATTTAGTTTTGTTTATTGAAATAATGAAGGGGTATTAATGATAAAGTACAAAAGTGTGTAATAGAAAGTAATGTACTGTGAAATAAATTTATGTTTGGAAATCAAGAAAAATACAATAGGAGTTCAAAGCTTAGATGGATTTGGAATCCACTTTATATTGTTTTTATAGAAGAATGGTTGTGACATACAGGCCATGAAAAGCTACAGGAATGTGTTATGAAATCAAATTAATTTACAAAAAATCCAACACTACTTTCAGGCTTTTGTTGCAATACAGCAACTGGAAAAAGGGTTGGACACACGCTACGTAATTATTGACTCAGGTATGCGTTTTCATAAAATATGTTTTTTGTATTCTGTATTTTAGGAAGCCAGTGATAGTGATTGTTAAACTTGAGTCAGGGGACACACAGGGAAATATTGATAAGGGATATGATTCCAGCATGATAATAACAATAATGAATTATCACTTTAAAAAACTATTGAAATGCATGCAGAGATCATGTGCTTCCACATTCTTCACAAACACTTATCACAAGTCAAAAAGTCATCTCTCTTTTAAATAAAGGAAGTGTTTCTTAAAACTTTTTTTCCTAAAACTAATACAAATGTTACCACCTTAAATTATTGGCTGAAAAGACAGATTGGTGTTTGCTTAATAATAGTATGATAAAAAAAATGCTTTCTTTTTACCATGTTGTGTTTTAGCAAAATGACAGATAAATTGACACTACTGAATATGCCACATGCTCTAATAAATTATTGTCAAGTTTTTAATTATTAGGAGAGCCTATTTATGTTTCATTATGTAATACAAAGATTTCCTGGCCAAGTTTTTGAGATCCTAAATCACGTGCTTTAAACCACTTTCTGAATCTCTAAATACTGAGCATTTGTGTGTTACTAAAAACTGAATATTTAACTGACTGGAAAATCAAATAAACACCTGCTAGTAAGCCTGAATTACTGTTCATTACTTTTCAGAAATTCACAGTAATATTATTTGCTTTTAAAATGTATGAAAAATTAAATAAAGGTCCATATTTTTAAAAGCATGATTCCTTAGCATCAATCTCTTGATTTCATTCCCAAACACTCTTTGCTATTTCAAACTTCATTTTTCAAAATAGTTTTCTCATATTCACCCCAGTGATTAAATATTATCTTAAGAGATAAAAGGCTAAATTCATTAAATTCTTCCCACCTTCAGAGAAATAGTTCCCATCAAAATTACATTTGGCTTCATTTTCAGTGCAGTTGTGGTACTGATGGCAGTAATTATAATACATTCATTGGAATGTGACAAAGCTGTTAAAAAAATCACTGCAAATGTATCATGTATGGCAGTTGCCTGGAGACTGAGTGGGCATCATTTGCAGTCTTCACGTATGCAGCAGTCATAACTTGTAAATATTTCAGGGGAGAAAAACACCAAAGGTTTTGCATTCACTCATCATGTTATCTTCAGAAAGAAGACTGTTTTGGGTATGGATTTTTGCATAAGATGGAATGTGAGGTTATACGTCTTAGCTCTGAATCCAATTGTTTCCATTTCAAAAGACCAGCATTTTTTAACTGTGTTCTTTTCTAAGCCACCCTCTAGTGATGAGGAACGAACAGGAGATTAAGTCATTGCCTGGGACTTGGCAGACCTCAGCACTACCCTATGAATATGAATATTTCCTATATAACATTGGAAATATTACTTCTTTTCCCTGACTTTTTTTTTTGTTGTTCAGATCATTGCTGTAAAGTCAATTTGTGTCATGAAAATCACATTCTCTAAAGTCAAAGGAGAGAGAAGAGATCTGAACCTGACCTAAGAATGCCCTATGCAGTCAATAGACTGTCTTCGTTCACGGTGAGTCATGCACTAATTTCTATGACTATATCAATTTTTCTAATGGGGGAACAGCAGTCAGGCCTTATAAGGATTATATAAGGAGAAAAGTGAATAAGGCCATAGTGGCATTAAAACATTATGAATAAAACCAGAGACAAAAAGCTTTCTGTGCACCAGTCATGGAATGAGGTAGGATAATTGGAGCAAACAATACGAAATTTATCAAAAATACAAAATAGCAAGTTGTGCATACTTTGATCTTGCTGGGACCCCTGGCCATCAAAGGTTTCTATACACCAAAGAAAACTAAAGCATCAATACCCTCATCCTCTCCCGAGGCTGTGTCCACTGGAAAAGCATACTGGCAACAAGGCACATATCTCCCTGGGTGGCATCCATGAGAACAGCAATTACAAATCTGTGTTGGAAGCAGGCATTTTTGTGTGGCACAGTGGGGACCTACAGGCTGCTTTGTGGAGGAGGGGCTGTTTGCACCTGGAAATTAGCATGCTTCTGAGTCTGCAAGTAACAGAGTTGGGTATTAACAAAATTGAGAATTTCTTTCAGGAGAAAGAAAAAGTAAGCAGAAACCTTCACTCTTTACATTTACATATCTTTTTATTTTGTTCTGTTGGTTGTGTTTGAGTAAAAACAAACACAGACAATGAAGTCTGCTCCCTAGAGAAATTTTAATCCAAAATAAAACCAGCAGCTGCAAATATCAATTATTTGCCAACAAAGGGAAACTAAGAAATTGTGTAGGCTTTGAGAAGAAAACCAGCCTATACTGCATATTAGGTAAGATTTTTCATGATACCTAATTATATTTAATGTAATTTCCCATAGTTTTATATCAATGAAGCAGGGACAAATATTAAGATATTAAAATATTGACAAAGTATTTTAAGTTGTGCATATAAATCTGAGATGCTCAGCTGCTGAAGGATAATTCCTCAACAAACACTCAAAGAGATCAAAAGAACTAGAAACATAAAGAAGAGAACTGCAAACTTCACTCTAAATGGTTCAGAGGAGCTGTTTGCTATTTATCTATCTGGTATCTGTTTTGTCACAGGTTTATATTTGTACCACACTAGTAAATGATTTCCAATCTGAAAAGCTTCTCAATATTTATAACTTCCCAAGCAACATCAAGCTTTTTCGTCTTCTAACCATGATCTTCACACTCCATTTTAAGTAACAATTACTAGCTGGGGCTACTAGGACTCCTTGACACCTGGTCATAACTTCCACGTTCCCATTTTCCATTCACTAACTAAATGATCAGTGAGGGAAAAAACTGATGGTATGAAACAGCAGCACTGCCTAATTCTGTTGTTTCCACTTGCACACTCTCCCCATGCTGACTTTAGCTGTACAGCTTTACCCATTTCTGACATAAGTTGCATGGTCTCACTCAGGAATGGCACAGATAGGTTTAAACATAGGTTGAAAGCACACTGGGGAAATCCAAAACACTTTGTGGCTCTGAGCTATGGGGCCACTTGCTTTCAACACCACAATTGATGGCCCTGTCAACAAGAGAGCTGTGAGATACTCTTCAGCAGCTCCTCTGGAAGTCCATTGTAATTAAAAGCTTATCTCTCAACAGAACACCAAGCTTCTATGCAACAAAGAAGCATTTCCCACCAGGTAACCTTTCTCAAGATGCTGCTTGCAAAATGCAAAATGTTGACTTCTCTCTACATCATGGGAGAGGAAATTACTGTTTTGCCTTTGTTTCTGCTGCTGTAAGAACATGGGGCTAGAGATGGCTTTTGTTTTCTTTCTCCAGGCTTTCCAAGATAACCAGACCATGAAAATCTGAGAAATGACTTGCAATGGGGCTTATTAAACTTGTATAAATCTGATTTTTATGGGACCTACACTGTGACTTTCACTTACTGAAAGTAACAGTAAAAACTAATGTGATCTTGCAAGCAGATTAGCAGTACTTGCTGCAGAATATTTTGAAATTTATGTCCGAGGAAGAGTATGTTGCTCAAATTGGTTAGGTGCTCAGATTGTAGCTTTCATTTCAAAAAGTAGGAAAATAGCATGTAGAGCTCCTTGGAAATCGAAATGTGTCTAATTATTCACTAGAGGAGTAACTTATCTTTCAGGATGAGGTTAGTAAAAGGAAAACCCAGACACTACTATTTGTCTGTTTCCAACAGAATACATTGATAATATCAATATGATTTGAGAACTGCCTGATAAGCAAGGAGTCCTTTCAGACTGCAGTTTGACAATAGCAATTTTTAAAAATTGGATGGGATGTGGAAAATTTCAAATGTCTTTCTAAAAACTTAATTAACTTCTTTGAATTTATAGTTTTCCACTCTAGATGGATCTATTTTCCACAAAGGTCATGAATTTACAATAGGTATATTTTATCTATTTTGTTTATTGGAGTAAATTTGCTCCATATTATGAAAACAGTTTTGAGTAACTGCTACAGTAAATGAACAAAAAATCGACCTGTACAAAGGTAACACACTTACCAAAGAAATTTTCCATCTAAATCCCTTAGTCATGTAGTGTTATATTCTACCACGACTGATAGGCAAAGTGCCTAGACCCTTGGTGACTATGGCACAAGGACCAAGTTTACCAAGCGTCAAGAGCTTTTTCATGTAATTCCCAGGCTTTCTAGGGCACATCCTGTATAATTAGCATATGAAATCAGTATGAAATGTCAGGAGAGAGAACTAATACAGCTCTGTGCATGTTAAGACTGTACAAAACAGTTCCAAAAATATTTTTACAGAAGTGTGTGCAGTTCTTTCTTGTAAAAAGATACATTTCCATTAAGTAATCATTTTCACATTCTATACATGCCACTACTGAGGTAATAATGCAAAAAAAAAAAAAAAATGTTATTTAATGATCTACTGTGTTGGCTACCCTCACGTTGCAGAACTAGGGAGAATACAGAAAAGGGATCTGTACCCCTTTCCTGATTTCCCCATAAACCTAGTTGCTTACAAACATGGAAATCATGACAGGGACTGAAGCATTCCAGTATGCTTACTGGAAGGTAAGGTTTTCCATGTTCTCTGTACTTTCTTGAGAGCTTTTACTCCTCCTTTCCTTGAATAAAACACTTTCTATTAACATGAAATATGCAGTTATCAAAGGAACCATAAAAAAGCCTTTCCCTTGAAACTCCATTTTACAGCTTTGAAAATACTATCTCACTTGTAGGAGAGAGCACCAAGGGAAAGAGTCTTGGACTGACTTCCTTTAAAGGAATACTGTTAAAAAAATATTAGTTCTTTAAAATTATTAGGCAAGATAAGCATTTCTCAGAGCTGTCAAAGGCTTTTTAAAAATTACTTGTACTTATTCAAAGGAAAGGATGACCCAAATTTTATGTGAATTATTAACCTGTTCTCATTAGAGTCATTGGATGCAAACAAGAAAAGGCAGACATAGCTCTCAGGTCAAAATTCCAGCTGAGCAAAGGAGCTGAAAATATATCATGACACATACCAAACAAGGGGGACCAAGTATCATCTCAGTCTAGTCAATTAATTTATTTTGCAGTTTGAGGATTTCCTTAAGCAACCTTTTGGTATCACTGCTGTGAGTTGGTACACAAACTTTATAGAAGAAAGCAGGTACCCTGAAGTAGGGGAGGATGGAACCAGCTGACCCCTGTGGAGGTACCACATTCCCCTTGACAACAGCGGGGGGAGGGTTTCAGCGTGGATGTCTTGCCATCCATGAAGGAATGCACTTCAGAAACACCTTGCATCAGAATGGGTTTCTGGAGTCAAGGGGATTTGGTTGTTATTTGGAATCTGTAAGAGCAAACAGCCCCCTGCCCATCCTAGCACCTCCCTACGGGATGCACCTGCCAGGTCTGAGGATGTCGTGCAGAAAAATGTCATCTGTGTTTTGTAATGATGACTTTCACTTTCTCAAGGAAAGGGTAGATTTTTAGTGTTCACTAAAGCTGAAGACATGGAAAACAATCAAATAAGGAGTATTTCTCAGGGGATGGCTGTGCAGAGACATGTTGTTCTCTTTCTGTGATATGTCTGTAATTTTGGATTTCATCTCTTGATACTGTTATCATTTTTTTCCCCCAAGAATTACTCAGTGTAGGAACATACCTCTTCTACAGAGAATTTCTTCATTTCAAAGGGCTTCTCAGTGTAAGTGTCCATCCAGTCAGCAGAAGCTTTCTTGTCATCAGATTTTATTGTGGTGTGATCTGGTTTCGAGTTTGTCAGGTTTTTCCTCAGAGAAATGGGTCACCCTTACTAAATTTCCTTGAATGTTTCTTTTTTTGGTTTAGCGTCTGCTTCCATGTACTTTTTTTCATTTGGATTATCTTCCACAAATCTTCTTGATCAGTATTGGGGCATCTCATGTGCAAACATAGAGATACATACTCCTATTTTCATAATAGTGTCTCACTATTAAGTGATTAAGTTCAATTTGACTTTATTCCTTATTGATGAGTTCCCTGAGTCATAACCAACAAGGTACCAAAGCTATGAGTGGCTCTGAAGACCTTTCCTGCACATGTATGGCATATCTCTTCCCATCAAAAGTGAGGGAATGTTACTGCATGGGACAGAATGAGCCATAGAGAACCATTCAACATCACACCTGCCCTGCATAACTTAGAAAATCACTGTTCTGGCAGACCCTGGTGCAGAGCTGGAGTTCCAGGCAGGAGAGTGTCCAGTAGCTCCAGTAATATAAGGGTTCTCCAAATCTCTTTGCTTAAATGAGTAACAGTTCACTTGAGGGGGTACCTGATCATTTCTATTGCAGGAAAGGAAATCATCCCTATTTGCAGTCTCAGAACTTGCCTGGACATGGAGGTCAATCAGCAAGGGCTGGAGAGGAATCCTGAGTTTTTAATATTAACAGTAAGAGTGCATATGAAATTTTCACAGAGACTCCTCTACATAGGTTTTGAGTGTTGCTTAAATTCAGGAACGGGTTGACTATAATCAGCAAATCTCCCATTTTGGGGCGGGTAGAGGTCATCAATTTCCCTTTGTCTTTTGAGCCATGAGGCCAGCTGAGGGAGCCATCAACTTGGAAAGGAGGTTCATTTCACCATTTTAAGTTTCTCCGTTTGTGAGATTTAACAATTTTTTATCTAGCGATTATTTAATGTTATTTTTACCTGTTAAAGTTTTTTGTGTTAGTAGACTGTTTTTTCACTTATATCTCCTCTTATTTTATTTCTTCTTATTGGTGAAAAGGGATTGGTTAAAACAGAGAGAGAATCCATTTAAGAGTGTTCCCCTTCAAATTGTCTTAAACCAAGACAGTTGATGCATGTAGAATCTGTGATTTAATTCAGGTATTCCAGAGAAAAGAGTCAGACATAAAAAGTTAATCTAGTCAGAGATTTTCTGACTGTTTTTTCCTTACTATTGACCACAAACATAGGCTGACTTTATTTCAGTGCCATTTGTCCTAAATATTCTGAGGAAAAAGGGCAGGTTTTTCTTGGCAATCCAATAACTCTAATGAGACCAGGTTAATAATTCACATATTTTTTTCTTGATTAGTCTTATCATTAGGAAAATATTTGTGACAGGTCGAAGTAACAGGCATTTTTTATTACTTACATCTTAAATTTGTCCAGATGAAAGTAGCTGTGGAGGATGTAACTAGAAAGAAGTAACTCCTCAGAGGGGTTTTTGTGTTCAGACTCAGGTGGAAAGGAGTTCTGGTAAGCACTGGGAGAACAGAAGCCAACATGAGTGATATCTGAAGAAGTAACATCACTTCTCCATATGTAAAAAATATTTATGAGTCAAGCAAGATATTGCTGGCTGTACAATCATTGCTTTTTGCCTATTGTTTCCTGTGGCTCCCAAATTCTTTATCACTGTTTCCCAAAACAGTCACCTACCTAGTATGTTTGTATTGATGGCCTTTTTTGGTTTGGTTAAACTGAATTATTGTTGCCAAAGACTCTCTCATCTGTGTCTCTCCTACCTCTTCAGTGCTTACCAGTCTGTCAAGTCTTATGTCATCTACAGATCTTCTTCAGTAACACTTTAATGTTGTCTTTGAAGTAATCAGTTAATATTTAGGATAATTTTAGCATGTGAATTGCCTTGTAGAGGACCCTACTGGTCTCACAGAGGTTTTCCACTCACAGGGGTGCTAAATTGAATAGTGCCATTTCTAAACCATGGCACTATAACCTTGTGTCAACTTTAAATACAATAGTATATTGGGAATTTAATAAATGAAGGTAGTCTGGTTTTGGGGTGGCTTTTTAAAGTAAGTTTCATAATTGTTTTTTTTCAGTTTCTAATCTCCTATTGAACTCTCCTTGCTTACCTCTTATTCCTAAACTAAATTCATAATACTAAACATGGAAAGTTTCATCCACTGTGTGAGATTGCTCAATATAATTATAAGATTCAGGTGCAAATTGAGACTAAAAATGAAGCAGAGCACTCTCCATGTGTTTAGGCAGCTGTATGTCATTATTCAGCCTGGCTGCACAGTCAAAAATGTCTAAAAGACACTATAGTGAGAAAAAAGAAAATACATTTAATGGACTGAAGGGGACCTGCAAGAGAGCTGGAGAGAGATTTTTAACAAGTGATAAGAAAAGGGGTAATGGCTTCAGACTGAAAGTGAGCACCTTTAGATTAGATATTAGGAACAAATTTTTACCATGAGTGTGGTGAGGTACTGAAACAGGCTGCACAGAGAAGCTGAGGATGGTCCGTCACTGGAAGCATTCTAGACAAGGTTGGATGGAGCTCTGAACAGCCAGGAAAGTCAGAGAAACTGTGACATTTCTAATAATTATCAGGATTTTGCACTGCTATTTATAATTAAAAACCTAACTTCTCTGTGCTATTTACTTCTTCTGAATTTCTTGATAAAATACACAGAAAGAGGTCCTTACTCAGAACATCTCACGGTATATTTTATTCAAAATTTATATATCGCATTAATACTTTCTGTGAGAAATAGTGAAGTTTGGACAAGAGTGCTTACTACTTAAATATGTGGAAAAGTAATGTGCAAAAAAAAAAAAATAAAACTAGTAATTAAAGCAAATTATTTTGTCTTGGGGCGAAACCATGAACCCTTGCTATATTTGATTATTGAGCTGCCTGATGGACTAGGAAAGCATGTGGGTAGGAGATTAACAGCTCAGTCTGTAATACAAATAATGTGATTTATTCAACTATTAACATGCACTATATATCACACAGATACACTGTTATAAGAGGGAATTTAAAACATTTTGCTGTGATAACTTCCATAAGAAGAAGGCATCTCATCATTCCATTCGGGATTGAAAATAAAATGCTATTTCAGCTTTTTAAAAGGTTGCTTTTACTGTCTACTACATGATATAAAGGGGGGGAAATTTTAGGTACATTATCAGAGTCCTGTGGGTAGGGATATTTTCCCTTTCTTTTTTTTTTTTTTCTTTTTTGTTTGTTTTTAATTTTAAAAACTTGGAGAAAGAAAGGAAGAGTTTAGGAAACCTTTTAATTTCCAGTATCTTTGGGGTTTTTTTTTTTCATTTCTTCTCACATGGATAAAGTTTATAAAAAATCTGTGAGCAGGAAGGTCAATATGTTTAAATAGAATTCAAATCTGTATCCAGACCTACTGAAAATCTACTCTGCCAAAATTATCTGTACTCTGTGGTACAAAATAATGGTTTTGAGTTGCTTTTCGAGCAGACAATTTGACATGCACCAAAGACATATAGATATATTAAAAAATGTTATGCTTCCTATATGGCATAAAGCAGAAAGAAGGTTAAAGAGCAAAGCTTACACCTCGACTTTCTTTGCTTCTACGCGATAAAAGCATGTTGTTGTGTTCGCAGGGGCAACAGCTAACACGAACTAAAAATGAATTTTCTTTCTCATCTCCAGCTGTAATTGACTTTCATCTTCTTTGTTGCCACGGGCTAATATTCTGTACACCTGCACTCAGCCAGGAGTATAATGAAAAAGAATCAATCTCTGAAAAGAAAGTTATCACCAGCCAATAACATTGGGCCACTTTCATGGGTCTTGCAGTGTTTCATCCAATTGCCAAAATGCCTGGCCATTATGATCTGGAGACAGTCTCCCAGCTGCTCTTCCTGGTGAGCACAAAATCACAGTGTGCTACGCAAGCAATTTAGAATCCGGTATCAAAGCAGTGGAATTCATTAGGGCAAAATGAAAGCAGTGTTAATTTGTGTATCCAGAATAGATTGTCTAAACAGGCATGGACAAGAATGCATAAAATGCATTATTTCTGAGAAGATGGGTGAGTGCTTCTCTATTCTCTCTGCATCGGCTTTTTTTGTGTTCAAAGCTGCTTGTGTTCTGTGATTTTCTGAGTTTATAATTCAAGTATTGCAGAAATTTATTGATTAGTAGCAAACTGCCAAGGCATTCACTGAGAATATTTGTGTTCTAGGCTTTTTGCCTGCATGTACAAGTATTCTTATCATGACCGGGTAAGCATTGCTGTTAGATTGTGTTTCCTGGTGTTGACATTCATAATTTTAAATGATCACTCTGCAAATTTGCCACAGAAAATTCATTTATTTCAGCAATTACTTCTGCTACTAAGCTAATTTGCTTGAATGCAAATATACAGGTGATCTGGATATTTTCAAAATAAATATAATCAATTTTTGACTGCCTTGGGAAAGTATGCTTATGTTTTGTGTAGAAGATATATATAAAATACAGCATCACTTCTAGAAGGGTGATGCTTCCAGGTTTGATGGACTTGATCTCTACTCTAAATCAAAACTGATGAGTAGTTTAGGATATATCATAGCCCTGGCACAGAGCTTTCTGTCAGGTGGGCAGAACCAATTGTTTCTCTGCAGAAGGACTTCATAACTGGAAATATTATAATGAACTTTTTCTTATTTTTTCACCCTTAAAAACTGCAATTGAAAAACATTTCAGAACTGATTGTAAAAAGAATTTGAAATGCTTGGGTTTTTTTTTTTTTTTTCTGAAGACGCTTCTGCCAGAACTCAACAACAAACGATTAACAATTCAGGTAGAATTTATTTCCACAGGGTCCAAGATAAATTTCTCAGCATGAGAACCAAACACCATGTCTCAAGTCTTTCTAGTCTAAATTCAGCCAAGCACACTCCCTGCACAGCTTCAGACAACATGGTGGCATATCACCTTCCACAGGAGAAACATTTTGGAGAATCTCCAAGTTCTCAAGAGAAGCTCAGAGGGAAATGTGTCCTGTGAGAAATGTACTTTTCACTTTCATTTAAGGGTGTCTGAGTTCTTAACAGGGGAGGAGCTTAGCAGAGTGAATTGTCAGAGCTTATTTGGAGAGACAGCAATCTACAAGCCCAGACAAAGATTTAGACAGCTGGCAAATCAGACATAAAGAGGTTCTGCAGATGACTGAGACATGCAGAAAGGACTTTATCACGTGCTTAAGCAGGAATTGAACTCCACAGATTGACAGACAAAATCTCAGCTAAGATGATGACATGCTGCATTTCTGGGCTAGCAAGTGTCAGTGTCTTAAACTATTTTTTGTCCCCCAGTACAGTTATTCCACCTGTGGTGTGCTCCTGTGACAGTGTGATTGGTGTCAGTCTATAAATCCAGCATGACTGGCTATTTCTGAAGTATCCCAGATGTTAAGGAATGAAATGGGTTGAAAGGAGGGAATGAAAAGTCAGTTTATAGATATATTAAAAATCTTTGATTTGTTCTTTTTTCACACTCTTTTTGTGGGGCTTGGATTACAATTTGGTTCTGAGAAAAGCCAAGACCTTGTTCCATTCGTGAGGCCATGGACATGCCCAGATTTGATCTCTGAAAGCGGGCTGATGTGCTGTCTCGTGACATGCACTGAAGCATAAAATCTCCAGGGAGTGTTCTCTGGCTTGCTCGTGTGGGTTAGAGAGCCTGGCTGAAATCACCTGGCTTTACAACCCACACCCTGAGCTACAGTGGAGTTATGCTCTCAGTGGCCTCTTTCTGTAGACAGAACCTTCTTCCTGCAAACCTTCCTGCAGTCTTCCTGCAAATCCTACTTCAAATCTGTCTGGTAAAGCTGAAGAGAGTCTGCTCCCTGGGTCATCTTTGCAGGTTTATTTATACTGAGACTGGTCTAGCAGAAAAAAAATTATATCTGATCTTCATGGGGACATTTGTAAAGAAAAACTTTAATGATAAGACCTTTAATGATAGAACTCGAAAGAAGAGTGCTTTCTTTTGAAAGTGTTGTGATTAAATGTGGTCAATTAACATCATGTTCCAAAACCACTCATTATAAAGCCAATTATATGAGAGCCAAAACCACACAGTTCCTTCTGGATGAAATGGAAATAAGTCACACTGAAAAAAAATTAACTTTTCAACTATATTCACAGTCTCTAAACAGGTCCTCAAAAATTAATCCCCGTGCTGCCTTCCTTCCTAACACTCCGTGCTGCAGCCTTCACCTCAGGCTTTCACAAAGCTCTACCAGCCCAGCAATTCCACTCTCTCTGGCTCAGTCCAGAGAGGCTGATTGCTATTAATGTGATACCCTAGATTTATATCCTAACATTGGAAATGTCAGGTGGTGTTTTCCCATTGCCATGGTATGCTACAGCTGTTTTCAGAACACAGTTAGGCCAAAAGCTGATTTAAATTATAGCTGTAGTGCCATCAAATGTGATTTCACTTGCACAAATCTGAAAGCAGAGCATGTGCCAAATGGTTCCTATAAAGCAGTTCCTATATACACTCCTTGTGTAGCTGAAGTGCAACTTTATCTAGAACAGAGAAATTTCCTCAGACACACGCAATAGAACAGTTTCTAAAACCATAAATCTGCTTAATGTTGACTGCTTGTACACTCAATAAAATAAATTGATCTTATAGTATATTTTTTGGTATTAGCAGATAAACAGCTTTCTTTTTCTGTTGTTTAAGAAAAGGAAAGAACAGCATCAAGCAGGTACATATTCTGCACTTCCACTGATCCATTTATTTCTCACTCCTCACTTCCTGTGCTCTCTATCTTTCTGGGCTTCCACATCTCTCCATTATTAGGACCGTGTTTTGAGGGTTTTCAAAAATAATCACTTTCACTGGATGATTAATCAGGAAGTGAAGCTAATCAGAAATTCCCAAAGGAATATACCAATATGGCAGTTTTAGTTATTGCACCTGAAATCACTTTTTTTTTGATCATAGCACATAAAAAATCTTCCCTAGGCACACTGACTGACAACTCAATTCTTATTATTTATGTGGATATTTTTTTCTGGAGCAAATTTAGTTACAGTTTTTACTTTTTGGTTCTTGGAAAAAAATCCTACCTCGTTGTCAATATTGCAAGACATTGCTTTTCAGGGGATCAGCAGTAGCTAAGAAAACAGGATCCCAGGCTTTCTTGAATATTCTAAACCTCAAAACCTTGTCCGAGACTGAGAAAATGGAACAACTGCTGAAGCACCAGGCTCCATATAAGTAAGTCAGCAGTTACTGTCATATCCATGTACTTCTCTCTGAAGTTGTTTTCTTTTCTGAGGCTACTCAGTAATTCCTTCAGCTTAATGAGCTAACATTTGGCAACCACTGAGCAACATTGATTTAGTGATGTGACAGTCTTAAAAATCTGCAGCAAATGTGCTCAGAGCTGGCTGCTGGCACTCTGGCATATGAGCAGGTACTGACTTCAACTGAAAACATGTATTTTGTTACTGACAGAAGCTCCATGTGGCTTCTGTGGTACTTGTTCTGTATGTCAGCCTCTGTCAGTGTGGAGCTGCTCGCTGTCATCACATGGAATTAGCCTATCTTATAAACTTATTGACTTGTGGGTATTAGCAGCCAAGGGAGATTTTTAATTCATAACAGTATCCCAAAGCATAAAGAATTCTCTCAGTGTTTCCAGTCTAGTTGAATTTTCTAATATTTTAAATACTGCAACCATACTTCTTGATGTTTGTAATTCAAGCTTCCCTTGATAATACAGTTTTAAAAAATCTGGAAGCTTATCCTTGGGAGTAAAAACTGCATTGACTTCTAAATAATGGATTTATAGTACTGAAGACTATTATGTAATAGACCCCAAAGAAGTATTAGTATTCCTTTCTAGAAAGTGGCACTTCTCAATATTATTTATTGATGTTCTGTGATAAAATTCTAATCCAAATTTCCCTTTGATAAACCTCATTCAGAAGTCAGTGGAGGCAAAGGTTGTGAAATAGAACCAGAATGGAAACAACAGCTAAAAAAAATGATAGGAACACCTAACCCTCTTTCCCATTATTCTTTTTT
>VXAC01006837.1:30344-62926 GCA_013399225.1 Rhipidura dahli | reverse complement strand
TTTTTTTTTTTTTCCCAAAAATCTGGGGCACTTACACATGTTTCTTAGGATTAGAAAACAGATCTACATCAGCAAAGTTGTATTTAGAGGAGAAAAACACCCATACATATCATATAGACCCTGATGTTTATTTATGCCTTCTCCATTTAAGAACTGCTTTTAGACATCATTTGAAGAAATTTCTGAAGCGTGACTATTAAACCACTCAGGTGATAATGGGGAAATAATATTCTGACAGCACCGTGCAGTTCATCCTGGATGTCATCGAGCAGGAAGAGTGGAGTTTCAGGAACATCCAAAGGTCTAAGTGGTTTTGGTGATAATTGCAAAATATTTTCTTTGGACTCTGTCATTGCAATTCTCAGTATCAGGTCTGCATGATATTATTATCTCCATATTGAGTTCAAGGAACCCTAAAAGTAGTTTCTTTTCTTTCCTTGTGGAACTAAATAATTTGATGACATGGATATTAAAATCCATTTTAAGTCTGCTGTAATTGGAACTTATATTTTATTCATTTTAATTTGGGAAAACAAGGATTTAAGGCAACAATGAGGTCTAGTACTGTTATTTGACTTGGGGTTTGAGAATTTCTTTTAAAAGAATAGATAAATAAGATAATGTTGTGGTTTAGAAATGGAATTCTCTCCTTTAGTGCTCCCAATAAAACAGGAGTCTCCAACAGGAGGTAAAGACAAAGAACACAGTCTGAGACAAGAAACTGGCAACAGCAATGAGCTGAAACAAGCAGTAACAGCAACAACATTTATTATAAAAGGTATAAGAAAAGAAACTCTTCAGAGAGAACACAAAACCCCCCAGTAACAGACAATACCAGATTGTCTGCCCTTACCATGTGTTCTCAACCAGACAGAACCCTGTCTCCCTGGAACACTGTCCCATTCCCTTGCCCCCAGCAAGGACATGAGGTGGTCTAGAATAACCTCCTGGACACATCCTCTGCCAGCTACTGCAAAATTAACCCTGTCAGGGACATAACAAAGACATATAAACTTAGCCAAGGAGCACTTAATCTCTATGAATTTAATCGAAAGGGCACTAGAAAGATGAAGAGTTTTTTAATCCTTATCACAGAAGAAATTTCTAAATAAGTTGCAGCGCCAGACAAGAGCAAAACAACTGGTAATCTCTGCTTTCTCACTCAGAGATCTCTCTAGTGATGCTCATGAAGGTGTATATGGTCCAATGTTTACAGCCATGTGTTTACATTTTTCATCTTGCCCTCCCCAGATTAAATATCAAGCCTATATTTTTCCTAGCAATAAACACTTTTTATAACAGAAGAGATAAGAAACTGATTTTTTTTCTGCATTTACCTGTACAACTGTGAATATATTTTTGCTAACTGGAATTACAACAGACTGATAGGAGGATGTTGCTGGTATTTCATAGTATTTTCTGTAATGAGGTGGACAGACTTCTCTGGATGACATCATGTTTTATACCTAGGAAGAAATGGGTTTCTCTGGCTCCCCAGATACATCAGTGAGTAAGATTTGGTTAAAGAATATATTATAATTGCTCACCTTTGTGGGAGTACAAATAACATACTAGATTTCTCATGCAGAGGGATGTCAGAAAATTCTTTGTGTTCCTGGAGATTTCAATAGTCTGACAAGATAAGGACCATTGCTATATCCTGTATACTTTGAAAGCAATCATGATTCCTGCTTTTTAATACTGGTTTTTTTTTCACGTGGAATATGGATAGGGCATGGCAAAAAATATAAAAATAAATATATGGATATAGATATATGTGCTTATTTAAAAAATTTCAGGAGTTTTTCTTAAACTATTAGTCTTTATCTACAACTGAAATAAGGCATATATTCATGGATTTTTCCAAGGGCTATGGACTGGCTTTTCTGCTTTCCTACATCAAGTAAATGTCCTTTTTCAGTGAAGTTACAGCTTTCAAAAGATCTGCAATAAGATTTAATTGCTGGAAATTAATTATGACCTTTTAATTTGGTAAACACAACTAAGAGTCGTGTTACTTCATTAAGAATAATTTAAATATTTATTTGGTCTCTCGAGGAGTGAGACAGTACTTCTCAGTCATCTTGATGCACGGGAGTAGCCCTTTCACAACATCACTCATGTCTTTTTTGCAAAAGGAGGTGTTGGTTTACTCTTGTCCTTTTAAATCCATTTCATGAACTTGAGATCTCTCTGCTAGCTCACATAGCTGTAACAGCCCTTGACTATAGTCCATATCTCATCTTTCCAGACTGGCACCATCTTAAAAGAGTAAAACACTAATGTCAAGAAAGCCGGCTCAACAGTTGCAGGTAATGTTATTCTGAGTGAATTTTACCTTTTCAACCAAAACATTTGCATAAAAAGCAAGTTCCATCATCCCCAAACTATTTTCAAATATAGTCAGATTTAAACCAAATATTATTCATAGATTGGAAGAGGGGACTAGAGGAGAGGGGAGAAGGGGGAAAAGAAAGGCAAAGGGGCAGGGAAAGAAATGCTTTGCAGAAAGAGCAGTTGCACTCCCCTTTCAGAGTGCGCTGTGGCAGATGCTGAATGACCCACGGCTGGCTGTGCTGGTACCCAGGGGCAGTCACAGAAGATTTTCCATCCAACTGGCACATCCCCCAGGAGGACCCAGGGGTTCAGCAGAGATTGTACCACCTCTGCTGTCGGTGAAGTACAGCTCCTTACTATGTGCTAAGAAGAAATACCACAAGAAAAAAAAATAAATGAACATATTGCAGATGCCCAAAAGAATGTATGCAAAAGGCACTTGAAAGATGTACTTTGCCTTATGCCTTATTGTACTGCATCGTGGCCCCACTGTAGGTGATTCCTTTTCCTGGTCTTAAAATTAAGTGTCAAACATGGTTAGAAGGGAAAAGGGGATATTTTTTGGTATTTGTTTTAAGGATCCTTAGGTGCACCACGCCCAGGTGGAATGAGCTGAAATGCACACCCCAATGCACACTCACAATAGATCGGGTCTAACATTGTCACTAATTAACACATCTATCAAAAATTCCCCAATGAGAGGCTTGAGTGAGCCCCCCTTCCCAAGGAACCTTCCCCTGGATGGTTCCATCTCAGTTTACAAAATGTATTCTGGAGAGGAACTTGGGCTCTGGGCACACTGATCCCTCACTGGGAAGCTTCTAAAATGTTCAGTCTCCCAGCTTGACAAACAAGTCCAAGAAAGTAGACAAAAGCACTAAGAATACAGAAGTTGTAGAAAGGTATGAAAGAGGTTTAAAAGAAAAGGCAAAAAATCATCCCATGGCGTCACAGGGAAATGCAGTTACTTTGCATCTTGACTAAGGAAATCTCTCCCTTCTGCTCTACAATCCCTATGATTAGATTACTGGTTTGACAGCAGTAGTTTTTGTTTGTTTTCTCAGAGCAGTTCTCTTTTTTCTTTTGTTTTAATGTTACCTTTATCATGTCTTTCATAACAAGTGCTTTGGGGTTCTGAAAAACCTCATTACTACTCCTAACATGGTACAGTGCAATTACTCTGTTTTGTTCAGGGGTTTTTGTTTCTTTTGCTGTTTTTTCACCTCTGCTCATTTTCCTTGTTCTCCTGCCCCTGCCTAACAAAGATTCATTGAAATAGAAAGCAGGCTTGTGATAACTGCCTGTTATGTTTTTGCTTAATGCACTGTGCAAAATATGACAAGGATGAATGTTAGTAAATGCAACAGCAGTCAAAATGTTTCCTTATTCCAGCTGTTGTATCCTCTATATGCGGTAGGTAGAAAAGATGTTCAATAAACTAGGAGAGTAAATTGTAAATCTAGAGGTCAAAAAATGCTACTAAATTTTTTTTTCTTTCCATGAATAGGAGAAGGGTGATGAAATAGTGCAGTATCTCAGCCTAATATATATATTTTTTTTCAATCATTGCTGTCTTAACTTTCTTGAACATTGATAATAAAAATAATCTTTTCAATACATACTGCAGAGATATCTTTGTGCCATACTGAAATTGATCGTGATTGCTGGCCCCTTCAGCTAGATGCTGTTTAACTAAGAAACCTTTGTGTTAATTTAATTCAATTTAAATCATTCCTGGCATCCTCCAAACAAACTGTGTTAATAAACCATTCCAGTCTGACACACATTTTTTCAAACTGCAGTCACTGTGAAAATATTATTTAATTTATCTAATTGCTATACACTTACTTTAAAAGCTAATCTGTCACAATACCATATGTATTTCTTATATTTTCTGAAAGAATATGGTGTATTTCCAACCCCCTACACAAGACAGGAAACAGTTGCTGTCACCCATACTCTTTCTTCTTCTGGCTTTGATTCTTATACTTGAGAGGTATCTGCATGCCAATTTTATTGCATTGCTAATCTGAATATATTCATCCTGGATGCATTCATTACCTCGGGCTAACTTCGGTATTCCAAGAAAAGATGAGGCATGATGTATATTCATTTTTTCAGTTCTATAACTCTATTTGTTTATTGGTAAATCAATCTACTTCAAGCCTCAAATCGAGGCTTGCAATGTCAGACTGAATCAAGAATCAAGCAATTCCCCAGCTTCTGTTCTGACAGAAATTCCAGGTTTTTCTGCAGACCTTTGCATAAGATTTACTCCGTAAAGAAAAGGTATCTCTGTAGGTGAGAAACAGACAACTCTATTAGCAAAGGTTGCCAAGCAGGATGACTTAAAAGTCAGCCTTAAGTGTAAATTTAATTTAAAGGCAGTGACACACTTGTTATATTTAAATGAGACTCGGAGAACCTGCTTCGGGAAGTATTGAGAGCTCAGGGCACTATAATTATCATGATCAGATGCATCCAGAGTAATGGATAGATATGCTTGTTTTGTAAATGAACAAATGTGTGTAATTGTATAATTGCTTTAACAATAAATGTCCTGCAGGATATCTGCATATGGAAGCTTAATTATGATACATATTCTTCTGGAAAGAATCAGAAAAAAAACCCAGTAAGTCCAGAGTTGTGTGCAGTCATGTGTGCTTTTCTAGGTTTTGAAAAATACTGAAAGAAAGCACAAAGCTCTTTAAAATGCCAGTTTATAAACTGATTTATATTTCTGGATTCATTTTGTCCTACATGGCCCGTTAATAGATATGGAGGAGCCAGCCCCAGTCCTCATTCCAAACAACAGCTTTCAGCACTGCCTTCAGATGCGGCATTGCCACACGGTGCTTACAGACAATTACATGGCTTTGCACACATTTCCATTTCCTGCCCATCTCTGCCACAACTCCTACCCTGAAAACCTGGGTCGCTGATCCAGCAAAGCTTTACTGCCTACAGCAGGACATTGCATGCAGAAAACTTTTGGGTCTTCACAGAAGACTGATTTTAACATGGATGCTGCTAGTAGCCAAAATTTTCCTTTCCTCCATTTGCCAATGGAAGTGGACCAGGAATATCAGCTGATAGGACTGATCCTTGCTCTTTTCTGTACATTCAGGATACATGTTCACGAATTCCCAAGGCAATCACCAAATGAGCAAACCCATGCAAACTTTATGGAGTTTTTTAATACTTTATATTTCAACTCTGTGAAAAAATAATATGTTTCACAGTTGGCATTTTTCATACAGTTGCCTTTTGGAATTTTTAAATTCCTTCTGTGCAGAAAGTAGAAATTTTATTTTTCTATTGGGACAATAAAATAACCTACCCAAGTGGAATATTTTAGGTTATACCGCAATACTTCTGTTTGGTGCTGAATGTTAACATTTCTTTTAAAGGTTTTTCTCCTGAGATGCATCAATGAGATATTTCCTCTGCTTATCTCTTCAGGAATCTGAAAATGTAAGATATGAAATATATTACCTCATAGGAAATTTTTCTGTGAATTATTTTGCAGGACACCTGACACTGAGCCTCTTGTTTTGCAGTCATAAGAGTCTTATTTAAAAGCTGTCTCTTGCTTTCCTTTCAATTTCCACACTTCCTTTCGGACATTCATAATTAACAGCAAATCTCAGGTTTTATTTTATTCTTCCTAATCCTTTCCAGGAGATGTATGGGAGACACTCACTTCACAATCCTGCTGATCAGAGCTGGGTAAATGAGTATTTCTGTCAGGAGGGTTCGTGCCTTTGGAAAGGTTTAGAAAAAAGGTTTTATTTGAGAATAAAAAACAGACAGATAGATGTTAGTCTGGGAACTTCAAAAAAAGGAGAAGCCTATCTGTGTCTCTCTAATTCATTATGCTGCAAAAAAATGTTGAAATGTTTTCCCTTAAGCCTCACCCAGCAGAGTTAGTATTTACAGGGCATTACATGAAATAAGATGTTATGCTGTGGGGAAAGCATGATGGAAGGGGGTAAAGATGATAACTGTATAATATAAATTTCAGGGGGAAAACTTGCTATTTTGCTCACAGGCAGAGAGAGTAGGTGGAGTGCAAATCAAAACTACCAAAAAAGATCAGGCTGATCTCAAGGTTCAGGTATACATTTCACGCTTCCAGGCAAAAAAAAAATCTCTGGCTGTTTTGTGAATATGAAAGTGATACAAAGCTGAGGCTGACTTGCTCTTTGCCCTATCACTCCTCTCAGCACGTGTGGGCCTTCTTGACTGTCCTCAGCTGTGCTTCCATCTTTCCCATGGCACCTATTAGGGATTTCTAGAGATAGCAATTAAAAATTTGAAATGTTGAATTTTTCAGTACTGGTTGAAAAGGAAGGCTTACATAGAAGCTGAAAAGGTGGGCAAGTCTACCAATTGCAAAGTGCCTGTGTACTTCAATAAGCAGGGGAGTATTTGGGAACCAAATTTCTGGATTTCAGCACCTCAATTCTTTGTCTTTGCCCTTATGGTGCATAAATACCTCAGCTAAAGGGTATTTATGCACCATAAATATTTATTTACAAGAGGTCTTTCCTGGCTTGTGGGAACTTCATGGGGATAAACACATTTGGAAAGAGCTCATGGATCCCATGAGGAAAGAGGTCAGCTAGCTGTCTGTAGGGACAGGATGTGGCTGTTATGAGCTTTGTATCTGGCTATACCTGACTTGCTCTTCTGCCAACAGCCAGCACGAGACATGTTAATAGCCAGATTTAAAATTATCCAGAAAACAATCTATAACTTGCACATAATTAAATGAAATCTTTAATTTTGAGGTTTCCATCATTCCTTCTCCTTAAGCTTTGAATTATTTTGCAAGACCGAATCATAGTTTAAACAGACAGCATGTATCAACAGTTATTTTGAGAAAAGAGGAGACAGAGGATATTTAGATCGTTTTGAAGTGTTGGGCTTTGCTGTTTGATTCTATGTGTTTTAAAGTGAAACAAACTCACAAAGTGGGAAAAAAAAAAAAACATAAAAGAAAATGCAGCTTCTCTCTGTCATCTTGTGTCTCTGGATTTTCCTTCCCCTGCAGCCTTGCTGCTGGGATGCCACAGGCACAGTGTATCAGACACTCTGAAACTCAGCAAACTTTTAGCAGCCTTATGTTGTTTAAATCATTGCTTTCGGGTTGGAGTCTCATGTCTGTGTTGCAACAAGGTAGGTGTGCCTCTGCTGGCTGAAGTCAATGTATATTAGAGAAAAATCAGGAAAATAACCACAAGAGGAAAAATCAGGAGAAAAATTACATGCTGGGGAAGCAATAAGAGATGGAATCAAGAGGCGTGCCAAGTATTGTCAGAACTAATTGGATCTGGTGGAGGAGAAGATGCCATTTAATTTCCCTCTGCACTGAGTCTACTGGGATGCATTTCGCAATCAGAATAACAAAGACACTGTAGTAAAATTAATTTCTCACACTTACTGTAGTTGTGGACATGCCATCTCCAAAAGGCAGTGACAGGCCCTTCCCAAAATATTAGCCTCTGAAGAGTGACTCATGGTAATTTCAGTATCCAGTAGATGACCCCTCTTTATAGAGCTAGATGTAGTCCTGCTGATCAACAGCCTGGTCAGAAACACCGAGGTGAGCTTAGATCATACATTTGCAGCTTGAGTCAGACTTTTCTGTTATTTCAGTGTATTAGGGTTACTTTTGAGAGAAAATATAGAATTATAGGCTGAAATGGACCTTGACAAGAAGAAAGGCTATAGGGTAGTTATCACTCTGTGACTAAACAAGACTTGACCTTTTGACACGGTTCAGTCTCCTCTCAACCTCTAATTGTATCTGTTGTTCTGCCTTCAATCTGCAGCAATATGTTAATATCTTTTAGTAGCTGAGCCATTATGCCTAAATAAGGGATTGCAAATAAATAGGGGCGGACAGTTCCAAGCATACAAACAAATAGAGAGGGACAGCTCTCAACATATGGCAATGAATGCAGCCATAAGGCCTAAAATATGCATTTTAACTGCCAAATTTCTGAGCAGCTTCCAACTGGCTTTCATTTGGCATCAGCTCTATGTCTGACAGTCATTGTAAACGCAGGTTTTGTGCCATATAATTTTTGTGCTCAATGGCTGGTACTTATTCGGGCAACATTCATTTGCACTATAGGCTGAGACTGCTCAGAGAAGAAATATTTTATCTTTGAACTCGGTATACTGGATATAGCTATCAGTGCAAAGTAGTAGTTCATGTTACTACTACTTCCCAGACTAATATAAATGTAATAATTATTAATATCTGACGCCAAGTCTCAAAGCTCTGTCGCTCCATCTTTTCAAAGATTCTTTACTAATATTCTAGAAATATTGATTGTCTGTCCAGTCTTTATCAAATTGCTATCCAATGTTAAGCAAGCAAATCTTAATAATTTTTGCTTCAATGTAAAATAGCCATGGTAGCATTTCAACAGAAAGAGCCACCTTGACAGGGGGTGAATCCATGTGGCCTTTTTAATAAACCCTTTTTCAATTCTTGCATAAATGAAAAAAAAAAAATTGCTTCTCCAAGGCTAATCTGCAATAAAGGAAGCACTAAGGTGGTGAGCAAGCATCTTGGAAGCCTGTGTCTAGGAGGTGGGGTTATTCTGGACACAAAACCTTCCTGGAAAGGCAGGGGAAATATTAAATTTGAGGTTATTATTTCTCTGACTATTGTTGGGGAAGGAAGCCTGACAAAGGCCATGGACTTGGGCTGATGCTGCCAGTTTGGAGAGGGTGTCCCAGCCCTACCTCCATGGTCCCAATGGAAGCAGCAGATGCTAAAGACCCTACAATGAGAAAACAAAAAGGATCCCTTAGAGAATACACAGTTCATCCCCCCAGTTACCATCTCCTTCTGTACGAATCATGTAGTAAGCCTGCCACTGTTTTCATTCTCCAACCCCAAATAAGGATTTTCCAAGTTTTCTTATGACCTAAGTGAGACCTGATGGTTACTATTGCTGTGTTCTTATACTGCTAGTTAACTCTTGAGTGTGTGTTGATATCAGATTTAAAAAAAAAAAAAAAAAAAAGAGGGGAAAAACAGTTTTTANNAAAAAAAAAAAAAAGAGGGGTAATACCAGTTTTTAATTTTGAACACAGAGTTTCCAGATTAACATTAGCACCTAATTACACAAAGTAATTGCACCACNAAACAGGCTCGGGAATCCCGGGGCTTCTCCCACAGAAGGAAAGCAGCCAGAAATGCAGAGGTTCAGCGTAGCGTTGTCCTCACCACCGCGGCAGGCAGCAGACTCCCCTCACCTCGTGACCAACGCTGAGTGCCCACCGGCCCTCCGAGCTGAGTTCCCACCCCCAGGTGCCAGAGCGGGCAGCCTGCTTGGCCTTCCCCTTTTGTTCTCGTAAGTACCCAGCCATCATTCTCTGCAACACACCCAGGGAAAAAATTCCACAAGGGAGAAGAACCGAAAAGGAAAACTTTCAAACCCCAACACCACTTAATTTGAAAAGGTAGTGACTTTTTTAGAACCGATTTTGCACTTTAAAACCCCTTTTTGACCAAACACAAAACATATTCTTAGGGCTCTTCAAGCAGGATATAGTACCCTGATGGCACTAGATTGAGCCTACTCTGCCAATAGTCTGAGTGTTATCCGAACCAATCGAGAATGAAGACCAGGAAATTTAACAAGATGGTTCCTAGAAAAAATAGGTTTTACCTACAAAATATTTTGTAACCAAGATTAGATTAGGCCCAAGCTTCCAGGGAAAAATAGACAACAAGCACTATGATGAGGACACTCTGTGCAAAGCGTTTTTTACAAAGTTATTTCAAAGGAAAACATGAACAAAAATATTCTTTTTATGTGGAAGATCATTTTAGCAACATTTTGATGCCAGAAGTATGATACCTGTACACTGTGAAATGCACTCACTACATGAAATATTCTTTATAACCAGCAACATGTAAGGCAAATTAGCATAATAAATTTAAATACAGTTTCTGTGATTATGCTATTGCAAATCTTAAATTCATTCCGATAAAGAGTGAATCTGATTTGCATCTGTGAAATTAAGTTCAGTGTTTCCAATGAGGAAAATCTTAACCCCTAATGCAATCCTGTTAATTGGAAAAGTAGAGGTTATTTTGGATATCGTATGGCAATATGTTATCCCTTTCTTTTGAAGTGACAGAGAGAACAACCTGGGCCCTTCTGCTTTCTTGCTAATACAGATTATTTGCTTAGGGCCTTTATATTTACCACTTCCAATTTTCACCTGTCAGCTCTAAAATGTAATCTAAATTCAAGTACCTAAAAATCATTTCATCCTCAGCTGTTTGTTTCTGCTGCTTCCTTCATTCGTGGGGCACCTTCCTCACCTAAAGCAGAGGAAGGTACAAAGCAAGGGAGGCCTGAAGGGTGATGAGATTTGGAGGTCTGACCTTACACCTCTGCAGTCAGCTGGTGCTTTTACCACCTCTTTCAGTTGTGAAGGATGGTGAATAGCATCTTATGTGTTAATGGAAATTCACAGTATAATGCTCTTTTTGGGGAAAAAAAAATTCTTTACAACATGTTGATTGCATTTGTCTTCAAAATAAGGATGGTTTGGGCCTTATAAATAGATAACTTGTAGTCATGGAAAGTACAGGTTCTGCTGAACTGGAAAAGACTCTCCCCCCCCCACACACTCGCGCTCCAATTTTAAATCTCATTTCACTCTGCTTTTGCAATTGGAAATAAAAACTGGTTATAGACATTAGTAGTTGTCCCCACCAAAGTAATAACTTATCATCTCTATAGATTTGACTTTTTTTGTTTCATTGTAACCTATAAGCATTATCAGATGCTAATCTTTTCTTGGATAGGAGTTTTCATGAACATACTATTGGTGATCAATGTTTTTTTGCATTTTCCTTTGAGAAGATGCCATATATTTTCAGTGTCTGGTCAGTTCAGTCCCATGTTTTTTAGGCTTTTGCTAGCTGTTATAACTATTACTATATGAAATAAAAAATATGAATAAGTGATGGCTGAAGAAGTCTATGAAAAAGGGTGAAACAAAGTCCTTATGAAGGAACACACAACAAATAGCTTTACAACTTGCTTAAAAATTAAAGTATTGATAAAGTAATTTTTAAAATAATAATAAAAACCACATCCTGATTGAGAGAGGTAATAAGTGAGATCTATTAGCTACCAAGATGAAATGGTCATTTGGTTTTGCTATGTGCACATTAATTATGTTTCTGCATGACGTCATGGGCCTGGATATTTGTTAGGATAACAACAAAAGAAAGATGATAGATTAATATAATTTGAGTAGGTTATAGTACTTTATCAATTTCTCTCAAAGCCTTAATGTTAAATTATTTCTTTACGGAGACTATTTTCAGTATGATGACTTGGAAATATCAACTTTTGTAAAGAGAAACAGATGTTGGAAGTGAGATTTTTTTAGCTATAATTTCCATGTTTTTAATCTTAGAATATCACCAACTATTTGCACACCTATGCTTACATTGGTTCTCAGTGGAGAGAGCATTTTCTTTAAGATGCAGTTCTTTTTATTTAAATTGACATTAAAATCCTCAGGAGTGTTGGAGTTTTGGAACAAATTCACTAGAAACAAAATAATACTATCTTTTGGTCAGCTCTACAGAGGACAATTCCAGAGCACATTCTGAAATAGTTGTTTTGATCAGCAAACACTATGTTTGTGTGCAAATGGCACCTTGGAAAAGATTAATATCTCCTTATTTTATAAAAATTCTTAATACTTTTGGAAGATCAAATAAAATTTTTAAGTCACTGAAATACTATATAGATTAATGAGAATTCTTATAAGTATTTTTCCATTCTGACACTATTTTATATATTTCATGACACTATCTGCACATATTCGAGTTATTTTTTGTTTTAGTTTAAGACGTTAATTTAGAGTGACTGACAGCTCCCCTTAGTACCTCTGGTAGACAGATCTAAGAAAATATAGGCTTTGCCACACACATATAGAAAATTATAGCACTGCTGCTCTTCAAATTGTTACACATGTTTTCTCATAAGATATTTATTACAATCATATCCTGAAGCTGTAATACACTGTGCCAAGTTGACCTTCCCAAATAATTGTGCTGAAAGTGGTGTGAGTTCCACCCCCCACCAGTCACACAGAAAGTGACAGCAGGCCAAAATGTTCAAAGGGTGTTGCTGTTAACCAGGTTCTGGATTTTGTTGGTTTTTGATGTCATTAACAATTCATGAAGTACTTATTGGAACTAATAAAATGATTGCAAGCTAGAAAAATGAATTGACTAATAAGAAATGTAAAATGGAATAGTGATGAGCATATTTCCACTGTAAATAATGGAAAATAAATCCAGTAAGGGCAAATGAAATGAACTCACCTCAAATCAGTTCATGACACTTGGCCCTAACTGGCTTAGAGAGGTTTCCTTCAGCCAAAGCTAACAGAGAAGTCATGGTTTGAATATAACTTGTGGCCCCTTGAGCACCAGCCAGCCACCTCCCAGAGATGTGAAGTGGGTATGTTTAACCATGACTCTGCTTTCAGAGTGTATTACTCTACCTGGATCAATTTAACTCTGAATTTTATATCTTTTTATCTTTTTATATCTTAATTCCACTTTATGACAGACCTGAGGAAAAGTAACTTGTAGCAAAAGGTCCTTCTGTTCCCCCTCATCATGATACAGGTGAACAGGACTTGCTGCCCTTTGCTGATAGCCTCTTCAGAGGAAAAGCATGTAATTTTACACATCTTTTCTCTATCATAATAATGCAGACAAGACAAAATAAGAAGATTAGTAGATCCTATCTCTGTTCAGTGACAGCAGAGAAAATTAAGAGCAGAAGAGACATATTTAGGCAGAGCTGAAAAGTACTGGAAGGCAGTTTAAAGGGAAATAATTCCTGATTATTTAAAATTTTGGGAGGCAGACTCACAATGCTACACATTTTGAGAACTGGCATAACAAGAGACACTGGAATATAAAAGGGAAAAAAATAGTTTTGATTTATTAGCACTTATTCTGGAAGATGAGGTCTTATACTGAAAGTTCCCGTATGACACCAACTCCAGCAATGTTGAAAATTAGCTTTTACAGGGGTTTTTGCTGTATAAAACTGTCTGCATAAAATCATTCCTGCTGCATTAATCTTCTGCTTGATGAGCTTTTCTTCTAGAATATATACAAAATATTTAGGCTATTCATGAGATTGTATTTGGTTGGATGTTTGGACAGAAGTTTGGGGTTATTTTTCTTGCTTCATTCTAAATTGATTGTACATAATTCATATTAGGATCATTTCCTCATATTCGTTTAAGTTACTTTATTTGTTGAAAAGTTAATTGTCAGCTAATGACAGTTACCAGTATCAGTCATGTTTATTCAAAAAACAAAACAAAATAAAAAAAACCAACCAAACTAAAACAACAACAAAAAAACTCCCCACACAGAACAACTAAGAGCCTGTAGTTAAAATGTTTAAATATTGAAGTACTTAAGTAAAATTCAATCAGGATTTAATCAGGGTTGAATCATAACCTGGCCATCCATAAGACATTTAGATTTCTGTGTCTTGATTACTTATGTCACATACAAAGGCAGTTGCAAACCCGTTGTTACTTCATATTTTCTCAGCCCTACATGGATTTAATCAACGTTAATTACACTATAAGTCTGGCAGTGCTGACCTATTTAAATACAACAGGTTTTGTTTTCAGGGCACCAGGCCAAAATTACAAGCCATCATAAATTCCTCTTGACTCTTCTCTAAGATGTATGTGTTGCCACTGAAGTGTCACTGATGCAAGGCCTCCAGTGAATTGCTTTCTCACTATATACACACCTCAGCTGATTCATATAGACCATAAACAAAGAAATAACACAGATACCACACATTTTGTTGTTAAGAAACATTAAATATTTAAATTTCTTCAGTTTATTCAAAAGTATGGCGTTTGGCCACTCACTTGGCTGCTCACTGACATGGACCACTCACTTTACAGCTTATATTTTCTAGAATTTAAAAAGAAATATGAATTCTGTGGCAGATTTAATTAACAGACTTCTTTAAAACTAATAGATGCTTTTTCTTTAACACTTTCCTTACTGGATTCTAGCTCTTCTAATGACTATCAGAAATGTGGCAGCTGGGATCAAGGAAGAGACACGGTATACTGTGCTTGCCAAATGCTGTCCTTAAAGCGAAAGGAATTCCATATGTAACTACAAAAATTGGGCATTTCTCAAATGATAAAAGAACTACTTTGCTCCAAGGCAGCTCCATGGGGCACCATCTGGTTTCACAAATCTTCAGAAGTGAGATTTTCCTTGAATAAAATTTGTCCAATCAGCCTCTGTGAAAGCTCTGTAATGTAAGAAACCCTTCATTATCTCATTCATTTGGTGTTCCTTGGTAGTCTGGATGAGACTGGGTGCAAAACTGACACTCTTTTTGTACTAAAAAGAGATGGATCTTGTTTTCAGTACCTGGTTAGGCACAATGTTTTAGAACTTTAATCTCCCTTTCCTTGAAAAAGAAAAAATTCAAATGGCAAACTACTTCTTGCTTTTATTAAAGGATTTCTGTCAAATTCTACTATCCTTGTAGCTAGAACGCAAGTTTAAGAATTCAAATTTCTGCAATCCAACTGCAAGAATTTCAACTATTCTATTTCAGGCCATCGAGGATGTAATGCTTCTCTATTTAAGATGGATAAATATGCTTTAAATGGTGATCTTGCACTTTAAGGCACGGCTCAGGGTTTTTCCTATTACTTTATACCAAATATTCTGGAGCTAGGATATGAGATACTTGAGAATGGCTGGCATGATATTTCAAAGTAATTTTATTCTTACTATAGGCAAGAATAAACTAGAATAAAAGTTCAAGATTTTTCTTTGCAAACGTACAAGTTTACCCTCAGTCATCTGCTTACACATGTTAAAGCAGTTTGCTACTTAAAGTGGTGTTACACTTCAAAGTCACTCAGTGAGTTTTCAAAGGGTCCTCGATACCCTTGGGCAGCACACAGGAGAGGACAACAAACTTCTCAGGAGGTTGAATAGTGAATTTTTACTGACAAACTTTAGGGAAAAAGGTACTTGGCAAATTTTAAAGCAAACGTCCAATCAAAGTAAGACGCTTCACAAAGCATTCATCCAGCAAACTCTAGCCCGTCCAACTTCAAGTTATCCAGATCCTGAGAAATTTAGGAGAAGAAAGAGAGAGAAAGAGACAGAAAGGGGTGTGAAAGATCAACAGTATGGTGCACTAGTGGCTAGGTAAAGAAATAGAGCTCAAGATGATATCTTGACCTTGTACATAATACCTTGTACATTCTGACACATCATCAGTACCAGAAATGAAAATATATTATATTTAATCTTGTATATAATGGCAAGGAAAACTTTGTGAAATTTATTTATTATTTTATCTACAGCAAAGTGTTCACTTCTGATTGAGACCATTACACCCAAATAGCACTGGACTGATACAGAATCAGAGTCTCTGAAATATCTGGCCATATTTCATCCCTGCTGCACATGTAGGAGAAGCCAGAAAGCTGCCTTCAGAGAGGCTTCATCAGACTGGCTCTGACAAAGAGAGTAGTTTGTATTCCCAGGACTTCTTTACAAGTCTTCATATAGAGAAGGTAGCCAAAATTTACATAATATATAGGAAAAGCTTTGAAATGTGAGGAGTCAAAATAATTCAAGATAAGCTGTCATATACTAAGAAGTTTAGCACCTCCACAACACCGCAGAAATTACAAAGAGAAGAAGAGAAAATTGGCTTAATCCTAAAAGAGGATTGTGTTTCAGGTTATCATAACAAAATATCTTTTATTTATGTTTTACACATTTTTCTTAAAATGAGGCATTAAAATAAACCAGTGTGAGCTGGAACAGGCACTGTTTAGAAGAGATATAGTAAAAGGCATCACTCTACATTTTCAATAAATTTAAAAAGAATGCCAAATGTTGCTTCTGGAACTTGTTACCAAACACGTTCTATTTCTGTAAGAGGTCTCTGCAGAAGTGGGAGAAGAGACAACTGAGAAGGGGCTTCATCAGTGTCATAAGTATCCAATAGGAGATGGTCAAGAGGATGGACCAGGCTCCTTTTGGTGATGCCAAGCAACAGGAAAAAAGGAAATAGGTAGAAATTGATGCTCAGGAAGTTCAACCTGAATATGAAGAACTTCTTTACTGCATGGGTGACTGCACACTGGAGCAGATTGCCTGGAGTGTGGAGTCTCCCTCACTGGAAAAATTCCAGAGCCATCTGTACCTAATCCTGTTCCATGTACTTTAGGATGACTCTGCTTGAGCAGAGAGGTGGTAACAGGAGACCCACTGTGGTCCCTTCCAGCCTGACCCATTCTGTGTGATTAAGTGATTCTGTGAGCCTGTGAGTTTGTCTTTTGCTACTAGGCCAGAGTAACCCAAGTTTTCTCAGCACCAGTACACTGTTTTAATTTTATTTCATCTACCAATGCTAATACAAGAAACACTCCAAGGCAAGAATTTAAAATGATTCATTACAATCCTTTAAAACCTGAAAAAGAATCTCTGTGTGTCAGTCATCTTCATGAGGCAAGGAATAATGAAAATTAAATGCACACAGGAACAAGTTTTTTATTGTCAGTGATGAAAGTGATAATGGCCCCAAGTCAAAGCAAAATGACAGATGAAAGGAACATATAGAAAATTGCTGAAGGGAGGTCCTGAGGCCAGTGCTCAGTACCACATATACACATGCTAGACTGATATTTAATGAAGCTCTGGTTGACTCTATAATGAATGTTGAAGGCTCTCTGCAGCATCAAACATCATTTAAGACTGCTAGAAGCAAATGCTTTATTTTTGTTTGGTAGTGGCAGGGTGTGGAGGGGGAAGGACAATTTTTGATACAGTTTTTCAGCTCTTCTAATGAATAAATTAAATTTGGAAGAGGAGAAAAATCCCGTCTTGATGAAAAGAAAATTAATTTTTATGTTGCATTTGTAACATCTTAATACGTTTAAAATGGAAGAGGAAATAGGGCAAGGATAGCCTAATGGGTTAATGAGAAAAATTAGACTGGTTTTGAAGTCTCTATTATTTATGTCAACAAGGGATTAGTCTGACCCTTGTGATATAAGGAGCAACTGATAGATTTCTATATCATGTCTGTATGGTCTGTGCTCAAACAGCTGAAGGTGAAAAGTAAATTGAAATAGATTCTCACCCATGATTTAATAAGGATGTGACGACTATACTGTATAAATTTATCTCCTAAAGACCTTTGGGACAGTACAACACTAAATAATGGTTCAAGTTATACATTAGTAGTGCTCCTAGAGCCCATAGCACTGACAGGCAACATTTCTTATCTGTTTTGATCAAGTCAAGTTATTTATCTGCCTTTTGTGGCTCTCCAGAGACATTTTTTTGAAGTTAACATCACTACATCAGCTTTTGTCCAATTGTTGGCCCAAATTATATCAGATTTTCTTCTCTCCTTCCCCATTTTTTTTGCCCAGCACACAAATTTTGCTGTTGCCAGAATCAATTTAAACAGAATATGGTCTAATCCAGCCTCAACTAGCAATTGGCATTATTTGCATTTGTAAGGCTCAAAATGTGTCAGCCCCCTGGAGATGTAATACTTAATTTCTATCTCTATTTTTTGCTACTTTGCCCAGGCATGCCGTGTGTTAAAGACACAAATATAAAAGGATTCTGAAAAAAAAAAAATCTTACTGACCACTGGCAAGTGTCAGCTGAAGTTAATTGTAATGGGAAAAATTTAGATTTCTTTATGTGAATTTCAGCTTTTGAGATGCTGAAATTTGCAGGTTCATCTACTTCAGCTAGCAGTTGTGTGTCTACTTCCCACACAGAAGACATAAAAGAAAGAAAAAATCCATTTTATTCTACAATATTTTTTTTTGTATTACCTAGACAGAAACTATTTTTACAATCATTCCAAAAGAGGCATAATTTCCTTCAGTGAAAATACATAATAGCAGGCCCACGTTGTTGGGTCTCAAAATTCTTTGCACACAGTTCTTAAGAGCTCTACACCATCCTGAAAACTCATTGGTATTTCTAGGCATTGAACCTTGCTGAAAAATGATGTAGAGCATGCATAAAAACTTCAGAGTTGTTGACATAACATGGATGGGCATGGTTGGCATTGCAGCAAGTTTAACCCTTGTGTATAATCACCAGACAGTGCATTTTCTGTTTTAAACACAAAAAGTGTGGGACCCCCTCACTCCCATCCTAAGACCTGATAGTTTGCCAAATAATATTTTTTACCACAACAACAGCTGGGAACCACCTCATTCTAGAAACATTAATAAATTTAATTGATGGTAAAATATGGCGGAGCTACAAATTGCTGAGAATAGTTTTCAGGTGCTGAAGAACTACATTTCCCTTTTACTCCTGATGAGCTAACAAAGCCCCTTTTCCTTCCATCAGGCTCACTTCCCCCCTACAGTATGGAAAAGAGACAATATGGGACAATCAAACTAAACAGTGCCAAAACTTCCCTTATTACATATTTTTATGTAGGATGGGACCAGTGAACCACACATGGCTTCATTAAGCATTTTAGCTACCACAAAGGGGATTTCCCTCTGCTTCTGAACAAGTTTGAGTCAGCTAGACATGAACGTACGAATCCAGGCTGAAAACTGAATTTAAAAACTAGAGGTCAGAAAAAAAGGGTTTTAATGCAGTGATCCCAGGAACAGGTAGCCTGGGGTATGTTCAACAGCATTTCATGTCTTTGTTTAGTCAAACAGCCTCCTCACGCCTAAGAGTGGTCCATATCAAAAGTTGTGTGTGAGTCTACCAGGCAAATTCCTCTTGGTAGGTTTATTCCATTAACTTCTCCTGACATGGAAACATTTCTTCCTTTTTTTTTTTTCTCTACCTTTCTTATATTCTTCTAATCTTGTGTAACTTCTGCTGGAGGTAGTGACAAAACTCACTAGTAGAAAGCATGCCTCCCAAGAGGAGATAATACGCATAACTAATATATAATATCTGGAGTACTACTGGGAGGGGTTACAACGTATCATAATGTATGATTTGTCAACTAGGATGAAGCAGTATGGTCTGCTGAAATTTTTTCATTATATATATATGCAATACTCTGAAGTCTTCTTTTTCAAAATCAGAATTTATTTTAAAAATAAAATAGATGTCTGAAGTGCAGAGACGTCTGACAGACTCTCTGTTGGATGAGGGTAAAATAACCAGGTTAAGGAAACTGAATTTCTGCATGTGTGTGTGCATTAAGGAGGCAAGAAAAAACATTTGGGACCCTGGCAAAGCCATATGATATTTCAAATAATAGGGATAGTTGGAATACAATGCTGTTATGTGTTTCAGTGATTTCTTCACAGGGAGTTTCTGTATAAATTTTCTCAGTCTGTAAATAAACAATATCTTTTTGTCTTCTTTAACAGCTTTTCATTCAGGCTGGGGTCATATGTTTTACCTAAGAACTTTTGAAGAGGATATTAAGCGATCTTCTGCCTAACCTGAGCATCTGCTGCCATCAGATAACGCCCTTACTGCTAAGGTAAGAAGACAATACTGTCTTCCTCAAGGTGGATCTGATAGACCTCAAAAACTCTATTTAAAATGAGAATGAGCCACAGAGTGAAGCTGTTGGGTGCTGTGAGGGTAATGGGGTCACCCTGAGGTGTGTTGAAAGCCTTGGGGTTTGTAACCTGAACTCCATCCTCATTTCACAGTCTGGGAACTGCAGAAAGCCCTACTCTCTGAAAGGACAATTTGGAATATTTTTTTCTAATATTCTTAATTTGCTTGCCTATTTAGAGAGCTGAACAACTCATATTTTAAATCAAAATCAAACATTTATTTTATATTGCTTTTTAATTGTATTTGAATTGCAAAATGCCCTATGATATGCTTTGTTAAGAATACTGCATATTAATATGAATATTGTTGTTAGCAACAATAAAGATCAAAGCTTGCATCTCAAAATAGTTGATTACCATGTTATTCAAACACAAGTATAAAATCACATGTGTAAATTTATACATGCTCAGCCTGCAGTGCATTACTTGCCCTGGTATTTCCAGGAAAACACAAAGGGTAGCTGTGAAACCCTTACCACTTTATGATTCATTGGGAAAGAGTGGATATACAAATGCATGAAAAAGTTTACATCTCAGAAAAAAAATTGAATTAAAAGTCGTTTACAATCCTCCTCATTACCTTTGTAAGGTGGGAAAAGTCCATGCTCATAGACACATATGTATGTATATATGAGCCCTTCTAGGACGATGTAGAACAAGAAAAACCTCACGACGATCAATATTCCATGTGAACAAATCGATGCACATGAAGAGAGAGGTTGTTCATTTTCACGTTTCCCAAGGGAACAAGTTTTTAGATAATTGCATGACAAAAAGACCTTTTAGGATCTATGAAAACACACTCCAAAATGTCAAATGTAAAGCAGCCATGCGTCACCTGTAATGGTAAAAGCAGTATATTCTGTACACTTTCCCAAAACAGATTCATTAAACAAATTATCTGAGTTTTACAGCACTGTAAATGTCTCTTGTACTGTACTGTTAGGGAGTTGTTCTCAACAAATAATGGTGTCCTGTTATATTTCAGGATGTTGCGGGATACTCTGGGATTTTATATGAAAGAAAATGGAGGCAGGGCATATTTGGTGGATGTCAGATGGGACAGCCAGGTCAGGGGAAATTAACTATAAAGGAAGGATGATCAGAATTTCTTACTTGGGGTGTTCTTCTAACTTGGTGCTTTAGAAACAGGCAACACACCGCCCCCCCAAAAAAAAAGCCCAGCAGCCCATTGTTCCTTTCATCACCATAGCATCAGCTGCCACTGAATTAGAGACCTGCAGCTCCTACATGAGGTACTTAATTAGGCAGGCATCCTAGGTTAGAATTACCAGAATTTATCATGTCAAACTCATAACTGCAAAGGAGGAGTGAATCTCTTACTTCATTCCTGTTCACTCCTCTGTAACTCGTTTTTATGGAGTGCGACAGTTTGGGGGTGGATGAATGTATGCAAGTGCTGTCACCCAAGCCAGCCCTTGCTCTGGGGGTAGAAGAAATCTGCATTTCTATGTGTCCCCCAACAGCAGAAACCCACCCTAGTGTCTGCATTGAAGCCCACCAGTTACCACCATGGGCCTTTCCGTGGGTCTGCATCCTCAGCCTCAGATTTGGGGCTTTCAGGTGAGAAAAGGCAGAGATGTGCCTGGTTTTCAGGCTCCTAGGCAAGCATCAGCCACAGCTCAGGCACAGCAGAAGCAGAAACTCACAGACTCCTGCTCAACGTTCTTGATCTTGTCAGATGCCTCTCAATTTAGCAATATGGCATTTTCCAACTTTGGCTGGCAGAACTGGGCAGCAGTTTGTCACAAGGATTAAAACCAGCAGGTTTTGGCTTAGATCACTACATGATCGATCAAGTCAAGCACCCTCTAATGAAGAAAGATTAAAGCTTTAAAAAAAATAGAACATCACTGGCAATATATGACAAGGTTTCATATAATCAATGTGCACAACAAAGCCCCTATGCAGAGAGTATAGTTAAACACATAAAATTAATTGATTCTTTTTTTCATAGAATATAACAGGAGTTACAATGCATAATAAATCATAAAACCACATTTTGGTATGTGCTTGCTGACCTTACATACTTGCAGTATGTGTATTACTTGTAGAGAGTGCATTCCTATTCAGACAAGCCTTTAGCATCAGCTAAAAGAAATGTGTGATGTTGTTAAACCAAAATTGTTGCTCCAGAATATGAAGATGCTGTACATGAAATATGTAATGAAATGCCTCTGTGATACTGGAGGCAGAGTTCTGACTCATATTGCTAATTCTTCTTTCAGACATGCTGAAGATCTGACAGAGGTTGGTATATCAGAGGTTGGTATATCAACATATATGCAGATGGAAGTGAAACATGGGTATATCTGACCACAGGAAAATCCCAAGCTATATCCCTGCAGTACGAGAACACAATAAAAGGTGTACAATAGATGTACTCCTGCCTAATTACAGGAGAGAGCCAAATGGAACGTTTACTTTTAGGTGTACAATGGATTTGAGTTTCTATGTGTAGGAAATGTAGACACGAAGACAGAATGATTAGCAGCAAATCAGAAAGAACTTTGGCTTTATCATCATCCCCAAACTGTATCAGGGGGTCCTGAATTCTCATGTGCCCCAGTTCCCATTGGAAAATGAATTTTCATCTTAAACTTGGGAAATTTTATTTGCCAAATGTGATAAGGTTAAGGGTAGATGTTGAGGTGCTGAGTCACTGATGAGAATCACTATGGGAATTTTTCCTGGAGAATAGCAGACCTTAACTACCCCTCATAGATAGATAGATAGGTATTTACACAATAAATACAATAGATAGGTATTTACACAATATCTACATGCACAGACACACACACACATACACATATATAATTTTTTACAACAATATGAATTAACAAATGTTATTTTTTCTATGGCAAACTCTGTTTCCTGCCCCAGTGTTTATACAAATCAGAGGAGGAATGAATTTAACATGGTTTTAGCTTTATTATTTTAGGCTTCAAGCTTCAAGATCTCCCGTGTCTTTAAGCCTGTCCACCATGTTTCAACCTTTTTCAGCCAAATTTTGTCAGAGCTGCCAAATCTGACACAGCCAGGGAGAAAGACAACTACAAAATGTGTCTGGTTGGGATGGGAGCCAGATTATTAACAGGATGTTTTGTGAGACTAAGTGAAAAATTTAATATAACCTATGCCTTCCATCCCCTCTCTCCCTTCTGATGCCTGAAGTCTTCGAACAGATATTTAATTTTTTATGAATGTTTAGCAATCAAATAGTGGGACTAAATTGAGAGACATTGTCTTCACAGTTCAAATAGAGGTTCCGCTCCTGCCCATTTCTCAATTTTTTAAAAATATACTTGAATGACAAGCTGCTGATAAAAATAAATACTTTGTGACAGGGGAAGAAATATGACTTGAGGGTTCCAGTGTTGGAATAAGTATCACATAGGCCCTCCATCAAAAATGTCAAATGTGGAATGGCATCTAAAACTGCACAGCTCAACAAATGACCATTATACAGCCCAAATCTGAAATTAGGACACACTGTTTCTAGTCATGTAGCTGTGTACGTGTATGAGGCTGAAATATTCTCAATATCTGAAATTTACTGCACCTAAGCCTCAGCTTCCAGGCAGTGATGGGTTACTTTCCTAAAGGATGTCTTCCTAAATCAATTTTCTCCTTATCTGTGTTGGATTATTTTCACAGTGTGCACCTAATGCTCTGTTATTAAGCCATACCTTTGATTTTTTTTTTTGGTTTTGAATTAGTTTAAAGTAGGAAATGAGAGTTTAAAAAGATTTTCATTCTGTAGGAGCATTCTCTCCAATGGTAAGTGTGTGTGTGACAGTATGAGAGCATGCAAGACACCACCATTCAAAAATGCAAGGTGACAGAACCTTCTATTCACAATTTAGCTTTCCTTTCATAAAACAATACCTGATTATGTTACTTCCTTTGTATAAATCACCAGGAATTAGTTTGTTTCCATCAGTGGGAATCAATTAATTCCTAGCAATGTGTAACATTTTCTACTCTGTTTTCTCTTCATATAATTTCTTTCCTTTTTTACACCTCCCTGTCCCCAAATCCTGAACTTTACTCACAGTTTGTGTTTATTTTGAAAATGCTTCCCCTTTGATCTGATGAAGTTGTTTTTATAAAGTGCAATAGCTTTTTACTCCTCCAATCTTTTAGTTTGATTCTACTGTTTTAATTTTTAATGAAGATTTATTAATAGTTTTAGGGGGTTTTAGAAATTGCATTTTATCTTTTACAGAATTTGAAGAGACTTTTGTGGGATTTGCATTATTAATGCTGTTATTATAATCACCCTTATTATTAATTGTGCCTGTTTACTTTTACTGGTATGCTTTCTTTTCATTTAAATGATCATCTTATAAAACATTAAAACCACATTATTAGAATGAGTGGAAAGAAAACCAGTCCAACTTCACTTATAGCCAGCATATTTTTAGGTGTAATCTTTTTAAAGTTACACTTGGAAAGAAACATCACCACCATTTAGATCATCTTTAAACAAAACCCTAATATTCCAGATATGGAACTAAAGCTGAAATTTCAGAGCATCGAGGCTGTAGATTGTGGGAACCAAAGGAAAGCCCGTGGAGTGATAAAAAATACTTCCAGTGAAAACCCATTGGAAAAGAAAACAGAAATCAAAACAGAAACCTTTCTGACCAAGTTTTTATTTTCACTTTCTGCCTCCTCTTGAAGTCAGATATTGCAAAAATATGCCAAGTATATCTTTGTGCTTTATATTTGGTCCCAAAAGCACAATCCAAGCATCTAGCTCTAAAATTACAGTGATGTTTAGAGTACAGATTTTCTACTCTCTATTTTACATCCTATTTTTTGTAACAGAGGGCTTGACTGCCCATAAACAATATAGTTTAACTGCAGAAGCTGTACTTATTTATATAAATGCCTAATCCTTACCTCCCACAGCCACTCGTAATTCCCTTAGATGTGTCAATAGTATCCTGTGGCAGGAAGCTAACAAGTTCATTATACACTATGCTTGATCCTGGCAAAAATTAATTAGTTTAAAGTTTTAAATTAGGAGGAAAGGGTAGCTAAACCCCCTCCCCCCCCAAAAAAAACCCCTAAAACACATGCAAACCAAACCCCCATCAATCTAATATTTTGTTTATTTCCTAGTAGCCAATTCTCCTGGAGTTTCTTTGGTCTATTCCACGGTCATTTCTGACTCCATGTAATGAAAGCTTGTAGATGCTTAAACAGTGTTTTGGTGCTCCCTCAGGAGCACTGTGCAAAAGTCAAGTATGACCTAAATATTATTAATAATTTGTTGTGGTGTTGGGCAACATATGTTTGGCAAAGAGCAGGAGCAATAAGCTTTGAAGTGTCTATGTGTTTTGAGAGAGGATTTTTCACAGGTGCTGAAGCTGCGTGGGTCTCAGATGTTCTTAAGGATCTAAGACAACAGAATATCTCTCCAAACCATTAAAGGTTGAAAAGAAAGTGAACAGATGTTCAGTCTTTTAATTTAATATTTCAGGCAGCTGTGTAACTTTACCCTGTTGGGGCTTTTTAAAAAAAATTTTTCCACCTTTTTTCCCCTCTAACATTTAAAAATTAAGCTGGGTTTAAGGTCAGGCCTGATGACAGGTTTAGAACGCTCTGGCAGCTGTTTAAATGTTTGTGACATCTGGCTCAGAAGCCAGGTCTCGTGTTTGCTGGAGCTGCTGCAGCACAATGTCCCTGTCATTTCCCCAGGCAACTTCCCCTGGCGAACAAATTAAAGTACTGATAAAATTTTCTGGGGGTTTTTTGGGTTTTTTGTTTTGGTTTTGTTTTGTTTTGGGGTGTTTTGTTGGTTGGTTGGTTGGTTGGTTGGTTGATTGGTTTGTTTTTTTTTTTTTTTTTGTTTCTTGTTTGTTTGGTTTATTTGTTTTGTTTTGGTTTGTTTTTTGCAATGTCTTAACTACTTCTTAAATGTCACAATACCACCAAAGTGATGAGAAGAACCATTAAACAAGACTGGGGAGTAAACTAATTGCAAAATCCTGTGGGGACAGGAGGAGGCACAGCAATCTAAAGAAGTTCCTAGGGCTCCCATAGTGGCTTTGCGTGAGACAGAAACATCTGTTCCTTTTGCTTCTTCATGCTGAAGACCTATTACCAATAAAGAATTCTAGACAGAACTAGGAAGAATTTTTTTTTTTTCTAAAAGACCCTTCATAGAAAAAATATCATTTATAAGAAAAGCAGAGACTTTTTACCAGGGTCTTCTGTGCTAGGTCAAGGGACAATGGTCTTAAACTGAAAGAGGGTGGGTTTAGATGGGACATAAGGAAGAAATTGATTTTTTATTGAGAGAGGCGAAACAAACAGGTTCCCCAGAGAAGCTGTGGTTGTCCTATCATAGAGGGTGTTCATGATCAAGTTGGGTGGGGAATGGAAAGGAACCTGGAATGGGTAAGAATATAAAGTGTCAACCATTTAAACCATCTTAGAAACTGAGAACAAAAGTAAAAGCCTTAGAAGGTATCCCTTACAAAGTATTAGACACATTTTGCTTCTTTTAAGAGACTTACTACCGCACTGGTAACAAGATGTGGCAAATCTTGCATAGGAGTCTCTCACAATATACAGATACTTCCTTTTTTCAAAAGCCTACAAGAAACCTAGCTCTCAAACAGCATCTCTGAGAAGACTAGCACAGAAATTCTGATATCTGGCTGATAATGCTCACTTGTTTCTGTGTTTAACACCTAAATAACTCTAAATAAGGCATGTTTCCATGTAAAAATCTCATGGAGGAGTTGCAAGAGGAAGAAGATCAGGAGACACCTGGCCCTTCTTTAAAACTCTGGCTAAAAGTAAACCACACTGTGCAGAGGAAGGATTGAAATCATCACATACACAATTTGCTTAAATTGTGATCTTTCAGCATGAAATTCCTTTCTTTCCTCCAGCTCTGATAAGTGTCTCACCGGAATTGATGCTGTTATTACAAAGTCATCAGTTATTTCCTGACTGGCTGTCAGGTTTCCAAGTAGCCTTTGTTCTTTTTGTTGTAACACTTTGCTAGATAACCTTATTCCAAAAGGTAGGCCACGATACTTTTTCCTGCCCCAGGGTGAGCCAAAAGTCCAAAGTTAATATCATTCTTCATCTAATCTGACCTGTCAGTAACCATCCTTCCTACTGGTGTTACTTTTGGCAGACCGGTTGGTTTTGACCCTTTGCTCTCACAGCTTAGTCTTTCTGCAGCGACTGCAATTTGGGTACATCCAGATTCCACCATTTCTCTTTCTGGCTGTTGTCAGGCTGTTAGCCCACAGAGTACTGCATTTGTTTTGCCTACATTCCCTTGTTTCCTTTGCTGCTGCTTGTTTCCTTTGCTGCTTTCTGTCACCGCAACTGTAAATTTCACAGCTGTGCATGACAGGGATGAACAATGAATGCAGATAATGTATGTGTGCTTCTTAAGGGATTCTCCTAACTCCTTGAAGACTTCAGGGTGTTTGTGATCAGTATTCAGCAATGTTTCATGCACTGTGATATCTGCTTTGCATTAAATCTTGGAATGTGTTTGAGTTACACTGGCCATGGGACTGCCATGGCAAATAGTCAAAGACCAGCCTTTCTGCAGCTCTTGCCATCTTAAGGTGATTCCTCAGTGTTTCCCACGACAGCATCACAGCACATGTAGCTCATTCCATTTGATTATCTGGGCTGGGATATTGTGTCTGTTTTGAAAGATGAACCTCAGCTCCTGTGCTTAGCTCGAGCCCTCCGAGCAGATTCTGCATGTGCTGTAGATGTCATCCTAATTTCCTATATTACACCCATAAGAATTAATTCACATACAAGTTCAGCCAGGGATTTGCAGTTCGGTTTGGCTTGTTTTTTCTCTTGGGGTAAGTGTGTTGTTTTGAAAATCAAGAATAATATTTACTGTACACATGGCAGAAAATTTGCACAGGGCGGTGGAAGCATCACTACCCCAGTGTGAGGTGTGGATAGGTTTCTGCCCTGGCTCAAATCACTCTGCATGGTTTTTTTGGGATGGTTGGTGTGGGAGCTGTGGCTGATTTCACAATGCAGGGCTGCACCAAACCCTGCTTGTGTGACACTGCAGCTCTGCAGATTATCTCTTTCTGTACTCCTAAATCGGCCTCCCTCAGACACCTTTACATACATGATTTATCCGTGATACTGAGTTTTATCTCTAAGCATGTCGCTCTCAGTACTTCCTGACTCTGAATTTCATGCCTTTTGCCTCGGTTTTGTTGCATGTTTTTTTCATCAGCCATTCTTCTTGGCAGCGGTGAGACCAGAACTGATATCATTCGTTATTCTGGGCTTGCTCCTTTGTTTGTGTTTTCATTTTTTCATGGATGACCATATTTCTAAAGCATTCCTAAAGCCTCCTCTGGACTGTGAGTCTTTTCAGTTTGTTTTGTTGATAATGTGATCTAAATCCCAGAATCTCGTGACCTAGTGGGTTCAGCAAAAATATCTGTTTTCAGGGTCTATCCTGTTCATACACTCAGGGGGATTTTGTGCTACTCCTTTCAGTTCTTTGCCTTCTCAAAGAGGGTGTGTGGAAGGGGAGGAAACTCATTGCTCCTGTCACTCTGTACTTTTGCCCCACCCTGCTTCCTGTGTTATTTGCTCCATTTTTTACTTGCACTAACACAATTACTGTCTTAGTAAAAACAAAACAGAGCTGTTCTCTGACCTGCCTGTTGTCACACCCCCAGTGACCCGTTTCTCTGGAACACAGACGTCAGTACCATTAATATAAAGTCTAAACTCAAGCTCCATTTTAGGGTAGTAAGGAAGGCTCCTGGGCCAACCAGGCATCCCTTGGGCTGCTATCAGACAGGAGGCACATAGCATGCTTGCTGGGGATTATACCTAAGTACATCTTGAGAGACCATATCAGTGTGAAAAGTTAATCCTCCTTGCCTACAGGCCACACCTGAAAGGATAACCCTGTCTCTAATGCTTAAAGCACACATAAGCACCTCCTGGAAATCAACCTGCTTTAGATTAGGGATGATCTGGTAGAGCAAATCTGCATCAACTGATGTTACACGGCGCTGAAGCTTCCTTGGTCTGTAATTAACAGGATTGTCATGAGCAGGAAAAATCCATAAATAAATGTAAGAATGTGTCTGTAAAATAAACTTGTAAAATTGTGTTGGATTTCTAGTTGTTGTTTTTCTCTCAATATTCCAGAACCGCAGCACATCACGTAAGGAGAAATTGATACTGAGCAGGAAACCACACAGGAATGTACACACAAACACACACTTGCCTTCTCTGATAGTATCCCTTCCAAGGCACAAACCAAATAAAGTAAAGAAAAACACTGAGAAAATCATAGGGAGAAGGATAAAAAACCCTTGAAACAACAGGTTTATTATCATAGTCACCCACTTGTTATCAATTCACAAGATAAATCAATATATTTGTAACAGTGCCACCTGGTGATACCTACTGTAATATTGCATTCTGTTATGATTTTGGTATCATTCAAAAATCAATGTATAAATTTTTCTGGTTCTTGTTTGTCAGTTTGTTCAGAAAGCCCTTTAAAATGTTCAGTTAGATTTAGGTGACATTTTCCAGCTTTCTCAATTAAATTTCAACACGAGACTAATAATTTTACTGTATTTCATAAGAAAAATTTTTTGAAGAGATTCTAGCAATTATTTTCTAGGAGTGTCAGGGTTAAACAATCGCTCATTAGGGACTGTATGTACATTAAATAATATACAGGGGTTTTTCTATCTTGTGTGGCCCTAAATAAAAAATATCTACAGCTGTAGATTCTGACTTTATCCCAAAGGCATGTGTTGCAACTGTGCCCCTCTAGTTTCCTCAAGCCCTCAATGCAGGGCTAAGTTCCACAGTTAAGAGCTACATCCAAGTTGGTAACATTTTTCCAAGAAAATTGTGCCATTTTCTGCAGTTATAATAATACCTTGAAACATAATATGGAACTGCATGGTTCTGAAAGCCATGAATATAATCTCAAGACAAATTAAGGGATAATATTTCCATGAGTAATTCAGTAATTCAGTGAGGTATTTGACCTTTTATTCAAAATAAATATATAAAAAGAGCCCACAAAAATCACTTTGTTTCCCCTCTCTCCATCTCTCTTTTTTTTTTTTTTTTTTTTGAAAAAAAGAAAAGAGTTGGGATTTACATTTTCTTATTTTTTAGAATGTTATGTGGCAATCCAGAAGAAGATTTCTCCCCAGCTATATTGCAAGGCAGGCATACTTAGAGAAGATTTATGTGACTCTTGGTTACTACTGGGCAGTAAGCAGAATGATGTATTCACAAACACAGTCTCTAAATCCAGCCGAGTGATCCATCCATTCATCCATGTCTGCAGCAGAGCCCCTTTGCTTTTCCATGCACTTTGGAGAAGATGCTTTTTCTACAATAAACGTTCACGTAAGAACTGTTTATGTGTGAATGTTTTAGGATGCCAACAGAAGTGTTTGTATGCCAACACTCACAGACAAACACTCATTTATACAAGAAGATCTTTCCTTCTCTTTTTTACCCCTTTTCTACTCTTTTCTCATGTAGAACAATGAAAGTTAAGTCTGCAAGGCAGCAGTAAAACTGATTGTTATTTTTATATTTGCTACTCTGAAATCTAGAGCTAGTGTACCTGTTTAATATGATCCAGAGCCTAGAATTTAAAAGACTCATTATTTTCCATGGGATTTGAAGAATTTGCTGGCTGAAATATGTTTTTTGTCTGAATGTGACAGAAAATACAAGCTGCTGTACAGTTGTCAAATAATAGAAGGGCATTGCTGAATAGTAGAGTCCTGAGCCCAGTTTCTACTTGAATAATTAGGAAAATTGACACTCAAATAATTAGGAAAATTAAAACATTTATAAAAAAGCAGCCTGCTACCTGCAAAAAGACAGATAAGTGTAACAAAAATTAATAAAGTCACCGTGTTGAATGATGATGCCCAGTAGCAATAGTCTAAGAATTTTTATGCCACATTAGGAAAGAGAACTGTTGCAGTTCTATTCTTGGTGCTCTTATTTACCAGTTTGAAAATAAACCCAAACAAAAAGCCAAAAAAAAGTACCAGCAAATAGAAGCTATTTTTTGTGGTGCTGGGACACGGAACAAGACAACAATAGCTTCACTTTACTGCAAATAAATATGCAGAAATGTCTGTTGGTGGTAAGAGAGTCCCATACTGATTATCAGAACAGGCTTTCAGCTGCCCTTTTGGACAGAATTTTTCTGTGTGGATATATTAGCTCACACTAGGGTTTGGCAAGCTGGAAAACCCATGGACCACACACCTAATTTATGGACAAATTTATTTACATAAAGAAAAATTTGACAACTTTTGAGTACTTTATATTAAAGGTAGGGTAATGCAACTCACAGTCTGGAATGTGAGCCAAAATCTGCAAGAGTTAGTTAAACTAAGCAACAGTTTTTGGACCCAAAAATAAAACCATTTGTCCAGCATCATGAAATGTTGGAGCAAAACATTTTTCACAGGGGCCTTTTTGAATTGTGGGGCTGAACTGAGCAATCATGTCAGTAGGAATTGCACTTTCATATTTCAAAAATAAAGTGTTTGTTATTAAATCCTTGTAGAAGCAGACACTGTACTGAAATCATTACTGAGAACCCGGGTGTTGTAATGGATCTATTGATGCCCATTTTAACATGGTATATTTTCTATTAGTGTGTCATCTAATTAAGTTCACATATGAGAAATGCCTTCTAAATTAGACAATTCCCCACCCACAGAATTAACATAATTTTTTACCTCGGAGGTGAACTGAAGTGAGAATAAACATTGAAGCTGCTTGTGTGCTCAGCGATTTCCTTGCTGAACACCATCAGGAACCCAATAATATTAAAATAAGTCTGAAAAAAATTCACACATCCAGAAGTTCCTCATTTATTTCATTCTAGAAAATGCAAAGGCTACTGTGCAGTTCTTCCCATCCTGCTTCATATCTGTTGTGACAAGGTAAGGTTGTGGGTTTTTTTTCACTTCAGCAGTTACAGTTTCTATTAGATATTTCACTCTGGTGACTTGAATTACATTTGGAAAAACTATTTTCTGTAGATATGTATGTGTATGCTTGCACAGAAGGAAACGCGTTTATATGAGGAAGTATTTGCACTGATTATAGCAATTAAAATACAGAGAAGAAAAATTAAACTGCATGTGACATTGCTTTGGAAGGATTATGGTGTCAAAAGGGAAGGATATAAACCATAATAATAAAGAAAAAAGCAAGCAAATTATTATTGACAGTCTCTGTTTTATATAAAACAGACACATGCACATACATATTGTAACTTATTTTACATCTTGTAACCGGCAAATAAAATACAGAAATACCTTTGACTGCAAAGAGAAGTCCAGAAAGGAAATGGGCTACTTGTGAGATTGTACTTTTGGCAATTTGTACATGATTTCCACGCCCATCCTCCATTAAAATCTCCAAAACAATTTTTTTTTTTTTACTTTAAAGGCCTCTTAATTGTGTCAAAGCTGAAGGAAGGAAGGAGGGAAGGAAGGAAGGAAGGAAGG
>VXAC01006837.1:0-30278 GCA_013399225.1 Rhipidura dahli | reverse complement strand
GAAGGAAGGAAGGAAGGAAGGAAGGAAGGAAGGAAGGAAGGAAGGAAGGAAAGATTTCAGTCCCAAATACCTAAAGTACATAGCCTGAAAAATTCACACTGAGTAAGGATATACACTTGCAAAAGAAATACTTGATGAAAGAGCATTTCTTCATTTTAAATACCTATAGCTTTGCATTTTCACCAGTTACTATGGTAGGGAAGATACCATGTTGCCAGCTTTTTTTTCTTCTTGACCACCACTGTTCTTTGACATTAGGAGCATAACCATCAGTAAGCTTTAAAGGAGGAGGAATACCAGGCACAGCCACAGGGGACACTTATCTTCTATGTCAAGCAGGTCTTTACGTCAGCTCAGGGATCAGGGCCACAAACAGTGGAGGTTACTTACAGCAAAAATGACATCTCCAGAGGAGCCCCTCCTTGCTTCAGAAGACTTAATTTCAATCTATAGACAGAGCCCGTCTAGGTGATTAAGATAAATGATGCACCGGTCTTCAAATGTTTTGTGAAAAGTTAGCTCTTATATTGAGGCTTACATCATGGTTACACACAGAGATTTTATTGTACCAAGAATTCCAATAATACAGGTATGATATTGAAGCTGACATATACATTAGCTTTGTGTTATTGATGCTGTGGCTCCTATTTCTTTGCACCTTGAATGTAATGTGAATATCAAATATAAATTCAGCTGGCATCAAGTTTTTCAAATTGAGCACAAGTTAAAAATCTAAACCTTAATTTATTTTTCTAGGTTTTCTATCTTTGTGAATAAGGCAGGCTGGTCTTCAGAAATACATTACATAGGAAGGTGGCTGTACTAACAATCATTTTAGAGGCAGGAAAGAAATCTCATTTTGCTCATGTTTCCCCAAACATGGATGGAAGCTCATGTAATTCATAATAATGAAAATGTGATTAAAATACATCATGTTCCCTTTAAATTCTAGTTCTGCTTCAAATAGAGGCAGTAACAGAGCTAAAACCAATTTTTGTTCAAAGTCATGTGTACTTGGAAAAGATGGAGAAATTTGGCATATGGTGCCTATGGATGGAAACAGAACTCCTACCACAGCCTAATAAACAGAAATGCAGGATATCAATTGTATACTGTAATTGTAAACTGCTGAAATAATTTATCATAGAGAAATTTTGCGCATGGAAATATATATATATGTGTATGTAGGTAGGCAAGCATAAAATTAGTCATATAACTACATGAACTCCTGTACAGATTTTTCCCTTTTCACATCTGTTACCTGTAGTGGCTAGCAACAAAACAAATCAAAACAAAACAAAATAAAATACAACAAAACAAAACAATAAAATAAATTAAATAAAATAAAATAAAGTAAAATAAAATAAATGCACAAATAAAAGTAAAATTGTGCTTATGTATGGCTGACATTGTAAGACCCTACATTTGCTAGGTATATTATTGATAATGAAGGAGTTTGATTTCCTGGTATCCTTGGTAATAAAGGAATAATAGTAACCTTACAAGGTTTCACATAATACTTTTTCTGGTCCTATGTCTGTGTGGTCTCACCTATGGGTTATTAGAAAAAGCCCAGAAGCAAAAAAACAACCTGTTTATTTAATCTCCAGAAGTGCAAAGAGTTTCATTTTTATGAGTAAGAGTGCATGTAAAATATCAGAAGCATCTTCACAAACACTGAGGACATGTTTGTTTAAAAATAATCCTCTCGCCTTAAAAGCCTAAAGGCCACAGCTGTGTTTGATACCCAGGCTACCTAAAACACCAAGCTGTGCACATTGCATGCAAGTGAGAAGCCCCTTAGCTCTCCAGGGCAAGCAAACTTCACAGTTTCAGAGTTCTTTGTCAAAGGACACTCCAAACACTTCCAGTTTAATAAGGAATAGAGTCCTAGGGTCCTGGACACCTAGAATGTCTCATTCTGTCCAGATAAAATAAATATTCATTAAAATTACACTGAGTATTGGAAACTGATATTAAACTCTTCAACAGAGCAAAAATCTGTCTGCAATTACATTTTTCCTAACATGCTTGTTTCCCCTTCTGTTTTTATTATTGTTAAAAAAACACATTAAATGTTACCCATGTAATTTACTTCTTGCTTTGTAGGTTATATTGTCCACATGCAATCTATTGTTCACATTCAGTTAGGTTTTACAAAAATCTACTTAACATTCACAAGTCGTGTTTGAAACAAGCACACATTCCAAGCACATACCTACAAATATTTTTCATTTTTCCTACATGGTTCTCCCTTGGGATGAAGGGCTCATTCATAAAGGGGAGTTTTCTATTCTGAAGAAGTGGAATCTGTTTGCTTTTTGTACTGCAAAAATTAAAATTCCTTTCTCTTTGCAATCTGTGATCTGGCATGCTTAAAAATACCGTCACACTCCTCTGTGCACATTCCTGGTCTTCTGTTGATAGTCATATTTACTTCCATTTACACAACTTCACTCATGCCCACTCACACTGAATCAGGCTTTGTGTGTGGCTGATCCCACTGAATGAAAGCCATTCCTTGCCTCTTAGACTTTTTTATTCATAACCATTGGTGTTTCTTTATTCATATTCTCTGCTTCACACTTCCATCATGTATTACCTCAAGGTGTTTCCAGCCTTAAAAATTTCAGACCCGATTTAGGAAAAAAAAATAATCTGTGAAATTAATGTCTTTAAGAAAAAAGTCCACTTTTTGGATTTTCATCTTTCTTGAGAAGAAAAATTAAATGTTTTAGTGAACTGAGAAATGTGTGGAAAAATACAGTGGGGTGTTTGCTGCACTGCTCACCAAGGGCTCTTGTAATGAATAGCTCACCCTCTGAGTACACATTGAGTGAGTTGGTCCACTCACAGTGCGCTGCTTTACTGAGTGTGGGTAAGAATGGCATAGACTGACACCCAGATCTGTAATTGAGGTCATTCACTGTCATCTGAACTATCCAGCCTCTGGATATCAACAGTGACACTAGTGGCGTTCCTGTGGCATTCAGAGAAATGTTTCTGAAGTGATACATGAGGAGGGCAAGCTCACAATGTAGTCTCAAGGCAGCGTTATTCTTATTGTTCATCTGTTATGTCAGAGATCAGAGATGCTAAAAAACTAAATCAGCCATCTCTAAATGGGGCTTATGGATATCCAACATGAAGACTTCTTTATATCCTTGGATCTGTGAGTTTGAATTATGTCCAAAGCATTAAAACTTCATTAATTTGAATCCTAAGCTCATCATGTAAACCAATTCAGCAGTGTGTGACTGTCTATCACCTATAGATGTTGTTAATAAGCTAGACTTAGATTCACTCATTTATCATTCAGTAATACAGGCTTTAAAGGGCAACATGGACCCTTCTGTTTGCCTATTAAAGGCCTATCAGTACAGATCATAGAGTACAACAGCCTGAACTGAAAATTACATCACCTGTACTTTATCATTTAGATGTGGAAAGTTGTTGCTGTCTCTTTTTCCATACCATTATTCTGATGGGTCATGATAATCCAGCTGCTGCAGAGTAACTGATGCAGCACCCCCAGAGTTTGGGTCCCAGGTGAAGAAACTGGTGTTTTACTACATCCAACAACGTCCATGACTCAGTATTCTTGCTGAAATTACAGACAGAGAATGCATATGAATACACCAGTCCCCTTACTCCTTCCCACTGAATGCAAGGGTTATTTGTGAACATGTGGGACTTCTGGTAAACCTTTAGACAGCTTTCTTCCAATAAAACTTGCTCTAGAATTTAGGATGAATTGGATTTTCTTTTGAGATAGGTGTATTTCAGCTCTCAGCCAACACAAAGGGGATGAGGACCTTGAGTTTTGTGTCATAAAAAAATGAGTGCAATGGTGTCGATGACCTGGTTCATACAATGCTCTGTATTCTCTTAGTGTGCTCAACATCATAGTTTTCTAGCAAATATTCATTAAGATTGATTAGCATATCCTCATCTCAACTCCTCTGAAATAAGAAAGTTTGATCCCAACCTCACATTAGTTCCTCTAGATACATTTCAAACCTCATACCTGCAGTCTCTCTTAACCCCAAAGCACTCTTTCTATCTCCTGCTCTGTGTTCCAGTCTTTGATGCTTATTGTTCTAGCTTCCACCTTTAACTTGTCTGAAGTTTATCTATTACTCCTCTCTTGTTAAAGTGATAGTTGGGGATACACTATGTTTTTGAAAAGGAATAAATCTCTTAAGTATTTATTTAATTTCTTCATTTATCCAATGTTTAATACTGTGTTTGTATTGTTAGACTCTATTTATATATTGTTCACTCATTTCACTGTTAGGTCATCCACTGTGAACATTTTAGTGAAAAATATTTGAATGCTGAAGGTTATGTTTCGTAAACATTCGACACATTCATTCACAGAATATCTCACTGTGGAATCTAAATGAGTTTCCTACTTATAAACAGGCTGCACTTAATAGACAGATATAAATATACACATATGTATTTATGGCATTAGCAAAAGAATTAATATATGTTATTTATAATTTTATATGTATATAATATATACACAAAAATATTTTTTTACCTTCATATATATTCACTATATTTGTAATATAGTTTTACGTATGGTATATGACTACTATACAGCAATGAATCATTACATAAATAAATTCTATGTATATACAAATACATGCTATATATGCCATACACACACATTACATATGTAGCTACATATGTATATATCTACACAAAATGTATCTACCTGTGTGCATTTGTGCTTCCTAAAATGAGTATCACTCTTCTATCATTGCTAGTTAAGATTTGCAGTGATAATGTTGACAGACCCTTAACAAATAAAACATGACAAGCACCGAAGTTTTGGGTAATTATACTACACCTCAGGTGGTGTTAGCTGGCACTAAGCCAGTGACTATAATCACACAAGAACTCAAACAATCTCCCTCTGATGTTTTACTTTTGAGTGCCTTGTTGCTCTTTTGAAATGTATGATACATGAAGATAAGAGAGAGAAATGGTTCTTTCCAAAATTACTGGGAGTATGGTCATGGGAATGACATTAATGTCAAAGAGCCCAAAAGGCATAAAATGTCTTCTGAGCTATAAGTTTTAAAATTACCTACAGCAGGATTAATAAATGTCACTATAATTTATGCATTTTTAACTGTGAACTCTGCCACAGAATAGATTGTCTTAAAAGGAAATGATTTGTTTCTTTACAGGCAAAAGTAAATTCAGACAAGATTTGGAAGAGCTCTTTTATCAGATAAAAACATCTGTGAAGTTAACAGCAGTCAGGCACAATTTCTATAAATGCCCCTGTCATTCCTGTTCACAGATGACTGATCACTGCACTTTCTTAGGTAAACAGCTGTATTCTAAAATCCAACTGTAATCATGTGCATAAAACACCCTCATGAAATTGTGAATTAGGTCTAGGCCAAGGAAGGTATCAACCAAAATAATTAGTAAGTGCCAATTTCTTTGCTTAGTAATTAATTAATACCTAACGAATTCCTCATAGTTGTTTCCTTTAAAGCCAATTAAATGCTTGAACAGACCTTCCATGTTTAATAAACTAGTAACAACTATTAATTTATAGTATATGCATTTTTTAATAATTACCAACCAGCTGGATTTATCACCATTTTTGTTATTAAACCTTTCAACAATAATTCAGTATTTAAAATGAATTTTGAAAACTTGTTTGTATTGATGTGTGTTGCTTATTTTGAACAATTTTTCCACTGTTAGAGATTTGTCAACACACATGGAATTTAATTTTAGTTGCTGGTAATAACTTATGTTGGACTTGAAATTCTATTGTCCTGCAATGTAATTATTTTGTTATCTGTAAAATATTAACATTTGGTTAAATATAGGACAAAAACTTCAGTGTCCTTATTTATGAGGGGACAGCAACTGTGCTTACCCACCTTTCCCAAGCCATTTGATGTGTATTAAAGAATATTAATCTGATCCACTTACACTTTCAAATGCAAAATTAATGGTAAAATGAAAACAATGAGACAATTAATTTATACTTCTTTGGGTCATTTAATTAGTGTGGCAATCAGAAAAATATCAATGTAGATTCATGTACTAGATAATAAATCTATTTATCTTAGAACCGGCATTTTTAAAAGTTAATGTAAGAAAGAAATACATGTGTAAAGCATGAAAATGTATACAAAATAATGAAAATCCATACAAAATATGGGTATGTATTAGGGGAGATACACGGCCATAACATCAAGCACTAGAGAATGCACGTTTACTCTTTCCATTATAAAACATCCAAGCTTTTCTAGAACTAAAAATTGATGTGCAAGATGGCCTAGTTTCTGTTCTTCCTGGAGGTAAAAGACAGTTTTCTGAGGACAGTCTCAAATTAATAAATAAGAATAAAACAGGTCAGCTCAGGTCCCTATCTTATTAAAATCAAATGACTTTGGAAAATGGGTTTTCCTCCTTGCTGGACGATCTGCGCTGTGCGGTCTGCAATCCGTCCTCTGGAAGCAGGATCACTAACAGGAGCCCATCAGGCCGTGGCCAATCTGTTTGCAGTGAGGTTCAGGGCTGGGAACTAACCTGAGCTGACACAGGAACAGCTGCGGGTCCCAACAAGGGGATGGCAGGCACAGACCGTCTCGAGCAAGGACACAAACACAGGCTCTGTGTATTTCTAATCAGATGGTGTATTATTCCTCTTGTACTGACACAACAGATAGCAGCACACACTGGAATGTACTTGCTGAGATGCAAGATGGAGGGATGACTGGCAGAAGTTAGAGTTAAATAATTGTTCAAGTTATCATTATTTTGCTTCATTTTCCCTGGCTGAACTATGTGATGCAAATAGATTAAATGACTTAATGCACCATCTCCAGGATTTTTTGGATACTGCAGGTGCCAAAGTTTGTCCTTTGTTATACAACTGAGGATTTCAAGGATGTGTCTTATGTTACAGGAACCATCCTTGGGAGGCTTTCAAATCGAACATTCCTAAAACGTACTGAATTTTTTAAACAAGTTAGTAAATCTGCGGTTGAAGGAGATGTGCTGTTTAATTTAATTGCCAGGTTTTAAATACATGTTGAGTACAACAGAAACAGTGTCCATGGCCTGAAAAAGAGTTCATTTTGCAAACTGAGTTATTCCCTCATATGTCTTTCCTTCTAGTTTTTCAAGTTTAACTCTCATTTTCTTCAAACAGTATTTTTGTCCACTAACTATACATTACTATAGCTCTAAAAATTATTCATATAACCCAAATTGGGAGACTGTATTCTCAGTGCAAAGATATAGGAACCTTCAGGAGAAAATTTGTCCCATCCAGTTTTTAAAAGCTTATCTTTAAGTGATACTTGTCCCTTCTGGGCTTGATCACTCTCAACTTTTCTTTATCATGTATGCGAATTAGACCAGCCTGGACAAATGACTCAGAGAACAATATCTAACTTTCAGACATTTGACTTCAGATGAACCACTTATCACTTGATCCCTTTTCATTTGCAAAAGGAGCAGGACTGGTGTTTTGGCAAAACCAGTTCAAGCAATGAATGTGCACGGAACTCTTGGACTCACTGGTCTTTCTGGACAGCTGCCTCCTCCACCTTGGAGATGTGACACCTGATTGGAGAGGGTTCCCTGGGTGTTAATATAAATCTTTTTATTAGCAAGCTTTGGTTCTGCTGGACTACTGACAGAAGGAATCAAAAAAGGCAATTGTCCTGTTCTTCATTTCTTCTCTCCTTTGAAGAGGACAAGAGGGCAGGGAGGCTATGAAGGGCAGAGAGGTTATGAAGGGCAAACTTCTGCAACTCTCTCATCATCCCAGAGCACACAGATAGAGATTTTCCCAATCCCTGTGGAACAACTCAAAGAAAGGAGCATAGAAAGGACAATTTTTCCTTATCTGGTAGTGTTTTAAAACTGACTGCAAAAATAGGTCCTTGTTTTGAATATATTTTCACTAAATAACAAACTAATAATATCTATTCAAGCAGATTTCAATCAAATCTATATGGTGTCATAGGTGCTGATTGTACATATTGACACAAAATATTGATGGAGCAAAATAATTAATAATTTTCATGTTATTTGTGTATATTTTTCATGTATTTTCCCCCAATATCATTCCCCAGTGTGTGTGTCTGACATATCAGGAAAAGTGGGAGCATTTAAAGCAGGTATTTGTATTGTTGCATGTTTTGTAACTATTCTTCCCACTACTGTTTTTGGTATTTCGTGGGAAACTGGTGCAAATCTGTTAGAAGACACATTGTATCCTGCAGTAGGTAGAGGTCTAACAAATCCAATTCTCAGCTTACTACTTTGGGGAAGTTAATCAATGGGCAATGAAAACAGCAATGAGCAGTAGGCTGACTACAACAGGACCTCCAAGCTTTTTCTGTGTTTTTGCTAATCAAAAGGAGTCAATTATTTTTCAAGTTGTGCAAAATGTCTAATGGGCTGCCTGAAAGCTGTGGAGACTGAGAGAAGTGTAAAATTAATCAAAATCCTGTTTTAAAAAATGGACAAAGAATGTTACTTTTCCTGAGTGATGAAGCTCAAAAGGACCTCTATTTTTTAGAGCTAGGAGTTAGGGAAAATATCCTTGTGGTTATTACATACAGAAACACTCAAATTCATCCTTTTCTTGGCCTCTGTAGCCCATTGACTAAACTGGAATGGAAAAGTATTTTGTTGTGTCCCCTCTGGTGTTTCATCTCCTGATAGTCGAGACTGAAGAGCCAGACAAACGGGCTCAGGCATCACAGTTCCTTCCCTACCAGGCAGCAAAGAGCAGGTTTAAACACAGGTCTTGTCTCAGCTTGGAGTTAAGATATAACACTCTTGGAGCTGTAAGCTGAGGAGAGCATTTTGATCCTCCAATTTAGAGTCTAATCTCCCCAGCCACTCAGGGGCAGTTCAGAAATGTGGGAATGCCAAAAATCATCAGTGTCTCTTGCCTGGTGTCAATCCAAATTATAGGCTGGCATTTCAGGAGCTCAGTGGAGACTACACATGATTTTGTCTGGGTTTCTCACACACATCCAGGCACACAAAATGTAAGAAGACTAAAGAAGGCACTCATTTATTATGTGATCTTCTCTAGTATTTTTATTGGCAAAATAAATTACAAAACATAGAACAATGCCATCTTCTCTTAAAAATGTGGTTTGATATCCAGCACTTCAGCTTTAATCAACAGGAGGGTTGTGTATGTCTCCTGAGCATTAGCAGGAAAGCAAAAATAAGTGCAATTTAATGAAAGAATTTGCAAACTTCAATTTGTGTAAGAACAGAAGACATATTGTTTTCCAAACTACTTGTCTTTTGCTACATCTACCTGGCTCTTTTAACATTTTAAGTATCAATGACTTTTCTCCCCTTTGTTAAAAATAATCTTCTCCCTTGAAAAGGTGTCCATAATGATCAGAGCACAATTCATCATCATAAGAAACAACATCTGGAAAGCACAATTGTGCAATAAAAAGAAAACTTGGTTTAAGACCTCTTGACCATTTAATATCTTTGTTTGTTATTTTTTCTAGCATATGTTCAACTTGGATGTTTTATGATTACACAGAACATTTTCTGCAAAGCTCCGCAGAGCACTAAGATGAAATGTGTTTCATATAAGAATATCAAATATAAGACACAGTGAAAAATAAATCACTCTCCCCTTTATTTTATATTTTTCTTCTGCATCTACCCTATTCAGTTCAGTTTTGTTTTTTTTTTTCTCTTCTATATCAGGTTTGTTTCTTTCAGCAGCACTGTAAGCCTGTATGAAGCTGGGTATTCTCACTTTTGTCAAAAAGAGCATGTTGTGAGCTTCAAGTTTTGCTGCTTGCTTACACCACAAGAGCCAAGTCCCCTCTTAATTTGCACTCTGCTTTTAGCATGGCTTTGATTTGTCCCCCATCCACCTTCAGTGCTGAAATTTTTTGTCTTATATTTCTTTTGAGCTATTTCAAACCTTTCCTGAATGGATTATTACAAAGCAATGATGTTTCCAAAAATCACTGTGTGGCACAATGTCTCTGTGATGGGTCTCAAGAGACCTGTGGATGCAGTGATTTGGTAGTCCAATTGTTTTCCCACGTCACTGGACTAGGAAAAGGGCTCGGGTTTCAAATTAAGCCTGTAAAAAGGCCACCGAATGATACACTTACCAAACAGGAGAAGCAGATGGAAAAATATTTAGTTTTCCCCATGGGTTGAAAATGAAAACATCTCACACCATCAGTCTTGGTGCCCCATGGGATTAGACGGTCCTGTGTCTAATGAAAAGGTGGGGCAGGTGTCTAGACTGTTGCCTTGTTGCTTTCCAATTGCCCAGGGGTTTTTCATTTTTCAGGAGAGGAACAGCACCTTTCTCAGACCATAAGAAATTAAAACAAACTAACTGAACCTGCAAAATGCAACACATAGTTTCTGTGGCAACGATTCCCCTTTGACAGCTCTCAGGACCTGCCTTTGCTTCTCCAGAATTATTTACTCTTCCAGCAGCATAGCTAGCAGAGGTGAAGACTCTGCAAGTTGCAGAGTAATCACCCATGATACAAAGTGAAAGGCAAGTGTCAGAAAAGTCAATTAATGCAAGAAAAGAGGAAAAATAAAAGAACAACATTCAGCAGAAAATATTAATTAGTTAGTCCATAAAAGACTGGTAAATTTATAAACACCACATTTCTGTGTTGCTGGTTTGAAGCATTATGTTTATACTTTCTTAAATTAAAAAGAGTATTTGGCAGACTTGATTTCCTGCTTTGCCCACTTACTATCTGATTAGAAATACACAGAGCCTGTGTTTGTGTCCTTGCTCGAGACGGTCTGTGCCTGCCATCCCCTTGTTGGGACCCGCAGCTGTTCCTGTGTCAGCTCAGGTTAGTTCCCAGCCCTGAACCTCACTGCAAACAGATTGGCCACGGCCTGATGGGCTCCTGTTAGTGATCCTGCTTCCAGGAGAGAAATTGCTGTGCCTTCTTCTCTTTCAGGTGGGGCTGGCAGGCATTATCAAAATCGGTCCTATAAATTCAGTAATCTGAGCCAAACTTATTCAAGCCTAATTTCCCCTCAGTTATTTAGAGCTGCTTCAGGTACCTTTTAGAGATATTTACTTGTGATAAATTGGGTTTCATTGGTGCCCTCCAACAAACAGGAGTCTAATTAGTGAATAATACCAGAGCCTAAAACAATAATGATAGTAATTATAAAAAACACTCCATATAAGCATGTACCTTCAGACTCTTACAAAGCCATCCTCATTAAATAACAATGTTGGTTATTAAGGAAATTGCAAAGAAATTATTTGGTGAAACAATATGAAAAACACTGTGGCAATTCCAAAGTACCTCCAGCTTTACTTTTTTTTCCCTCAGAGTAGCACAGTGGGAGTTATGTGGAGAAGAGGTGAATCCCACATTCCCTTAACAAGCACCAACAGACCATAAAGTGACAAATAATTGTATGACTTTGATAAGTGGTTGGTTGAGCATCATCCTTCCAAAGCCATTTAGCAGAGTATTTCATACCACACCAGTAGGGTCTTTGGTTGCTAGAGATATATGTTTCAAAAGCCATTAGAAACTCTAGCAGAAGAAATGAAATCCTACTAACCATGATAGCTATGGGTAAGGATCAACTTTTTGAGTTTTAATCGTGGTTTTGGTAATAGGGGAATACGAAGTCCTGACTGATGCACTGAAACAAAGATGAATTATCAATCAAATGACTGAAAAGCACAGTTCTAATTTTACAGAGTATTTAGGTGCCCATGAAAGTGTTTTTATAACTATCTAGTGATATCAATCCAAACCTTTCAGGGTCAAGGCTCCTCTGAAAACTGTGTTTGGTATAAGACTGTGACTGGGATGCTTCATGCTCAAAGGGATCTCTAAACTAACAGTGAGGAAAGGAATACAGTGTACGAGCTACTGGAGATTCCCATCCTCGCTGACTCTAAAAAATAAGCAGAATGGCTCAGTCCATCCCTAGGTCCTGAGACAGGTTATGTAGGGAAAAATGCTGGAGCTCTATTATCACTGGCATTAGTCTGGGATGTGGTTTTAATTTTAAAAGTGACATCGAGGCTTCTACCAATTGCAGTTAGGAATGTGTATCCTCTGCTTGAAATATCAACTCCTCCTCATGGAGCACAAAGGCATTATGAATGTGTATATTTGTTATTTTGTTATTTCCTTCATTTAACATTCTCTTAAGCTGGTGAAATTTGCTCACTATGCCCTCTTTGGGTCTACTTAATTTGGACAAAGTGAAGGGAAAAAGAAATACATGAAGAATCATGCTAAAAATAGAAAACAGCTTTCTGTTAACTCCTCTCCCAGGTTGCATGCAGATGTGTTATACACATATAAATAGGTACCTCTTTCATTCACAGCCCTTTGAAGTTTATTGCCAGAGGAGAATTTGTTACATGCAGATGTTTCATTCTGATTCCTGATGTTTCATCAAGCCACATTGTCTTTGGAGATACAGTTGCAATTTTTCACAGAAAATTTAATTACTATGACTATTCCAGCCTGGATTGAAAAATTAATTATGGGAGAAAATTATATATTGGTATTTAATATAATTTTTGATGTTTCAAGATCTGGAGAGAGATGGAAAAAGGACTTGAAAACTCTGTGCATAAGTCCTTGGTTGAGCTGGTTCCAGCCCTGAGAGACTGATTTCTATCTTTGACCTATTATCTTTGCAGAATATTCACTTTGCTTTTGGCATTTTGTTTATCAGATTGCTTCAGGCAAAATTAGATTACTGACCTCATCAGTTTGAGCTTTGCTTTATTATCAATAGAAAGCAGTTAGGTCCAACTCATATGAAGGATTGGCAATGAAATCAGCACTGGGAGGATTTTATTTTTCCTTTGTTTGGGTTTGGTTTTTTATTATTATTTTCCTTTTATTTCTTTGGTAAAAGAGTTTTTACTGAGCTATGGAATCCGAGTGAAAATTGAAAGCTGGGTTAAACAGGGATGAAACAGTGCAGCTATTTCCTCAGAAAGAGGAGAGAAAAAATGTGCAACTATTTCCCTTACTGTACATTAATCTCCTGTTGAAGTTTGTGTCTTTGAAAGAATACTGATTATTTTAAAAATATTGCAGCTTCTTGGGTTTGGAGTTGAGCCAGTCTACATTTTTTCTGGAAAGCAAGACTTACACGTATGGAATGAAACAATTAATGGAACTGAGAGAATTATGAATGAGGCAGTTGAAATACTTAGAACAGTGCTTCCTTATTATCTTCTCGTGCCTACTGAGATACATTCAAAAATATAAAAAAATATAGCTTATTTGCAGATTTTGCTATAGTAAACCTTTTCCTGTTTCTGTGAGTGTCCAGACTGGATGGTTCAGAAAGAAGCAAGAGGAAGAAAGAGCAACTGTATGAACGTATTTATCCACGCACTCTCTTCTTCATAAAAATTAGCCCCAAGTTGCCTTAGATCCTGAGACACCATAAGCAATCTGTGCCATCTGTATTGGCAGAAAACTTTTAACAAATAAAAGGATAGCAGGAGTAGTACCTGAAAATCAGGAAGAAAATGAAAAATCTATTTTTTTTTTTCTTATCCCTCTAATGATGGATGATGACTGAGTCCTTTCAGCATTAAATTATCCTTCATGTACTCTGATCAAATGGAAATTCCACTTCTGTGTATCAGCTGAAGCAGAACTGTCTCATCTAGAGCTGATGTTCCTCACCTGACATGCACATCCTATGGCAGTGATGGCAGAGACACTAATGTGCTAATCTCAGAATTTTTATCCCCTGCCTTTCTTCCAGACGTGCCAGCCAACCAACCTTTTCCTGACAGCACAAGCTGTGAGCGTGGCCTGTACAAATGAGCATAGCATGAAGACAAGTATGGAGATGGAAATGAAACTTGATGTCACGGAGTCTCTGAATGTGACAGAACGAGCTGTGTCAGCTACTCACCAGCCAATAAACAGCCTTCAAGTTTTTGTGCTCACTCAAGTAGCACTGAGATTTCTTATCTGTTTGTCTTATTAAACATCAACTAATAAATGACTCTTCTTTGCCATTGGCTAAATTACTTTTTGTTGTGTTCGGAATAAGGGGCCATGATCAATGTATTCCAGCCATGGATGGGGATGAAGATTTAAGGAGGCTGAGCATTAGCAGAAAGCAAAATAGAAAATTTATTGAGGTAAGGCTTGGTACTGGTGGGATGTTGGAAGCTGTGAGAGGCAAAAACTGCTTCTAAGGATGCCCCTTTCAATGTCTGTACCTGCCCTCTGACAGAGTTAATACACTGCAGCTTCTTCAGCAGCAGCAAACCTGCCTTTCCAGAGCTCAGCAGAGATCCAGCCATTTCCCATCTCTTGCCTGCTTACCCTAAGCCATATACTTAGTTCAGATATATTTAGAACTGGAACTGATTCCAGGTTATAATTAACTCAACACATTTCTACAGTTTGTGCTGTTTAAATAAGCCTACCTGATATTTTCAGGTGCTTTTATGCAGAATCCACTGAAAGGTCACAGATTTTTATCCCACATCCCTAGCTGATGAACTTCTTTAGCTGCATGGAAGCTGCGCCATAGAAAGTTAAAGTTGCATAAAATAATATTGACTGATCAGACCACCACTTTTTTTCATTTGTTTGTTTTCACAAATATTTCATTATCTAATTTTAATGGTATGAACACTGTGGAAAATAAATTTAAAATCTGAATACACAGAATCCATGTAAACCAGCTTCTAAATTCTGACCTGCCAAGGAAGGAGGCCAAGAGGGCTTGGAAAGTCATCTAAGAAAACCAATTTACAAATAATTCATGCATTCAATATAAAAAATGTAGTATAGCCTAAAAACTAAAAAAAAACCCCAACCATTAAATTCACATAACAAAATAAAAATTTAAGTATATCTTACAGTGTGAGCAGACTAAGTTTAGTTAGTAAAGAGCATTCATTTATGCAAGAACACAACATGCTTGTGACTATGCTAAATTAGTTCTTCACCTCAGTAAAGTAATTTTCCATCACTTAATCAATCTGTTCTCACAGCAATATCAGTCCTGGGTGGTGACAGACAGAGAAATCTGTTCAAAGACTTTGCTAGGGGAGCCCAAATATCAGAGGAGGGATTTGCTGGCATGCTGACTGTCTCAAGCTGCCTTTGGCTGGCTGGGCAGGAATCTCATATGGTGGCGTCATATGGCCAGCTCACCAGGAAAGGTGAAAGTCAACGAGTTAATCCCGTGGCATCGCTGCTCAGGATAATGTCACAGCACACAACCTTGTCAATAAGACACATGAAACAACTGGAGCCAGTGTGAGGTTTGAATAACCTTGATAAAAATGTTAATACCTGCCTCTTCAGGAAATGCTTTATTTGCTCAGTTTCATCAGCAAGACACAGGCAAGTTCGGAAAGGTTCTTATCCTGGAGGAGCCCGTTTCTCAAACTTCTGCACCAACACCAGCACTGCTGCCCCAGCCACACCAGCACTGAGCATGTAATGCTGATTGGCACTAAAAAGGAGAATTATCCAGCTGTGATTCTCTGCAAACACCTGGGATCTTACTGGCCATAACCAAGGGCATGCTTTTACAACTGTTCAAAATTGTCCTTGGTCAAGCTTCTTGACTTTTTTCTTGTATTTTAAATACAAGCTTCCACTTTGAGCATTGAGACTATGGCTTCGGCTTTGCTTCTTGCTGTTTTCTTTTTTTTTTTTTTTAACACTCTTTCACTTCCTCAAGTACTGTAAACTGGGGCATTCACTGAATACATTTGATTTAGATTTCAAATGCTTAGTGATTTAAAGTCAGAAAAACTATTTTACTAATTAGTAGTCCTTTTTTTCTGCTGAGAAATGTCATAGAAATGAGTAGGAACATTTTTGCTAAATATCAGAGGAGTTTTCCTGATTCAGGTTAAGGGCAAAAGTTTAACTCATAATGTATTTGAACAAGATGTACAAAAAAGCCACTGAGATTAGCTCATTTGATTAGAGTGTGGTGTTAATAATGCCAAGGCTGTGGGGTTGATCTCTGTATGGGCCCATTCACTTAAGAGCTGGACTCGTTGATCCTTGTGGGTTCCCTTCTGTGTGATGCTGTGAAAAGCAAAAGTAAGGTCTATTTTTTGCACAAAGTTTTGTATTACTAAAGTATCACAAATAAGTACCACTTCTGTGATGAAAAATTCCTCATTAACACAGAAGGCTTAAAAAGTGGTAAAAGTGGAAACCAAGGGTGCAAGGACAACAGGAGAGTAGTGTTGAGATTTTCAGTTCCTTATGAGAGGGAACTGAAGGAAAAGACAGGTAATAAAAAAGAAGTGAAGTGCCAGTTGATTACAGTTACACAAAGAAAGAGAAAAAATCCCTGGTATAAATATATTACTAGGTGAGCCCATTGAGTTATTCTTCTAAGTGGTACTAATTCAGAATAAATTTGTTTTCAGCCAGGTCTTCAGAGCTACAGTCCTCTCTCCATGCAGAAGGCTTTGGTGGTGCTCATTGTCAGCTTTGGGACCCTAACAACCTGGTCAGCCAGGGGATGAAAAGCTCCTAGCCCACTGAGAGGCTAATCTGTGCCACAGGGAAATTACAGGGATTTTATTCCTTCTGTTGGCATCAACCAGATTTCTCACTGATGGATTTCCTGTGATAGACTGGTTACAGAAAGATAAAAATGGGAGATTTTTGTTCGAAAGAAGTTATGCTTTAAAAGTAAAGTGGGGAGATGCAAAAAATGCTAGGAAGAAAGAGCTGTAACTGATAGACTATGCTATTTAAAGTTAAGAGGAAAAAAACCCAAGTTATTTAGATGAAAAAGAAGGAGTACAGTTCTAGTTTTATCCACGTAATTAACTTCCACCTGTCCTTTAGGAGGTTTAGAGATTTAGTATAAAAGTTAGGGAAAGCAGAGAGAAGATCTTTATCAGGCACTTCATCCAGACAGTTTTGATGAGAACACAAACAAAAAATACTCCACAGTAAGGTGGAGTCAATCTTATGGGAAAATCAATTGCAAAGTTAGATTTGGATATCTTTTGAAAATAGCAAGATTAATTTATGTATATATTTCTGCCAAAACATCTGACTGACATTGCAGGGATTAAGTCTGCTTCTCTTTTGCTTCCCTGGAACATCAGGAAAGGAACAATGTATTGAGCTGCTCATCATACAAGGAAAAGACACGTGACATACAAATGTTGAATTCTTTATGTCAATAATATTTAACAGTACTTACTAAGCATTGACTAAATCTCAAATAATAAGTACAATCAGTATCCAATTCCTATAAACGAATAGTGATAAAAAAAGGATGGAAATATCAAGGTTAGGGTCACAGTGATATATTTTTTGCCATTTCATTATAAGTTTTACAATTATTATCCATTAATTAGGCAATAAAGGAAGGTCTAGAAAAATATCTTGGTGCAGGATGTCTGTCACAAACTGTGGTATGTTAAAGGCCAATATTGAAGTGCACAATGCCCTTAAAATCTTATCATTAATTTTCTTCATTTCTTGAGTTTTCACCAGTATCACCTGAACATTCATTTGAACTGACCAAGCAATTCCTTAATTACTGTAGTACATCTAGTTTCAAGGAAAATATATTTCCAGAATTCAAAGGAAAGGAAATATATTTCCTTTCCTTCAAAAGAAGACATTTGCCAAGCTTGATATGTTAATATTTGTGTTTAAAATATTTGCAAACGGTTTATGACCATTCATAACACTGCACTTCATCCACATGCAGATTTCCCTCTGGGAAAAAAAAAAAGCCATCTGTTCCTTTCAATGGTATTGTAATAGTGTTTACATATGGTTCTAAGGAGATCCTTTCAAAAGATTAAAATCTTAGATTTATCACAAAATAGATTTATTTCTGTTGCCATTATCAGACCTGATTATATTTTTGGCACGAAGTGAAATGGGTTTGTGTTTTTTTCTGTCAAATTTTACAATTACAATTTTTTCACTGATAATGCCTTGTAAATGTAAATTTATGTCAAGTATTGACCTTGTCATAATTCACTCTTAGAGCAGAACAGCACTGATTAGAATGGCCAATTTCACAAAACAAGTTGACTCCTACTTGTTAATATCATGGAAGGTGGTATAAGTATTGCTTCTTTCTCATGGTAATTCATGGCCAACTTGTGAAGAAGAAACAAAAGTTGTTGTTAAACTTTACTGAGACCACATTTACTGATGATTTAAATTTCTGAGATGGCTTCAACTTAAATAGAGAGAAAATATGTTAAAAAATTACAATGACACAGAAAATAATCATTATGTCCTTTTGCAATGCTGAGCTGTGCAGTTTTTAGAAGCCTCATTACACAGAACAAGAAATTATTGTCCTAATTTTGCAGAGGGAAATTTGGCCAGAGGTGATTGGAGTGACTGGTAGCACAGCTGGTTTTTGGCAAATCTGTAATTCCACCCATCACTTTACCAGCCACCTCAAGCTACTGCTTCAGACCTGTTGGGCTGAAGTAGCCACAGGAGAGTTTCTACCAACCAGCCCCTGAGGCAGAGCAAACCAGGTTAGGAAAGACCCTCCCTCCACCACTACATGAAACTGGTTCTCTTTAAGTGAAGCTGCTGTGCCACAAACCATATGGTAATAGGTATGTGTTTTAGGGCCAGAGGTTAATTTGTTTTTTCCCGAGTTTGTATCCTTTGTTTACAGTTCTTTCACGCATTTCCAGCAAGTTCCAGTAAGTTCCAGCACCCCCAGTCCCTGCAGGCAGTAATGTTTCAGCCCACCAAAAGCCATAGGTGGAGGAGGATGCCTCTCCAAGCTGCAGGCTCACGTTTGCCACAGCCAGGATGCACATCCCTACAGCTGGAAACATCCTGGTCCCCTCTCTCTTTGTGAGGCTCCTGGGGGGACACAAGGCACATCAAACCCAGCTGGGGCACTGACAGCCATGATGCTGAAACCTGGCAAATAACGCGTGGGCACAGCTACGGACCAGCCACTGCCCCACAGAACCCTGCACTGGCAGCCAGCAGGGTTTTTAACTGTTCTCAGGCAGGGAATTGAATCCTTAAAGTGTTTTCCTAGATAATGGACATTAAAATACAAATAACAAGTTTTTATGACATTTATGACAAGACAAGGTGAATGCTGAGAAGTTACATGGATCCAGGGGGTAAAAGTTCAAATCCAAATGTGATCCTGAAAGTCCTGGGCGACAAATTATAGGACTCTGGGAGATAATTTGTGGGAGGATTTCATATAAATTTTACATGTTATTCTGCCCTTTGTGAGCCTTCTCCTTTTAGATATATTTTGAGACATGATCTGGGAGCAATGATTGTGTCTGGACTAAAGCAGCTGTAATTTTATTATGTTTTGGTTTAGCCTCACTGTTTAGTGGTTATCACTTCTCAGATCCTCCCTGTTCATTTCTTCTTTACCTCAAATCTGCTCAAAGAATAACTTCAAAATTCTATTTGCTCCCATTTCTCTCTTCCTTGAGGAAAAAGAAAGCAGAATGGGAGCCAAACACATTTAGCACAGATGCAACATAACAGATACTAAGCAATTTTATCCTTTATTTAAGGTGAAGGGGAGAAAAGGAAAGGAAAAAAAACCCAAACAAACAAAAAAGAAAGTGCTGAAAGATATGCTTCTTTTGAAAACCTTATTTAGACCTAAAAGTAAAACTATCATCCAGTTTTAGCAATTGAATGCCATAATAGAGAACTCAAAAAAAAAAAATCTAGTTTTTGGAAATCTGTAAACTCTCTCTGAGGACAACATATGGTGCTTAAAGCACAGTGTGACTGAATAAAGCTAATATAAATAGAATTATCTGTGTACAAAAACCTGTCAGTGAAATCAAAGAAGCAATTCCTCTGGAAAAGCATTCAATCCTCTTCTTCAGCATGGCCTGGTTAAATCCCTGGGTGTTTCAGTGCTGGTACATCTCTAATCCAAACACAGTATTGCAAAGGTACAGCGTAAATCTATTAATGCAGAATGCTGTCAGAGTAAGAGGACAGGCAGAAAACATTTGAAAAATGTTACCCCTGAATTTTATACAGCATTATATACAGCTATGAAATACTAGATTAAAAGTACATGCTTAAGGAGTAGGTGATTTGTAAAACTACTCCATGGCACAGAAAACAACTATTTTCCCCCACCTCCCCCTTAATTCACAGCTGTAATAGGTCAGTTGAAAACTGTGCTATTGTCTCTGTGTTATGAATGGATGATTCCATTATCCACTGAATAAGTGGGTTTAAGTCAACTCCTGCCTGTTTCCCAGGCCTCTGGCAGCAGGCAGTTGTGTTATTGAGGTGGCCAGCACCCCAAGATCCACTCTTAAGTTCTTTAATAATGGCTGATTTGGTTTATTATAAAATGAATTATTTATTAATAGACACAAAACTAACAGACATAAGACTTAAAGCAGACTATTACTACACAGGGATAAAACAAAAAGGAATGTTAGTGTTATACATGGGGAGTTAAATGTACCATTAAATTTACACTTAGCTATGAAATATAATAACATAGGATTCAATGTTTCTTACCATCCAATGCTTGATGGGGTACACATCAAAGTTCTTTCCCTCAATTCCTGGAAAAGTAGCCTCAAAACTGCATCCAGCTTTGGGGAGAAATCTTCTCACACGTTCCAGAGGAGTGTGTAAGAGACTTCTGCTTCTGTGGTAATTGTGTGGGCTTTTATAGACTAAGAACCATGTCCTTTGATCAAGAATTTTTCTTTCATCTCTTCCCACATTTACTTTCCCGACTAGGATGTTGATTCTTAGCTGGGGGCCTGAGCACTTTTGGTGCCAGAGGACCAACAGCCTGCAACCCATCTGAGTTCTCTCTTGCATCTGTGGTAGAGAGGGGGCAGACATGTCCTGCCACACTCTGGGCCAGACACGGGCACACACAAAATCCCAAACTTGCTGACAACAGTTCATGGGCTCCAACTGCATCCTGTGTGTCTTACTCTCATCATTTCATTATACGTGTAATATTTCTATCTGAATTACTAAATACTGATCTATAAAGTACCATTAAACCATTTACTAGAAGCTAATCAAACACTTCACTTAAAAAAAAAAGGTGGCATACAGGTATGCCTGGCAAAAGGTAAAATCAAAACATTTGTTACTTTTCATTTTATTCAAAATTTCTGATATACTTTTCTGCTTTCTAAACATAAAATACACCATCCAAATACACTTTTGCTTTGATGCGGAAGAAATGTTGTTAGTAAAACTAAGCAACTCCATGTCCAAGGTCCAGTTTATTATAAAAAAGGTCTTAGTTATGCTATGTGTACATACAGCCTCTGGGCCCTTTTTCCTAATGTTGCATCATCATAATATGAAGCCTTGTAAAAAGGTAAGGAAAAACAGTTTTATTTCAGCTGTGTGGCATGCTAAGTAGTGTTCTTCCAGAATTTTGGGGGAAAAAAAGAGAAATATCCATAAACAATCATAACATTTCTTTTGTTACTCCCTACTTGTGAGTGGAAAGCATGAGATAGTGCAAAGGGACACAAAAAACCCAAACCAAACAAAAAAAAAAAAAAAAAACCCAACCAACCAAACAAAACAAACAAACAAACCCCAAAAAAACAAACCAAAATGAAAACAAAACACCTCAAAAAGGAAAAAGCACCACCAGAAATTCACCAGGTCCCTGACAAAACCTGGAAAGGAAAACTAGCATTCTGCATTCACCTGTTTCTCATTCAAACAGGAAATATCATTCAACAGTAGTAAAAAGTGCTTTGAGAACTTCTGGAATTGCTTTTTCACAGCATTAATGAGGAATTTAATGCTGCTCTTAAAAAAAAAAAACAAAACAAAACAAAACAAAAAAACCGAAACAAAACAAAACAAAACAAAATAAAGCCCTGAAGTCCATAATAAATAATCTTTCACTTAATACTTTCAAGCTAACTATAATATTCCATTGGCACTGGAAATAACACAAAAGTTATTGACTCAGTAGAAAATAAAGCTTCTCAGTTCAACATTGCAACAGTATTTGGGCTTCATATACGAGCATAAGATTATTCATGTTTTCAAATAATAATAAGCTTTGTCTTAGGGAAGTATTTTCCCTAATGACTCTGGGAAGCCAGTTAGGCTGCATACCAGCTTGTACTTAGGTCCAGCTAGATTGCCTATTTTGAAGTGATAAGATTACATGAAAACTGAGACAAAGTGACTTTCCTATTTCATGTATTCATAGAACTGTGAATTAATAGCTATTGGTCCCTCTGTTTTTCCTAATGTCACTCAGAAAAGATGCTGGATCCATTGTTTCATTCATTTTTTCCCCTTTAGATACCAATTTAACAGCCAGATCCTGAAATGGTTTACGGGTTTGTTTGACTACCTACCTGCCCAGCTAACAAACTAGCTTTTTGTAGGTCTAAGCATACAATTGTGAATGTTGATTATTTACAGTGTTTTGGGCTTCGTACAAATAAAAGATGTTTAGCAACTGGAATGGAGCTTTCTCCTGTATACAAAATTTGCTAGTCTAAAAACTCCACAGAAGGTTGCCACTTACACGATTTCTTCTTGCATTTGCCAATAGTAATTAAAATAATGTTTGCGACAAAATGGTGGTTACTGAAGTCATTTGATTGTCTAATCTTGCATCCCCATAATATTGTGTTGGAGAACTGTCTCTGTAATCAGACTCATGAAAAATTCAACAGTAAGACTATCTGCTGAGTGTTTCAGCCTGTGTTGTGTACAGCTGAGGGTTTTTCTCAGCCTCTGCTTTTTTGGCCTTATGGTATTTTTGACTGCTTTCTTTTTTCCATTAATCTTTCAGCAATCCAGACAGATGCACTCCTGTGCCTCTCTTAGTCTCTTGACCCTGAAACACTGATATGTTACAAAGCATAGTGATGTTCTGGTTTCAGGAAACCCACATCTCCCCGAGGCAAGATATTGAGGGCAGTTGAGCTGAGGTATGGCTGAGTCCTTTATAAGTTTCAGATGGCAAATATTTAATTAGTCCTATTTAATTAGTCCCCTTTGTTGTCTTTCTTTCTGCTTTTAGCAGTATTTCCAAGAGTGATATTGTCATTCTAGCAGCAGGCTGTAACTAATTTGTATCATCTTTTTGGTTTTCTGTTTCCTTCTGAATTTGAGAGTACTGGCTGCAGCCTATTAAAAGGTCCTATTACCAAATCTCTTTTAGCTCTCATAAATAACACTTCCTTGTAAAGGTATCAAGTTTATTTTGTCATTTTATGAAAACAGTGATAAGGTTTGCTAATAAACATGGTTGTTTGTTTAGAAACATAGTGTTCTTACTATATTTTTTGGCATTACATTAATGGACACTATGTTCTACTTAGTCAAATTAAATAAAGCCTCTTCCCTGAAAGATGTACTGTGCAACAATCATTAAGGACAAATCCCTTGGAGGGTTTAGGAAGTGTGACATTTTGGTGTGATTAATAGAAGTAAGTCTACAGACAAGATTGTAGACCAAACAGAAACTTAGCACTTGCAGAAGTCAGGAACAAGAACCCATTTTCTTTGCCATGAGTTAAATGCTCCTGCTGAAGGGATGGTAGGTTTTAGGAAAATGTAAGGGAGAAAATCTACATAATCCAAAGGAAATTTATGCCTCAAGTATTGTCCCAATAATTAAACAAACCCTGAATTATGTGCTCTGGAAATGCCCTAAACTGGGGTACCCTTCATAATGACAAGAAATTCATCTTGTTCATCCTTAATTCCTATCATGACCTGTTGCACTCTTTCTGCTCTTTCCCTTCTTTGCTCACATGAGCAACAAGCTATTGCACTGGGTTTGCATGGCCTGGTTTTTGGTAGCAGGGGGCTACACAGGTGGCTTCTGAGAGAAGCTGCTGGAAGCTTCCTCCATGTCCAGCAGAGCCAAACCCTGATGGCCCTGAAGATGGACATGCTGCTGGCCAAGGCTGGGCCAATTTAGAAATGCTGTTAACACAACTGTGATAACATATTTAAAATAAAATGAAATAAAAATTATTGGGCAGTTGTAATTGTGGCCAGAGAAAAGCAGGGTGAAAGTATGTGAGAGGAACAGCTCTGCAGACACCCAGGTTGGTGGAGAAGGCACAGGAGATGTTTCGGGCACCAGAGCTGAGATTCCCCTGCAGCCAGGTGAGCCCATGGTGAGGCACCTGTGCCCTGCAGCCCCTGGGAATCCACAGGGATGCAGAGATCCACCTGCAGCCTCTGGAGGTGGCCCACGTGGAAGAAGGCAGATGCCTGAGAGGAGGCTGTATGGAGACCATGCTGCAGCAGGGTGTCCTTGAAGGACGGCAGCCCCTGGAGGAGTGACCCATGAAGCAGCAGTTCAAGGGGGATTGTTGTCTGTGGGATGAACCCACCATGGAGAAGTTCATGGAGAAATGAATCCTGAGAGAGGGACCCCACCATGGAGCAGGGGAAGGACTCCTCTCCTTGAGCAATGGGAGAAACCACAGGTGATGAACTGACCAATACCCCCATCCCCTGTCTCTGTGCACTGCTGGGGAGGAGATAGAGGTGGGAGGGAGCGGGGGGAAAGGTATTTTTGAAGGTTTATATTATTTGTCATTATCCTGCTCTGACTTTGTTAGTAATAAATTCACTTCCTATCTCTAATTAGAGCCTGTTTTGCCCTTGATTGTATTTGATGAGTGATCTCTCCCAGTCCTTATCTCAACCCATCAACCCTTCATTAAATTATCTCACCCTCATCCAGATGCAGAGGGGAGTGAGAGAGTACCTTTGGTGGGTGCCAGGAATCTGACCAGGGTCAAACCACTACAGCTATCTAGCAAAACAGAGCAGCAAGGAAAGCAGCTCCCTTTGGGGAATAAATGAACCTTGTTTTCTCTTTATCTGTGTACTTTGCAAATTCTCTCTGGTACAGTTTCAAAATTAATCTATTTTGGTTATGATTTTCCTGATGAAAGAATGCAAGTTTAGAGTTTGTCCTTTGACAGACTTGGAATCATTTGTTTCAGATGATGAATGACTGTCATTTGTTGTCTGTTGCTGGTTCTTTTTGCAATGATTGATGCCTAAAAGCTCCCTGAACAGAATAATTTAGAAGAAAAAAGATTCTGCGGACAAATGTTTAAGCTAAAATGACAAACAGAAGGAGTACAGTTAGTAAAACAAAAATAACCAAAGAAAGAAGAGGACTATGAGATGTTCTGTATTCTTTTGTCTGTGAACTATAAGATTTTAAATCTGTTGTTGGTCTGATTCAATAAGGCATTTAAGCAATATCAGAAATACTTAAATCAAAACACACACGACTGCCTCAGTGTTATAAAAAAATCTCATCTCAAAGGATAAAATATTTTGGCCTTTTTTTTCATCCCTGCTCTATGCTCTGTTTCAAAGGAGCTACTCTCTGGCCTCATTCTCAGTCATCAGGCACAATTATTACAGTATTCTTTCTGCTAAAAATAAATGGTACAGAATAAAGGTCATCGTCTGGTGACTCAGCAAGGACAGATTAAATGTTTTTAAGAGGGACCATTAACCATAATTTCTCTTATATGTTGTATATTGGACCTCTTCAGTAAGCGACTCTTGTTATATCAGAAATCCAATCATTACCAAAGTCCCTTTGAAGCCTCAGAGAAACTTATTAGCAAAGGATTTATGGCAATTTTGAATTCCTTTCAGAAAGGTACATCACGTTCGCAGCTGGGATGCAGTGTGTAGAACAGCTGTCCTGACAGAGTCCTTGTACAAGCATGATGACATCCTGCCAGCTCTTTAAAACATTAAAGCATCTGGTTCACATTTAATTTTTGGATTCAGATGACTTGTCTCCATTGCATTTTAGTGTAGGGTATTTCATTCATTATTTATTGTACATAGGTGTTTCAAAAAAACCAGCAACTTTTTGTGTGCCACAAAACCCTCACTGGCAGTATGGGCTGTTGACAGGACAACACATCAACATACATTTTTGGTAAATCAAGTAGATTAAAAAAAGCAAAAGCAGTTTACTCTGAATTTAATGAAAAAACTGACTGAGAAGATTAAATGCCTGAAAAATACTGAATTTCCTACTGGAAAATTGCCATTACTGTTCTACTAGTGCTCTGACAACTTACAGCATCTATCTAAGCTGAATTGCTAACTCTGAAACTCCTTTCCCCTGTCACGGGCATAATGTGATGCTAACATCAGCCAACACATGTCAGCCTTGGTTTGTTAAAAGCGAATGATCAGCGTGAAATACTATAATTTTCTAATTTTATTTCTCAGGGCATGTATCTGGTAGGAAAGAATGAGTAAAAAGCCTGTTGCCTCGTCACCTGTTGCCTCATAAATCTGAAGACTATTTCCAATTCCAGCTGCACAGAAAAACATATTTGAGATAAAGTGATTCCACAAGCAAAATGGTGATGTAATGGAATTTGAGTTTTGCAAGCACCACCTTTTGCATTATTTACAGATACTGACAATGCATTTGGAAAGAAACAGGGGTTTGGCAAACCAGCACTTCAGCTTGTAGGAAACAGAACAAACTTATGTTACAATATTGGCTGGGGGGCAGCTGAAATACAAGAAATTCCTTAGCAGCAACACTTTGAGATCATCAGGTTATCCTGCCATGGCAGGGGACTGGGAACCAGATGGTCTTTGAAGTGCCTTCCAACCTGTTCTGTGATTCTAAGGTTCTATCTACAGTGAAATAATTTCTTGAAGAATTTTAAGCAAATTGTTTTGTTTTGTACAGCATCATAGCAAAAAGATGGCTGTGTAGCAACATTGCATTGATTTACTAATATTCCCATGACAAGAACCCTTAAATTCCATACATGCCATGGATGCCAGTTTGCCAGCCTCTCCCAACATCACCAAAGACGATGACGGTGTGATCCTTTTCTTTTTCTCATATTATTAAAAATCATTAGAAAAACATAAAATGGCCAAAATATTGCAAAATGATGGATGCACTTGCATTTTCTAAGTTTATGAAATGAGGTGTTATGTATGTTTGGACTTCATTCCAGAGAGAACCCAGTTCAACAAAGGGTATCTAGAAGAACTGTTCCCTTTTTTTGTCATGTAGTACATGAATTTCAATCATTGGGATGAATACAATTTATTTTACTTCACTTTTATTCAAAACTAGAATTAATATTGCTATCTAATTAATATAAATACATGTAATTTTATATTTAATGCATGATACATTATGATAAGCAGCAAACAATGGAATTTTTAAGACACATAATGCATCCTAGATTTCAGGAATATGCATTTCCAGGAATACATATCTCTCTAGCTATATTGCTGTGAGCAATTAAACTAACTATAATGTTTTAAACAGACAGTTTAAAGTTCTCAGAGGAAACAATGTTTATGTTGGCAGAAGAAAATATAATCTAAAGGTGCAAATCACAAATAGCCTTCACTCAGTGGTATCATACGACTGACTAGAACAGCAGAAGATGAGGTTTTTCAAGTGTCTTCATACAATATTGAAGCCCAGCATGACTTTTGAGTCATGAACATATTTCTCAAAGGACAACGCTCTTTTTTCTTCTGCTTTTGAGGATGGATTGCCCAGAGAATTTTCTAGTTATTTTATTCTGGCTATAGGAAAATACAGAAAATTTCTTTCTCCTAACCATGATGACTTTTTTATTTTTTTTTTTTTTACTTTTTTGAGCCATTTTACCAGGACTCCTTGAATTAGCTCAGTTTATTTAAAAAAATGTATGGATAGATAAAGAGAAACAAAAATGCAGATGCTACGGGACAAAAACTGTGTCCAGCAACTGATTTTGCTGCTGGATCTTCCTCTGAGGAATCCACGCAGAGTGATGCTGATGCTCTCCCTGGAACACGCCGCTCCTAATTTCATCTCTGCTCTGACAAACTGGTGTTTTAATGACTGCACAAACTTCTTTAGGGAATGGAAGGGATCAAGAAGGAAGGAAACAGTCATAATGATTATTCTCCAGAACAAAACAAATCAGAAAATTATTCACTTTTTAATAGAGTTAACTCTTCTCTGGACACTTTGTGAAGAATTGTTTGAACGCCCAAGTGCCAAAGTGCTGGATGCCAAAGCAGTGAAATTCCTGACAGGGAACATTATGGTGGTTGTTAATCACCAAAGGGCTTTGTATAGGCAGCTCTTGGAAAAGATACACACAAACAGCATCCCTGCTACTGTCATGGCATTGCTGTATAAGATTTATTGACCCTTATTGTTAAAAGCCCTGTGATCCAGAGCCTGTTATCTGCCTGCAGTCAGGAATAAAGCAGAGAGACGAGGTTATGCCTTCTGGCTGATCAGCTGCAAGGAAGCAGGCAGGAGCCAGAGCTCAGGGGCGATGTCTCCCCTGTGCCCGTACATCCGTGAGCAGGCTGAGTGTGCTGAGGCTGCTGGGTCCTCGGCAAAGGAACGAAAACATCTGATATACAGGTACCTACAGAAACATAGATACTCCTCTGATGCAGACCCTGGGACTGGGCATGATCTAGGATTATGTTTCCCTAGCCAAAGTGAAGATACTGCTTAATGTCGAAAAAAAAGGAGTTATGCATAGTTACTTTGGAATAAAATAGTTCCATAGTGCTCTGATAGCTGTAATGGCAAGAGCCAAAGGAAACACCACAGAGATGTTTAATTCACATAAAATCTGAGACACCATAGTTAATAATTTCACTGCCATCCCACTGCAACTGCAGAGCAAATAATATATATCTTTTGGAATTTACAATTGTTGGTATTTGTACTGGCCTCAGGAAAATAATTCAGGTGCATAAGTCACCTTCAGTGTTCCCTATCCTCAACCCAATAGAGGTGTTTAGGCAATTCAGTTTTCAATTCAATTATCAGTTTTCAATTTATTTTTCCTGAAATAAATACTGGGGGAGTTAAATCTAAACTACACAGGTAAACTTGAAAGTTAAAATGTTTAAACCTTAGGAAAATGCAACAACTATCTAACCCAGCATTCTGAGTTTTAAACAATCTCTTTTCTTATTTCGAAGCATATCCTTCACTATTCCTGTTGGTACCATTCCTATTATGCTGATTTATCAGTTGTTTATGAACCTTCTGTTTGGGACTGGAATTATCCTGCATTTTACTTACCCACTTCAAAGGCTGCAAGCTCTTCCTGATTTAGCTCCCACCATGATGCTACTGAGCCTAACTTTCCTGCCTTCTGCTCTGCACGGAGAAAGCAGCCTTGTTGCACACGAAATTAACAGAAAGCATTGCAGAGCTAACAGATACCCTAATTTTTCAATTTTAGCACAGCTGGCTAGTTCAAAGTTTTAAATAAAAGAAAGAAAAAAACTTAGGATTTTTTTCTGATAATTTCAGATTTTTTTGGAGTTATTTCAGTGTCATCATAAAATTCAGAACCTGAGGTCTATTCATTTGGATTTTCTTTCTTTTTTCCATGCTTTCCCCTCTAAAATCCCTTGATCTTTGGCTAGCTCTGGACAGTGGGTGGCTGATGCCATACTTTGTAAAGCTTTCCAGTGAAATGCACAGCACACCGAGGACCATGGTAAGTTAAAAACCCACATTAAGTCCTTGCTTTCCTGACTGTGCCTTTACATAATGTGTTGTGAAAGTGCAATGCAGTTCCTGAGAAACAGGAAACATCCTTGGGTATCCCATTCAACTTCCCTGTTGAGTTCTGGTACAGCATGAATCTACTTTGATTTTACTTTTTCAGGGTTCTACAACAGATGTCTCAGAGACTGCAAGTGATGTCAAGAGATGAGACATCTTGTGTTTGGACAACTCAATCATATCCCTAAAGTCTGTTGTCTAATTACATGAAACAATAACATAACAATATTACACTTTAAGATCTTGTTATGGATGAAAGGGAATATGGATTTTAAGTGGGTTCAAGTACTTTTGGATACCTTAGGGTCTTGATAGTCAAACCAAAATGTAATGAGCACTTGCTATTAGCCCAGTTACAGCACTGCTAAGTCACCATCCAAATGAATTAAAAAAACCCCTCATTACTTATATTTTTAAATTATTTAGCTATACATTCACTGTCAGGTATCTATCCTTTTTCTTCAGTGTTAAATTCACCCCTTGAGGGTGACCATCTGGACCCAAAAATCCACAGTGCCCATCAAGGAATTTGGAAGGGAATCAACATATTAGTAGCATCCCAAGGGCTTTGCTGGGAGGAATGTGACATTTATGGTGGGATTTCTTTCTCTTCAGTATTGGATCTGCCCAGGGTGTTGTGAGGCATTTGAATC
>VXAC01006836.1:1766492-1797800 GCA_013399225.1 Rhipidura dahli | reverse complement strand
GCTGGCACTGCTACAAAACTTGGCCTTGGCAGATCACTGCAATTACATCAAAGATGAGGCCCTGACAGGGACCAGCCCATCAATCATCAGGGTGATCAATAACGCCTACAGTCAAACCTGATTATGTAGCCTCGGGTAAGGGAACGTCAGAGGTCCTTACCATGCACACAGGCTGTACCTTCAAGGGCTCATCTGAAAGTTTGCTGAGCTGGATTTTCCCTTTGGGGATGTTTTTAGTCTGTTTGCAGAGCTCCAGTTCTCTCTAAAAGAGAAGCAAACACTTCTCAGATCATCACATTTAAGTTAAAACCAATGCCTCAAGAAAGGGATGCAACAATGACATTAATTTCCAATAAATCACAAGGCCGGTGGGCATTGCAGCTTATAACACAAGGCTCTGCCTTTGCCAGAAGCTTATAAAAAGGTGAACATAAATTTCCCCTTATCCACTGGACACCAAGAAAAGTAACAAACAAACTTCTGAGCACCACACACTGTCTGCTGTGGGGCAAGTGGCTGTACTTTAAATCAGTACCATCAAAATATAGGTTGTCCTGCTCAAATCAACAGGGGAAGAAAGACTTATCACCCCCAACAAAGGAAAGCCAGGCTTCCTGCTTCAGAAGTTGGCAGATTTGGAATATGTTATTTTCTGGCCTCCATCAGAAATCTTTCTCCAGGGCTTGGTGAGTGCAGATTTTTCTCATGTGGTCACCATAGTTATCAGGGCATAGGACATCTCATCATGGGTCATAAAATCATGGAATGGTTTGGGTTGGAAGGGACTTTGAAGATTATCTAGTTCCACCCCCCTCGTCAAGGACACTTTTCACAAGCCCAGATTGCTCCAAGTCCCATCCAACCTCGTGTTACAGTGGTCACTGCAGCAGAGCATTCAGAGGACTGCTGGACAGGCCTCCAGAACACAGAGGTTTAACTCTCATCCCACTGTTATAGCGAGTTCCCATGTTCTTCCCATAGGAAGTGGTTCTTAGTTTGAGTGTTTTAAATTATTGGGTCAGGAATTCTCCGCCCAGTTTTATGTATAAGTTCATGTTTATGCATTTCCCCTAGTTGCTTATGTATTAGTTCTGGAAAGTTCTCCCTTCTTTGATGCCCCATTGGATGGTTCATGTAACTCCCTCCCCTAAGTTATCCCTGTTGGTTATTCCCCTGTTGTCCCCGCCTCCTCAGTCAGTCCCCATTGGTTGTTTCCCTTTGTTCCAACCCCATATAAAATGGTTGTGCTAGCTCTCTCTCCCTTGTCTTTGTCCCTGGACCCTCTACTTGTAATGAACTGCATGGAACCTACACAAAGACCCCTCTCTCAAGGTTTTTCTTCTGCTGACGCTTTTACACCACCTTTGTATGGGGCTCGCCCCTTGCAAAGGAGCCAGCTTTCCCTGCAGCTGCAGCTGACCCCTGCCTGCTGCAGCTCTACTCCTGCCTGCTGCAGCTTTACTCCTGCCTGCTGCAGCTGCTGCAGCTGGATTCTGTGCTGCCTCGGGCAGCCCCAAGTGTCTCTGCTTTCCCTGCTGCTGCAGCTGACACCAAGGATGCCTGCAGCTGGATGCTGTGCTGCCTCGGGCAGCTCCAACAGTGTCAGCCTGGCCTTGGACATTTCCAGGGATGAGGCAGGCACAGCTCCTCTGGGCAAGCTGTGCCAGGGCCCCACCATTCTCACAGTAAAGAATTTCTTCCATGTATCTCACCTAAATTTCCTTCTTTCAAACTCTGTTCCTTTCAGCAGAAAAAAAATAAAATCTGAAACACATGAAGGAAATGTGCCACTGATTTTCCTTCCTCCTTTTCTTGCTGATCTTCATCATTTCCTGGGGAAATACAGACTCTCAGAGAGCTCCAGGTCACAGATTTACAGAAGCTACTGTGAGAATCTTTATTTAATCTGATGCAAATGTCACTCCTTCCATCCCACAGCACTCTGGTGATCACCTTCACCTTGATGCCATCATCTCTCAGCTTTTTCTTATTTTTTCTCCTTACTTTTTCTAGATGTGAAATAAATCATAGACTTCATCCTGCAGTAAGAATGTCCCATAGCAAGAAACTGGCTGCACCATGGGCCAGGAAGGGTGCAGGGATAGCTTCTGCTATTTCAGTGTCCTGGAGAAGGAGTCAGGGCTTGGTTTTGCCCAGAGCCTGTTTGGTGGCACTGGCACCACCCAGGTGTGCCCTTCTTTCCTCAGGAGGCTGGGAAGGATCCCACCCTGGCACAGCCTCCCTTTGCTTTGCCATGGGACTGGCCTGAGTCTGCAATTTCTCAGAGACTTCTCACCTTCCCTGCCACTCCCTGTGCTGTGCCTCATTGGCTGCTCAGCCCTTTTGGGTTGGGAGACAGGAGTCTAGCAGGAAGGTGTAAACAGCCAGTTTAATTGGGTGTTTAGAACAAAAGCAGCAGTGGCAGTGCTGTCATTTTGGAGATGGCTTACAAACAGGCAGTTTGAAATATCATTTCCTCCCATCTCCACAGAGTTAAATCTCCCAGCACTCCCAAGCAAGCATCTTGCTGAACATGGGAGAAGCAAATACAAAAAACAGGTGCCTTTGCAGTGGGTGAGAGTTTCTGCACTAGTTTCTACTCTCTGCCATGGTTCATCCTCTGCCTTGAGGCTCTGCCAGATTGGGACTGCCCTGCTTTTTCTCCCCACCCATCTTAGTCTTGTGCATGATATCATGATATTCACCTTCTCTGTTTTTTATCACCCTCCTCATTGGGACTTTCTGGCCTGGGCAGTCCGTAACAGCTGCCAAAATGTCCAGATGTGATGGGATCAGCAGCCACATCACATCAGGCCTCAAAATGAGGAGACCTTTCCTGCTGGCCCTCATCTTACAGTCCCCTATAATCATCAGTTCTCAGGAAAGTAGGCTCTTTGCCTTTTTTTTTTTTTTCTGTCTGAAAAGAAGAGGAACTAAAAAAACCGCAACTTACTCAAAACTGTCCTGAGATGTCCTGTCTGCACCTCTAAACACAGATGTGGATTTAGCTGTGTTGTTTAGAAACCTGCATCTGTGGCCTGTCTGGTCCCTTCACATGTATTAAAAATCACATCTAATGGGAAAAGACATAGCCAGAAGGCTCAAGAGTGAAAGTTTACCAGGATCACTGCTTCTGCCACCTGAACTATTTCTCTGGTCTGTGCTCCCAACCAACCAAACAGCTTCCATACAAATTAGATAGAGAAACACAGGATTTCACCTCAGCTGTCTCCATCCAAGATTTGTCCCCTGCCCCAAGAAAGCAACTCTTGTGTCTGGTGGGCAGCATTATGCTGACAAGCATCTTCACTAAAATGTCTCTTTTTTTTTCCTCCCAACTGGGAAGTTGTATCCATAGATAAGCAAAACCAAATAGGTTTTAATGGGGATACCAAATATCAAGCAGTCCTGACAAACTGATGCTGTGCTTGTGTGGATATACCAGATATGCCCTGGCACGGGGAGCTTGATGTGCCTGGAGCACCTCAGGTTTATTGTGTGAATTGTTCAGGTCAGTCTGGGCATGGCTGGGCACTGGCTGCTTTCTCAGGGCCTTAAAGTGCACATGTGTGTGTAGTAGAGCTGTTCCCAGCATATCCAAGATTCCTACACAAATACCACTCAGAAACTGATCCAGGTTCCAACTCCATGCTGATAACAAGTCTAGGGAGCACTGTAGTCCAGGTCCAGATAGGATTTCTATCCCAGTCTGACAGTGTCTTCACTTACATTTAAGCACAATTCCAGAATCCTTACTGTTGTCTTCTCTTCTGCTGAAATAAAAATGAACTGGAACCAAAACTTGAAATCTAACAAATTTTGAATGTAATGGCTTCATAAATTGCAGACATGAGACAAGTGTGATTTATGGCTCTGCTGTTTTGTATAACCAGGGCCATAGATTTCTTCCAGTTACTGATTTCTGCATGAACCTCAATTGAGTTATGGTTTAAGCAGGGACATGCAGCCTTTAACACTGGTATCAGGATATGGAATCTAACCACATTCCCTGAAAATGATTTTCCAGTGATTCATCACTTTCACTGGAAACCAGGTGACACTTTAATTCAGGCTTGAACTTCTCTAGCTCCTGATTGAAGTTAGAATTTCTATGGAGAGGCAGACATAAAGCAAAGGGAAGGAAATAGTGTTGTTGTGCCTCTTTTTGCATATCTCATTTCCCATCACAGAATGAGAATGCAACAGCTGAAATGCTGAAATGAAAGGCTGTGTTGAGGATCTATTCAGCGTAGTCACAAACAGATCAGACAAGAAATTTCATGAATCTGATTCTGCTGATGTTTCCTGCCTGAATGGGCAACTCACAGCCTCCCCTTTGAGAGTAAACAAACTTCCAGTGTTAGAACCACACCTCTGGTATTTTTGATGCCTATAAATAAGGCTTTTTTTAACCAAAAGCCCCAGCACCAAGCACAGTCACAAGGGCTTAGAGTGCTGTCTAATTTTTCAGCTTCCTGGACTGGGACTGATTGTTTTCTATGGCCTTTCTGTGTGCTCCTAGTTTATGAAGAATCAATACTTGAATATAGAAAAGGAATCCCCCAGCTATCTAGAGCAGGACTACCTCCAGCTCTGTCACTGCTGCTGTTCTCTTCACTGATCAAGAAACTGGCACAGGTGTTAATCCAGTAGGATGGGATCAGGAAGTGGAGGGCACAGGGTCAGCAACTTGGATTTTGAATAACCGAAAGGATGGAATTTGGATGCCACCTGCTACTGACTGTAACGTTGCTTAGTGGGAATTCTCTGATTTAATAACCTTTTCCTTCCCATATCTGATTGCAAGGCAAAGAACTCTTAAAATAAAGGGGAGAAAGACTTTACCATATTTTTGCCAGTTCAAAAAATAAATAAAAATCAACCCAGAATACCAAAAGAGATGGTTTGCAGAAAAAAAAAGGGTGTCAGTGTTTATTTTGACATTCATGGAAGAAAAACCAGGTTTGAGGTGTCATTAATTTTCTCTGAAAGAAAGTCAAGATTCAGGAGAAAAGGTTTTGAAAGTTACATATTCAAAATGATTCATTTCAGCTGTGTTTGGTTTGTTATCGTGGACATCTTGGTTTGGGGTGAAAACTAACGTTTTTTTCAGCAGACTGTGGTACAGCACTGCTGGTCCTCAGAAAGGCTCTTAAGGAACAGCCAAGTCCCCTTGTGATTGTGGATGGCTGGGGACTAGCAGGACCATAGGAGGAATTTCATCCCCTTGAACTTTTTGTGGAATGGCTGATTCCTGTTCTGTGTCTCCATGCAAAGGCCAGGGAGAACCACTGCCACTAAATCTGTGCTGGAGGAGGACAGGAGGCTAGTGGGGAATGGCTGGAGTAAGGCATCATCTCAGAGGCACCGGAGGAGCCTTATGGCTCCATTTCTGCTCCTGCTCCTTTTCAGAAGGAATAGCTCCTGTGACAAAGCTGGGAGCCATCAGGTCCCAGCCCTCCTGCTGAGGGCTTGAGGAGCTCACACTGGGCTCAGTGGGGCCCTCACTCAGCAGTGTGCTGGAGTAAATCCATTTGATTTTCCCTAGAGCACTCCTAATACCCTCCAATGACTGCTCATTGCTAAAACAATTCCTTTCTTTCCTCCAGCACTTCCCATCTGCTTTCTTTTCAAGCCCCAGGCCTGCTTGGTGCTCAGAGATGTTGCCTTAATTTGCCTCCCCCTTCCCACAGCAAAGAGGAAGGGAAGAAACCACAAGGATTATCCACTTGAAACAGCAGAAACACGTCACAGCCTTTCTCCATCCCTCAGGCTTCAAACCCAGCAGCTCTTTCCTTTCCCCCACCCCATCATTCCCACCAATCCCCCCAAAACTCAAAAAAATCCCCCCAACCCAAAAGGGTTGGGAAGCAGTGGTCTCTGCAGGTACAAAAGCAGCTCCTGAGCACAGGGAGTTATTTTTGGTGAGGTTTGAAGTGCCACATGACACAATCTTCACAAAATGCCAAGCAGCCAAAGCTGGAGCCGTGTGCTCCCAACCTCTTGCACTGGGGTAAAAATAAACCTTAATAGAAGGGCTGAGGAGGCTTAAAGGGAAGTGGAAATTCAAAAAGGACAAAGCCATGAAAACTCAGTTAGGAATGAGTGTTGGCACGTCTGAGGGAACACAGTGTGATGGCTCCGCCTCTGACTGTCTCTCTCCTCATTGCAGGGCTGGGTGCTCCAGGCCACGGCCATGGCAACTATTTGGAAATGTTTGGATCCTGCTGAACAAGCAGTTCAGGAGTGTTGGGCAGGATGAGGTTGCCCACAGAAGGCACTAATGAAGACAAGACACCACGTGTGGCTGGGTGTTCATTACTGACACCAGCAGTGGCTTTATCAGGGGTCACCAACAATTTATTTTCCCATACCTTACCCCTCAGTTCCACTGCCATGAATGGGATTTTAGTGATGATGGGAAAATGCTGTGCAGAAGTTGAGTATATCAGCCAGAGCAGTGTGTCCTGTGTCTTCAGTACCTTGAACCTCAGGCTACAAGTAATAAAAACTTCTCATGCTGCCTCTGTGGGTGCTTACAAGTTAAACCATGCACAGGAATCATCCTACAAAATCAGTTTGAGCCCTTTGAAAACCATTGTAGGGGTTTCCATCTCTGGCTCTACAATTCTAGACAGTGCTCTTTTAGCCCATCAAGCTGACTGCCCTTTAATTTGAGCTTCTCCTGGGGATGTCTGTCTCTAAAGGCTGAGCAGATTACGAGGCACCTTCATGTTCTCACTGTTATCTCACTACCTATTTTCTTATATTTTTCCAGATTTCTTTCCATCTGTTTTTGTCAAAGCTTCCTACAAAATGGCTGGCTCTGAATGAAGGAAAATCTCCACCACACAACAGCCCCAAACTCCTACATAGCAGGAGGTTTCTGGGTGAGAAAAAGGGAAACAAAGGGAATAAAAACTAAATCAATGTGTCTTCCTAGCCACAACACACTTTTTGTGTCTCTGCCTGTCCCAAGCAGTGTTGGGCAGAGCTGCAGGTGAGAGTCCTGATGCTGGGACTGAGGATGTCTGATATGAGCAGCATAACCATTCTGAAGCTTGCACTGTTCTCCTGCCATGCCCTATCAAAGCTGGATTAAATCCTTCTGCTAGTCTGAGACTGTGGTTGCTGTCAGGGTGCTGGAAAGGTCAGGCTGTTTGTATTTTCCATTTGCCTAACAAAGTAGGGCTCCTGGAGGCAGGATTTATAGGCAGCAGTGCCAAGATGGAGCAGACCTTGTCTGGCCCATGTCCCAGCTCTATTCTCCATGGCTACCTCCTCGGTTCTGAGCAGCCCCAGGCTCTGCTGAGCAGCTTTGTGGCAGGATGGTCTTCAGAGTGGTCTCAGTGGTTGACATGTAGAACTGTCATGGTGCACAGCCCACCTGTGGCTCGCGCTTGTGCAGGATTGATGCTAAAGCACCAGCAATGTCCAGCAGCGAGAGACAAAACTCTGGCAGGAAAAATGGCAGGAAGCAACGGGAAGACTCAGTGATTAGAGGCTGGAAGCAGCTCAAAAGAGAAGATGCAAATGCTATGGCTGCTGCCTGGCTCTGCAGCTTCTCCCCTGCATGGTAATTCCCAGAAACATCATGGCTGATCAGCTGTCTTGGCTGGAGGGTGCAGAAAGAGGCTGTGCCAGGGCCCTGGGATGTCCTGAGCTCCCCCTGCCCCATGGAGGAAGCAGAGGAAAGACTTAACAGGGAAAGGTGGGATGGAAACTTTTCTATCCCCAGTCTTGTCCTGGCTGTGCAAACATTACCAGTGCTACTGAAAGGGCACCAGCCAGTGCTGGTAGAAGGGTGTGCAAACCCCTACCCAAAGGAAAATGACATCCCAAAGTGAGTAAGCATGTGATCCTGAGGGGAAACAAGTGCATGGCTCTGCTCGGGGCTGGCCCAAGAGCAGTAATGGAAGGAAAACACAAGCGACATTTTGGAAGGTCACAGTTTATTTATCCTGCTTTTATATCTGCAGGAGACATTTTTTCAAATGGAACTAAAAGAGGAGGGATTAAAAAAATCCAGTGAGAAATAAATATAATTAATAGTCCCAGGGCAGAAATAGAGCAGAGAGCAGAGGCAGTGTAGCAGCCTCAGTTTTCACCTAGACAGTGCTTCCCAGTGTCCGATCCTGGCCTTGTTATCAGGATGATAACAAGTTTATCACGGGGAATTTTGTCCGTGCTGGTATCGCAGGTAGAAACGCACAAAGGCTGAATGCTTGAATTTTGTTGTTGTTTATTTATCTCACCTGCATTACAGCTAGCAAGCTAAAAACTACGAAGCGAAAGTGCAGAAGAGAAGTAGAATCAGAAGAAAGGCTCCTCATTTTCCGAGCCTTTTTTATACTAAAACTAACGTAACTTACTGTTTATAGATTTAAACCAATGTCCATGTAACAAATCTATTCGTAACACTGGAAATGCTGTAAAATTTGTCCAATACTTTTCCAGTTGGACATGGACTCATGGGTAGGAGAAAGAAAGGAATTTTAGCTGCATCACTCCACCACTTTGAATTCTATCTCTACTCAGCTTACTATAATAACAATCCCTAAACCTTAACCTTTTCACCCTGTGAGAATCTATATACCATTTCTATGTCCCAACTCAGACTTCAGTAGATTGTAACATTTCCAGAAGTGTCGGGAGCTTATTGCAGGGCTGTGAATCATAATAGACCTGGACCAGGGGGGATAAATTCTTTCTGAGGGCTTTACAGCTGACCCAGGGTCAGGTTTTACAGATGACTCAGGGCCAGGATCAGCAGGTGATTCGGAATCAGGTTGCGAGCATCTCATTTCCTGATCGTCAATATTTGGCCTTATCTCAGGTATATCAGGCAAACAAATATTCTCCACTTCCTGGCCTCCAACACCCAGGACTGAAAACCTTCTCCTTCTGTTGAACATCCTTTCCCTGCCATAAATCCCAAACCCCAGCAGCTGCTGCTCACTTGTCTTTCCTCACCCCAGCCCCAGCAAGGCTTTATGAGGTTAAGCAGGGCTGAAAGGCTGAATTCCAGACAAGGAGGGGGGTGGGCAACATGTCCCTTCCCATCCCAGCCCCTCCTGTGACCACTGGGATACTTCTGAGGAAAAAAACATAGACAAGATACTGAGATGTGGGGAAACATCATGAGGTCCTGGTGTCTGCAAAAGGAATAACAAATAAAGTAATTGGTCCGTAGCAATGGAACAAAAAATGGGAGTTTGGTATCGAGACTGCTGGACATGGAAATCTTCCCTGTTTCTCTTGGCATCTTTAGTTTTAACACTGATGAACACTGACCAGGGACACCTTAAAATTTTAAACTCGTGTGTTAGGGAGTGTTGACAAGGCTTTTACAGGAGCAGGAGAGAGACACCAAAATAAAAGAAAATTTAAAAAAGGAGCAAAACCTGTCATCCCAAGCTTCACGAACTGTAACCCCACCCTGAGCTCCAGTGCTAAATGTTCAAGCCCTGGCATCACCTCCCTTTGCTTGACAATGCCTCCCAGTTCATTAACATTCAGAGTTAAACCTGGGGGAGGGCAGCAAAAGTCAGGGATCACACAGGGAACGAACTAAGAATTAGATTGACCTGAACCAAACCCCTGGGTCAGAACAGAACTTCACTGAAGGACAAGCAAAGGGGTGGAATTTTGCAGCTTAGCCCAATCTATAATTCATTATGTATCTCTGGTATTTCTAAGAAGGCTACAGCTGTGATATTTAAATGCCAAATCCTTGTGCATTTTTAGGCTCAGACTTCAGTTGTTGCTGTTGAGAAGCTGGAATAGTTTTTGCTCCTCCGTGCTCCCTGTTTAAAATGGAGAGGAAGAAAGGCCTGGCAGCATCCCAGATAGGCTTTATTCTTGTTACTGTAACATCAAGGACATTTTGAATTAGAGAGTCTGGAGCTCAGAGGCACCGATGGTCGGTTCACCCTGTTTTCAAGGTGGTTCTTCACTGGGCAGAGAAAAATTGCTATTTCCTCCTCAGTACACATCTTGACAGGCCAAACTTTGTGATTCCCATGGCTAATGATTTCCAACACATTTTTTCCCTATGGATGAGCAGAACAAAGAAGCATGAACTGGTATTACCAACCAAGCAGATAAGGAGGATTGTGCAATGAAACTGAACGAGGAGGGGGAGAGCAAAAGCAAGAGGTGGTGGCAGTGGAGGGGAAGCCAAATGAGGAGAAGTGTTTCAAATGCAGAGGGGACAAGGGGGGAGCAGAGGTTTTGGTGAGGTCCCTGGGCAACAGCAGAGGTGGTTGAGAGAGAGAATCCACGGAGAATCCACAATTTTACTAATTCTTTAGAGGGTTTTTATAACACAGATCGTGCACGAGTCAGGTGTCATAACCCCATTGGCTCTGTGGGCTAAACCCACCCCAAGGGGCAGAGCTGACACCCTGGCACGTAGTAGAAGATTGTTCACCTAAGAGAAAAACTTCTATCTGAGAAAAACAAGTTGCTGATACAAAGGACTTAGAAAACAGTGATATTATTTAGGCTAACATCTGTGAGAAAGAAAAGATTCTCACAAGCAGTAGAGAGCTAAGATTTTTTCATGGCTAAAAGTTTCTCAGCAGCGACAGGAGGCCTCCTCTCCCTCAAAACGACGAGAACACCAGCCAGCCAGGGGATGTACCTAACTACTTTTTTTTCCAGTTCAAATCTCGTGGCATCCCCTGCCCTACACAAGAAAACCCTGGGTGAAAGAGAGAAGCCAGTTGGAACCCTCCCCCTGCAGCCAGGTCTTTCATTTTTCTTAAGCATCCAGTAATTTGTTCCCCTGGTAACATATATGGGGAAAATTCTTTTAAGAAGAAAAGAAAACAGAAGGAGAACTCCTGAAACCCCAACAGTATCCCACCCTGTGCCTGAGATCATTCTCCAAATGCTCCTTGAGCCTTGGGGCCGTGGTTTTGATTCATACACTTGGCACAAGCTTCCAGATGGACCACCTATTCCGAAATATTCTTTTCATCTTCTCTCCTTGATTCTTTCCTGTTCCTTAGGCCAGAGCTGCGTGAGGCTGAGGAGCAGTGGCTGGGGTTGGGCTGGGGTCGCCCAAAGCAAGAACTGGGGACAGACAGGCTGCTTTTTCTCTTGGCTGTTTGGAGAGAACCTGTCTGGGGCAAGATTTTTAAGTGAAGAAGGTAAAAATCCATCACTGTCAAAACCAAAGGGGAGGTTAGAACACTACTGAATGGAGTAGGGCTTCCAGCTGCTTTTTGCAGCCTTAGGAAATAAATCTAAAAGCTTCAGAATGTCTGTACTGTACATCTCTATTATCAAGGAAAATCTCAGGAAATTTTTAGCTCTTTCAATTTCTGCTATATTTTTTCCATTTTTTTTTTTTTTTTTTTTCACCCCTTGATAAATACATGTGTAGGGAGAATGTAGAGAACATTGCTTATGTGCTTTTGCCTCAGCAACAGAATTAAAACTCCTAGAAAGTATCATGCTAGGATATGCAAATTTGGAAAGATGCAGAGTCTTCTGAATAGCTGGAATCCCCAGGTCCTTGGACCAGCCAGGAGAGCAGCTCTGGATTTTTGAGCAGGTGCACAGATGCAGAAATTTTTGCTCTGTTGTCAGAACACGGCCAACGTACGTATTTTGGTCACCTTATTGTACACAGAATATTGAAACGCAGCAAAGTGCCTTCAGCATGACACTAGCTTCTCTTAAAATGGGAAAGAAACAAAGTGTGTTTGAAAAAGGAAGGATGTGGCCAGATTAGAGAAAAAAAGGTAGAGGCAGACTAAAAATAGATTTGACTGTCTTGTGAGAGAGAGGTGGGCGACTTCATCTTTAACCTACTGGTTAATCCATGAAACCATTTTAAATGTGGGGCTCTCGTCGTGATGTTAAATACAGCTCATAGAAACTGGATTTTTGTTCCACTGGAGTGATCAAACATCTCTTCCCTCACAGTGTGGCATCCCTCACCCTCTGAATCCATTACTGCTTAACAAGCCTCAGTGGTTCCAGAAGCTACAAGGGAATCAGTGACTCCTTTCCCCAGTTTTTGTTGTCAGTCTTGCCCAAATCCCAGCACAACCCAGGAGCAGAGCATGCTCGATGCAGACTCCTGGCAGCTTGCATGCACTGCTTCATTTTACTTCTGGGGTCTGGGCAACATAAATTTTTTAAGGTAAGGCTGGATCTCAAACATTTGTCAAAGGCATGGCTGGTGAAGCTGAGATCCATCTCCGTCCTCTTGCCACTCCCTCACTGTTTTCTTTTTTTATTCCTCCCTCATCTAAACTGCTGTAACCTGTCCCAAAATACATAGTCATCCTCTTTACTTCCCCCTTTGGCTAAACCATCACACACTATTGGTTATCCTCTGATGTAGGAAAGGTGGTGATTTTTCCAGAGAGTCCTGGAAACCCCTGGATGTGCTTTTGGGCAGATACAGCCACATCTTTGGCACCAGAAACCCACGGGATGGTGTCCCACTGACCTGACATGACACCAGGTCACTGTCGTGCTACAGACCATAACAAATAGTCCTGGTGTCCAGCCCTTGATGGAGTTGACTCCAAGATTATATCTCCAGGGAATCAGCCTTTGGAAACAGACCGGTAAAAATTAACCTTTTCACAAACACTTATCAGAAGTTGTTGAGTTGGGGCTTATTTTTTCCCTTTCTTCTTTTCTTCCACTCTCCCTTAAAGGGACAATAAATGAAGAGTTTATCTGAAATTTTCTCAGCAGGACAACTGCATTAAAGTACCAGGCAGGATCCGCCATTGTATAAATCAATATGTTCTCTCTCGGGCTTGGGCCTTCTGATAATAAGCTAAACAAGAGCAGCTTCATGGCTGTAATCAGCAAACAGGGGAGCACAAGAGCTTTCCTCATGCTAATAGGGGGAACGGGAGGTTGTTAATTTGATCTGGAGTGTGGATTTAGTCCCACCTGCAGTGGAGCTGTTTCTGCAGTTATCTCTTATTTCCAATCCAGACATGCTCTGGGAACCATTACCATATTTATGAACCTACCTGGACTCACTGAACATGCATGAAAGGGTTAGAAAGACCTATCTGTTTTACCAGCTGTGCAGCCAGCATCTGCAAATGAGAAAAGGAGAGGAAGGAGGAAAAAAGAGAGGTTATTCTGCATTTTCAGTGTGTGTATTGGCCCTCAAAGGCAGCATTCATTAACCTTAGAGAGCAGAATGACCCATCCTGGCCAGATAAATCTGCCCTGGTGACATGTATCAGGTCACAATATGTCCCTGTTCAAATTTACCCCAGTGTCAGGGCAAATTTCCCTTAGTGTGCCTGATTTATTGCATTACAGGGCAGGCAAGCGGAGAACATGGGCCGTGGATCAGAAGATACAGGTGACAGGGAGCAAGAGGAGTCTGTGCTGCAGGTTCTTATTCCAGGCTCAGGAATGGGTGTAATAGGTGATTTTAGCCAAGCAAGAGGATTGCAATGATTATGACACAGCACATCTTCTTTATCAAGGTAATGAGCAGTGGTAAGAGGCCTTAAATCCTTGGACAGGACATGTTCAGGATCTAAAAAGCATGATTGCAGCTGTTCTAAATGAAAGGTTCCTGGTACGTTTTCTTTGCTATCTCTGTTATCACTCATCTAATCCCTTAGTGGTCTAGTAATCCCAAAGACAAAGGCAATGAAAAATAGTCTTGAATTAAATAGTGTGAATTTTATGAATATAATGTACCACTGTAGACTCCATTGCTCAGCCTTGGGCACTGAGGACCCGCTATTTCACAGCAAGGACATTGGGGAGTGTGTCTTTTTGGGGTAGCCTGCAGGGGATTCCCATCCCTCCTGAATTCATAGGCTGAGGTTTTAAGTAGAGCACCTCTTTAAGCTTCTGGGAATGGGCTCTTTCATTTTTGTCTTTGAAGAGGAGATGACAGAGGGATTGTAATGCTGTCCTTCACACGGGCACTGAAAAATCAGCTACACAAGCCACAGGGGTGGTTTCCTTACAGAGAACAGGTCAGATCTGCTAAGAATTTACTGGGCCTAAAGAAAAAAATCACTGTAAAGGTAAGGAAAAAAATTTGTGGGTTTCTTGGACTTGTCTCTATGTAGTAGCACAGACATGAAGAAGATAACACTGAGAGGTGATTCACTCTGCTTGCTCTGGTGAGAGCAGATCGGCAGCTACTTATACCCTATGTAAGGGAAAAGGAAAAAATATTGATCCAGAGTTCCCACATTTTTGATCTACATCCTTGTGCTTCCCCTAAAGGAAATTTATTGCTCCTCATCAGCAATAAATCAGAAGCCCAACTTCCCTGCTCCTTCTCAGACAGAAACACTGCTGTTCAGAGTGAGAGAAACTCCCCAAAGTGCAGCATAGGAGGGTCAACACACAGACAAGTCTGGGTAACATTTCAGAGCTAGGAGAAGAGAGACAGATCAGCTGCAAATATGCTGGAAAATAGCAAGCTTTGAATCATATTTATTTCCTTTAATAGCTGTATTTAGTTTGTACACTGCTGTACAAATAGATATGTATTTATACTAATATTTATAAATGTATGTATAAATATGTCTTTGCAAATATTTGTTTATTAAAGCAAACTAAATGAATACATATTTATAAGGAAATATTTAGTGCTTTTAATAAACATACACAACCTGCTGCCATTCTGGAAGGTAAAACAAGGTGAAGAAAATGGAAAGCAAACCTAAGCAAAAAATAACCTTAGATTGACACTTTCTTCCTAATGGATCCCAAAGCTCTGTTTTACTCACCAGTGAGAGATCCTTCTGATGTGCAGCAGTTTCTGGGATGAGATACAGTAATTGTGTAACCAGAATAGCAACACCATGGCTGAGTGCAGGCTGGGAAGTGAAAGACTGCTTTTCCAATGAAACATGGGCAAACTCATCCTGGATGAAATTATTCCCAGTTTACAGCAAGTAAAGTCCTAACCACAGTATTGAGCTGGGAGCATGTCTGTAGTGCAGTTCTGTATGTAGGGGAAACAAGCTTTATAGAGTTAGATAACAGCAGTTTGGAGGTCGATGAGAACTAAAAAAAGAAAAAAGTAGAATAAATTTGCCCACTCTGAGCTCAATACTGCTAGTTTAAAGCAAGCTTGGGTACTTTTCCAGCAGTGCTGCTGCATAGTCACTGAATCCTGGAGGAGTTCATAGAGGCTGGCATTTGGCTTTGACTCTAGGGTCAATTTAGCTGCTCTGGCAGAATGAGAAATAAGATCCCAGGTCTTCGTCTCCTGTGCTCTCCAGCCAACTGAGTGACATGGAGGTAAAACTGGTGTGAGCAGGAATTGGGATCTCTAATGAACAGGAACTGCCAGGAGCTTTCCAATGCCTGCAGGAGGTGTCAGGATGGTGACTGCTGGCACAGGACAGACTGGCACAGGACAGATAACATTTTGTCTTGGGTTGTTTCCCAGACTTGTTCTGAAAGCAGCTGGGGTATTTACTGTGGGAATTTAGCCTTGAGATAATGGCCCCTGGGATCTACAGGTACCAATTTCTCCTACATGCTTCCCTCCAAAGGAATTGCTCTAAGGCCTAGTGGCAGAGATGAGTCTGGGACTATTCTCTGTGTGATGTAGAGAAATCCCTTCTGGTATGACACCTCAGACACAGCCTCACAAGGGTTCTGCACTGGCCATTCCCAACTCTTCCTCACCCTCCTTGCCCACAGATTTTCTCCCTCCCATCACTTCCCGAGGTGATTATTCCTCTGCAGCTGTAGATTACTTCTGCCAAAACCTCATCCACACCTTTGTCAAAGAGTTCAAAGCTGCTCTCAGCCTGAAGATGCTGGATTAACACCAGGTCTTGAATTAATTCTGCCCAGGCAGTCCATCCTAGTCCCTCTCACAGCCACCTCTTCTAATCCTGCAGTGATTTTCAGTCCTTCAGGTTTCCAGACCCTTTGGCCTCTCCCAGATGTGGCATGGAGCAGCCTCTGGCTGCCGGCACAGACTCCACATGAGAAGCCAGACATTGCTCAGGTGGAAAACAACTCCAGCGAGACATTCCATTCCCCCCCCACCACCAACTTCTTTTAACCTCCCAGCTTTTGGAGGAGTGCCAATCCCAGCTGATTTCAATACCCAGGGGACTGGGCTGTAATTGCCATAGAGGGGGATGCAGCCAGCTTTGCTTTTTCCTTCCCCACAGACAGGAAGCCGTGCAGCCGGACGCCTTTGGAAAGAGGATCAGGTCATCTCGGCACTGACTCAAAGGCAACCAAGCCCTCTCTCATCACTTAGATTTAAATCATAACGCTTTTCCCCACTCCAAGGTCTCATTAGTGCCCCTGGGCTCATGGAGCAGTAGAAATGGAGTATCCTTGCCAGCTTGGGATTGTTATTTCTGTCATACTCAGCAGGAAAGCAGGGCCCTGCTTGGTTTAGTAACTGCAGTGCAGGGTTTGATCTCAAACACTCTACTTTTCAGCAGTGCAATTTAACCTAAGTCTGTCCACTCCTCCAAAGCAAGAGAAACTTCCTGGTATCAACATATGTCTCAGCACTGCCTGCTCTGGGCCTGCTCTGTGTTCTGGATGTCTCTGTAAATGAACACTTTTCAAATGCCATCAATATTTTATGAATTTCTATCTACTTTAATGGGGGATTGTAAAAGCATTTAACCATATTGCACCCAATCTCTCAGACACTGCATTATTTCAGTATAGATGTTTTATTAGAAGCAACTGGCACAGCTACTGTGATACTGTTTAAATATATACATAATGTATATATATATCTATTTCTCGAACTGAGTGAAATCAATGAGCAGGGAAGAGGAAGCTCTGTCTCAGGGTTGTTCTGACGTGCCCGAAAGGTTTCCTTTGCTGTGATTTTCTTGACTACAGGTAGGCTCTTTACATGACTTTTTATAGACTGAGCTCAGACTTGACTCTGGCTGTCTGACTGCTGCAGTGCTATTGCCAGCCAGTACGCTGTCCCAAGCACTGGGTGATCTTCCACCTGCCCCAGAAGGGAGGAATGGAGGCTGATCACGGTGCAGGAGGGCAGGTGAAGCTCTGGCTTGGGTTCTCCTTGCCCACTGATGGCAAGGGTGTGTGAAAGAGGTAGGAATGAGGCGGAGGGACTTCTCCATGCAGGCAGGGAAGGGTTTATTGGAGAACACAAAAAAAACGTGGAAAAAGCTGAGAAAATGGGGTGGGCATGGGGTTTTATGCCCCTACATAATGGGCATGGAAAACACATAATAAGCAATAATACATCAGTTATGGGGTATTACAAGTGCAGGGAGAAGGGATTAGAGTGAATGGGGAAAGGTGTAGGTGGCAGGAATAACAGGGGCCAAGCAACCACCAAGTAACATAGAACTTCCTGGAAAGGCAACCAAATATGAAGAATAAGGGGAGGGCAGCCAATACTCAGGGTACTTTACACAGCCTTTTGGGTGCTCACTATAACTTCAGGGTCCTTGAGCTGTGGAGGCATCAAACCAATGGGCCCTTTGGTCTGCTTGGTCCAGCTGACCATGGCTCACCACAAAATCTGATAGCCTAAATCCAGATGGAAAGATGTGGCATTATCTAGAAATATGGCCAGGGTGAGTCCCTGCTGCTCAGCCTGAGACTTCCCTTACTGAGGACACCCCAAAGCCCCCTGACTGACCAGGGCTCAGCTGTGAGTTCATTTCCTATTTTGCTCTTGCTGGCCACCTGCAGGCACAGGCAGGACAGTTGGTGTCAGCCATGCCAAGCAGAAATCTTCCAGATATTTAAAGGATTTTGCCAAGAGACCCAAAAATCCTTGCTATGCCCCCATCTCTGCTTTAGCAGTGAGTGAGAGGCTTGTGAAGAGCTTTGGGAGATCCAGCCCCAGACTCCCAAAGCACCCTGAAGCCGAGAGGCCACCTTGCCTCAGAGCAGAACCACCTCTGTCAGGAGAGGATAAAGATGCCACTTTCTCCTTCTCTCCTCCTCCTCCAACCGTTGTTTATTTCCAGCACTGCACAAAGGCCTTTAAAACCCCACTGAGCTGCTTTTGTCTGTGTCTCTGTTGGGTAAATGAATTCATGGTCTTCCAGGCTGATTTATGGATGACTGCTGTTCTTGGAGCAGGAGGGTTGGTGATTTTATACCTCCAGCCATGCGGGACAGGAGCTGTTCTGATCAAAGAGGCACCGATTTAGCCCTGATGGATTCCAGCTTGAGGAATTACAGAAGGATCCCATTCACACTCCACAGCCATCATAGGGCAGATGCATCTTCTGCCATCAAAAACACCAAGTCTGAAGCTTGGGAGGCTGGAAATTTTTACCCTTTCTAATTTTTCCTATTACCCATAAAATCAAGCAGCTGTTCAGCCGTAGGTCTCAAGCCCAGTGATGTTAAAACAACCGTATACAAGTTGGTGCTCCTGGTTGTCTCTTCTGTATCTGGGGTGTTGGCAGAAGGAGGAGCTCCACAGTGCAACAGAAAGAGCTGCAAAATGATTTGGGCTGGAAAAGACCTACAGGATCCAATCTTTGTCCCATCATCACCTCGTCAACCAGCCACATCCAAACATTCCAACTCCTGTTGGTTCTGATGGACTAAAGCACCTCACTGGGTTTGCCCTTCAGGATTTGTGCAGTCAAGCAGTCTCCTTACCTCACTCACTGGTTTTTAGCATCAGTTAATAAAATATATTCTCATATTAAATAAATAGAAATTTTTATTATAGCTATTATGACAATCATTATTATATTATTATATATTAATTATTGCATATGGCAACCTGAATTTTGTATAAAGTTCCATATATAGTGGTTCAAATCATTGTTTTAAAACTTTTCTATCAAATACTTCTAAGCCACAAATAGATCCTAGATATTCCTTTTTGTAGGACAGATAGTACCCACACAAACCCAAAGTTTATACTCCTGTAGAGTTCTTTTTTTTTAATATTTTGGTTGCAAATGCTACAGTTTTCATCCAGATACCCTCCTCCTCCATGCCAATATCCAGCCAAGCTGTATTTCCAAATCTTTTCTATATTGTGACTCCTAATCAAAGTCAAAGAGGTATAAAGAATAAGAAATTCAGAATTTCTCCTGCCATCTGTCCAGAAAGGAAGGTCACAAACTACAGTAACTTCTGGACCTATTCATCAAACTCCTGGAAGTCACAACTCCCAGATTAAAAGAGCAGTGATTGATGATACCTTTTCCAGGGATTACATTGGAAAAATGAGCTACTTGTAATGGGAACAGAGAAGAAATTAGTTCTCCTATCTCTCTTGAGTCTCAGTGGAAGAGGAAAACTGCAGATAAGAGGTTAAATCCAAAAATCGTTCCTTCCCACAGCCTGACCACTGAGCTTAAAAGTTCTTTACTCATCTTCCTCCTTTTACATTTTCTCTACATGTCCTCTACTTAAGGAGGTTTATACCCTTGGCTCATCCTGATTACTTTGGCTACATCAAAATAGGATACTTGTAGTAGAAACTTTATTTAAGTTCTTTTAATATTTCTGGGTCCAGGACCAATAAAACTTGTCATTCAAGTTTTCACAGACAACTTTGCTGACTTTTAACAAAAACTTCATAGTTTCCCTCTGCCTTTAGTCTTAACACCTTCCTGTCATGCTTTGGTCTCATGAGGTGGTTAGGCACTGCAGTGATAGAATATAGGGAAATAAGGAAATATTTGTGCTATGACTCATTACTACCAGAGGGCCCTCGGTACACCTGTGGAAAGTCACCCTGTAAAGTCACCATTCATCACTGGCAAAAACAGAGGAGAAGAAAGACGGGAGATATAAAAGAGTGGCCTGGATAAGATGTAAGCTCTCCAACGTGAGGGGAGCTTTATCGCTGTGAAGGACTCCTCACTCCCAATTCCAGTGACAGGGCTGTTTTGACAAGGCTGTTTTAACAATGCTGAGAGAAGTGAGATCAAAAGACACTGATTTGTAAGAAGCCTGGCCCCACAAAGAAGAAGCCAAAGCTGTCAGGAACACAAAGTCAGGAGTTGCAGCAGTGTGACAGGGAGGCTCCCCAGGAGAACAGGTGACACCGAGGCAAAGCAGATGCAAAGGAGAGACATTATGGGCACGGAGTTTGTTGCCGCTTTTTCTCCAAGCACAGGGTGTTTTCAAAGCAAAATATGACTTTCATTGTCAAGAGAAGCTGCTTCTAAGTTACTGCTTGCTGTTGTTTGACAGAGGCTCTGAAGGTGGGCTGGGAGCTACAAACTCTGGCTGCCATCTGCTCTGTTGGTGTTTTTAAGAAACATGGGAAGGATCTGATTAGGATACACTGAGAGATCCTAGTGTTGAGAATCCGGGCTGTACAGCCCTCACTACATAAAAATGAAGGTATGGACTGGTCACTTCAGAAAGGTTTTATCACAGGGTTCATATCCAGGGCTAAAAAGGGAATCAAACAGGATGCCCTGCTTTGGTGTTTGCAGACATGTTCTACTCCACAGGGTGGAAGTATCTGGAAATAATGTGGAAATAATAAAAATCTGTTCCTATTATAAGTAAATACTGAATAACATAAAGCAGAGAAATTAAAAGCACAGTTCATCAAGCAGTGCAATGACAGCATCTTCTCACTCAGCACCTCAAGAGTAAAACCCAGCCCCATAGCCAGGTTGGCTCCTGGGGGGCCAGGGCAGAATTGCATCTCTGAGCAGAGCTATTGTGGCTTCCCTGTGTAGGATGCATCCACCACACACTGAGGAATCCCTGCACATGCCACGTTCCTGAGTGAAAGCCCAGACATGTGAAATATGAAAATGATCACAGCTTGGACGGGGGATGCCAAAGGGAGGCTGAGAAATCCTGGGTGTTCGCCAGCCATTAACTCACCACTTAAAAGATGAACAATTATCCAAAGACAAAGCAGTGTCATGCAGTCTCTAGGAAGGCATCAGACTGATAAATAAATACCACCTACATTGTTTCTCCAGGATGCCAATAGTGTCTCCATTTCTCTCACTTCACTAGGAAATCTGTGGCGTCTCCTTGGGGCTGCCTAACCATCTCGTCAGGGTCAGAAAGGCTGAGGTGAGGATTTTAAATCTCACCACACTGCTTTCCTGCATTGTGTGTATCCTCATTGGCCCCACAACGTTAGGCATCAGCCCAGGTGACAGCCCAAAGCCTCCCACCCAGGCTGTGCCTCAAGAAGCCTTTTCCATCAGAACATTCCTGAAGAGATGTGACCTCACTACTACTGCCTTGCAGACAAAATTTTTGTCCAACCTCTCACTTCATATCTCATAACCACTGAAGGGAAAGTGCTTCCCTCTGGTCTGAATAAATGCAGCCTGGTTACACTCACACATCTTTCCAGGAGACAGAGATCCCTTTCCCAGCCCAGTGCTGTCAGTGTGTCCTCACTGCAGATCCCCCCTGTCCGGTGGCACCCGTCGTCTGTCACTTCAAATATAAGCTGCACATACTTGCTTTCACAGTCCATCTTAACCCACCCTCACCCTCATCTGCCACTCAGCCTGGAAAGGTTGGTTCTCACCTTCAGTTGGCCCCTGGTGCCAGTCTTCCCTCACCCACTTCTTCCATCCTCAAACAAGTTATTGTTGTGTTTATCCCATTCTGTTCCTCGTGCTCTCTGTAACACTGCAAGCCTATCTCAGCCTACTCCTTCAAAATGCTTCCTAAATCAAACTCACCATTGTGATGTCTGAAAAACCCATGGCAATCACAAATAATTTTATTATTTCCCTACATTTCTGTCTCTCTTACACATTTCTGGCTTTATACTTGGATGGGAAGCACTTTGATAGTGTTTGAATTTCATTTTGTGTGTGCAATATCCAGCATACACAAGGCCCAGTCCAAGCTTGTCACCTTTGGTCATCACTTGCTCTTGGACTTTATGATCTTGAAGATCTTTTCCAACCTAAATGCTTTTATAATTTCTATGATTTCTACTTGTGAATTTCTTTGTAGAAATACAGTTTATGGCTTGTAAGAAGGACTACAGAAATTACTTGAGTCTGCTTCCCAAGAGGAAAACTCAAGAAATGCACAGCAGAGGATGTGCTAGGGGCAAGAGAGTATAAATAGTAAGAAATTACCCTTGGATTCTGGAGCACATCATCCCATATTTCTAAAAATGAGAGCATTTTAGCTTAGTTGTATGACTGGAAGGAGCATCTGTCTCTTCACCAGAAGAGCAGCCCTCTCTAGGCTGAGGCAGGGAGGAAACAATATCCAGGATGGAGTTCATTCTGACAGCATGTGCTCAGGACAAATCAGCCATCAGTCACTCACTGCTGCTGATGCTGTTCCTAAGCTCGGCAGTGACTGCATCACCTTGTCCTGTGGTTCCCAGCCCTGGCTGGTGCTGTATCCTCTATCCACACCATAACCACATTAGGAGGGAATTTGGCTGCCCACCTGTATAAGCACCCCCTCTCCCTAGACCTCTGTCTGCTCTGAGATGGACCTTTGCAAGAGAGAGGCTTTCTCAGAGTGTTGTTTCTCATTCAGGACAGCAGACATTGCAGTGTGACAGCTCTGTCACTCCAGCTACCTGGTGTCTTGCATCCGAGATTGAACCAAGCTGGTGAGCCAGGCTCTGCTTCCTCCTTCAGTGCACTGCCCTGAAATAACAGGTCTGGGCTGGCAGCAAAGGGGAGGGGAAGCCCTCCTCTGTCATTTGGAGAGACCCCCACTGATCCCACATCCATTGGCTTCCCCGCAGGAAATTGCATGGCATTTAAGGCCTTTGGTCTGGGCTCTCACTGTAAACTTAATCCAGGTAAAACATTTCCCGGGCTTTCAGAGCCTGGAGGCCTTTCAGAGGCTCCTGGAGTGCATGCAGGGAGAAACTGCAACAGAGAGAGAGCACGTAAACATCAGACTCACTGAAAGCAGCTGGAAATGCTGCCAAGGGAATGGGAGTGTGGCTCCTTGCTGGGATGGATCCTGGCTGGATGCTGGGCACCCACCAAAGCTGCTCCATCACTCCCCTCCTCAGCTGGACAGGGAGAGAAAATACAAAGAAAGGCTTGTGCATTGGATAAGGGGTGGGGAGTGATCACTCAGCACTTCTTGTCACAGGGAAGCCAGCCCTGACTCTGGGAAATTAGTTTTATTTATTACCAAGCAAATCAGAGTGGGATAATGAGAAATAAAAACTAAACATCTTCCCCCCACTTTTCCCTTCCTTCCAGGCTTAACTTCACTTAGATTTTCTCTCCTTCTTCCTGTCTGTGGTGCAGGGGGGCAGGAATGGGGAATCTGTCAGTTCATCACACATTGTCTCCGTTGTTCCTTCCTCCTCAGGGCTCCTCACTCTTTCCTGCTGCAGTGTGGGACCCTTCCCACAGGAGACAGTCCTCTGTGAACTTGGGGTCTGCAGAGTTGTTACTCTCACATATTCTCACCCCTCTCTTTAGCAATTGCTACCCTGGAGCAATTTTTCCCCCTTTTTAAACCTTTATCCCAGAGGTGCTGCCACTGCCCCTGATGTGCTCAGCCTTGGCCAGCAGTGGGTTCATACTGGAACCACTGCCACTGGCTCCACTGGACATGGGTCCAACTTCTGGCACCTTCTCCCAGCAGCCACCCTGTAACCCCTCTGCTCCCAAAGCCTTTCCATGCAAACCCAGTCCAGGGCACAACCAAACCATGAAGCAAAACACACAGCAATCTGTATTCAAACAATGTCCAGTGAGCACTGCCCTGGCCCACATTGTCCATTTGTGCCCAGAAGTCACAGCCAGGGTGAGGTAATGCCAAAAGGTGAATTTAAAGTGAAAGCTGCCACCTGTGAAATCAAAATTACCAATTGTTCTTTATGGACACAACATTAAAATGGATTCTGTGTGAGGATCTGAGAATGGTGGTTCATTGATCTTTGCATCCCTGGTCTGCCCTGGGGTTTGCATTCCTCAGCTGGACTTCAATTCCCTTCACACATTGTGCTCCTTCCTTGGGTCAGGTGACTGTTGGAGTAACATAAGATTTAAAATGACTTTTTGAAAGGCTGGTGTTTCCCAAGGTATGGAATTCTTATTTGAAATAAACCCTTATTATTTAGTCTGTACTTGTAGTTCTGAAAGGAACTGGCATAGAGACAGATTTTATGCATTGATAGACAGAATGTGATAAGTTCTGAAGCATAGCTTTCATTCTGGAGGTAGAAAAACTATACATTGTTTACCCAGTGTATAACTAAGATATTAACAATTCCCCTGGAAATCACTGGTCTTAATGCAGTTTGAGCAAACAGCAGGAAATAGTGAATTCCCTCCTGTCCCTAGAAAACAAGGTTTGAGATATACTTGAATGCTACAAAAGCACAGTGGTAACCTGTAGAGCCTTCTCCTGAATTTTTGCCCTGCAGTTGCAACCTGTAACTTTCCTGGTGTGTACATTGGTATCTGTAACTGGATCCTGAATACATTATTCCCCTTTATTTGGTTGCAGCTGCAATCCCCAGCAGCATCTAAATTGGATCCCAAGAGTACAAAATATTGTTTGTTCCTAGAAGTACACTGGGTCTGGCCAGTCCTTGTGGATATCCATGTGGGTGCCACGTACATAGTGTCTGAAGCAGTTTTTAGGAACAGTTGGAGTGGATTTCATAGAGGAATAACACAGCTCTCTGAGAGATGGGGACAGTCCACAAAAGTACTCAGTGTTCAAAAATTAATGAATGCCATTGATTGAGTTTATCCTAGAAAATGAAAGAAAAAATTTGCAATTTTTGGGACAGAAAAGGTACATTTCCTCACATGTACGTTACCATCTGGCATGGAGATGTATTAATATCTTGCAATATTTAGGTCATAAATCAAATCTAAGACCTTATTGCACGTTCAGAGAAAATTACTTTCTAGTGACATATGCCATAACCTTCAACTTCTATAAATTAATAAAGTTCTAGCAAATATACTCAAATTCAGGTATTTTGCACCAACATTTTATTTTTATGGATGCTGTTAACCACTTGTAATGGTGGGGGTCTTAGGTCAAGGCAGAGAGTTTATTGCAAAGCTAAAGGAAATTACCTCCCAGTGACCCAGGGTGTGAACTTCAACTCCCACCAGAGGAGTTCGGATCTTGCTGGCTGTTGATGCCACAAGACACCAAAATTATAGGCTGGGGCCTCTTAAAGGATTTTTAGAAGGAACACAGTCATAGCTGGCTACACAATTCAAGCCTTTTGAATTGTGTGGATTTAACCCACACCTTGCCACAACACACTGGTTACAATTCATGCTGTTAACAGTCTCTTTGTGACTTCAGAATTCATCATGAAAAAATGAGAATATGTGAACAATTTGTCTTTCAACAGTAGAGGTATTTTTATGCAGCTGAGTAATAAACTACTTCGAAGGGGGGAAATCTTGCTTTACAGTATCTTAGTTAAGTTTACCTTTTAAATTTAGTCTTATTTGCTAATTTTTGTAAAAGCCATGTTTGTCTGAGTCAAATTTCTCTGTTATAGTTGTGCAAAAAAGGACTGAAATTTGCTACTTTCAGGCTGAGTTTTCAGGATATAGGTCCATTTGCAACAAGAATAAAATTCCGGACAGAAGGTTCCACATGATGTAACTTATTCTTTTCTGGCTCCTTGCCCATGCTTGCAACTTGCTCCCTGGCCCATATATTTTGATTAATTACCATGTTTGATTTACCTCTTACCTCTCTCAAGAGCCCAAAGCTCTTAACCCGCCTAGTTTTGTACCAGAGTCCTTCTGCCTGGGCCATCTCCCCTTGCGTTTGTTGCTTCTCTCTGAAACCCCCACCTTCCTGCCCAGACTTTCCCCTATCTCACTGTCTTCATCCCTGAGCATCCCATCTGCTCCTTCCAGCTCTTCCCTAGGGAACCCGAGGTAAGGATGGTTTTTGACTTCCCATTCCACATCAAAAAGTTTATGAAATCCAAATGGTGCTAATCTGAATCTCTCCCCTCCTCTTTCAGTGATTCCCGAACAACATTTCTGCTTTGGTCACCATGTCATAAATTTGCATTTTTCTCTCAGGCTCCTGGATTCTTTTTTTCCCCTCAGTCTGTAGTTTACATGAAAAACATTTTATACAAAGACTTAGCATGTCTTTTCCTCTCTTTCTTTTCCACAGTTCCTTCCAGCAGATAAAAGACCAAGATGCGGTGGCTGGAATCTGAGGTTGTCCGTGTTAATGCCACAAATTAGAGGCTTGTTTTTAACAACAAGAACAATTAGTCATCAGAGCAGGCTCCTAAGAGGTACAGTGAATCAGCTGCTTTTGTGGAGCTCGCTGACTTTACCAAAGGCTGTACTTTTGAATTAAAGTAATGAGTTCTGCTTCGAGAAACGCTGGGTGAGCTCCTGCCCTTTGTGTTTTGCAGCGCTGAGGCTGAATTCATCCTAATGGCCTTCTTTGGCCTGGGAGGCTTTCAAGTTCAGCTTCAAGGCATTTTGTCACTTTTCTCCTGCCCAACTTCATCTGGCTATTCCTCCTCTGCTCTTTCCATGTCCTGTGTACTCTTGGCTTCACCCAAGCACTTTTCTACACGGATGTTTTTTCAGTAGCTAAAGTTCAGTGGATTCCTGCATGGAGATCTTGACATCTGACTTCTTTTAGAATGAGATCATAGATGTCCAGGATCACAAAACAACTCAGATTATATCCCTTTGGACACAACACTGGCAATAAAATGGACAACATAGAAGATTTCCTGTTCATCTCCTGATTTTCGGTGTCTCTGCTACTGGTCCTAATCCAGCCTGGTCAGAGGGAGGAGAGAGGATTCCAAGTACTACCACTTTGGAAAATTCATCCATGAAAAGGAGAAAGAATAACTGCTTAGGATGGTCTGGGAAGAACAGCAATAATTCATGTGCTCTTCCCTGGCATTTTTATTAATAGCTTCTAGAGACAGGATAGTAACCATGATGGTCTTCTCCTCTGACTGGGTCTGGCATTTACAGATCAGTAAGATGAGAGGGTGCAATAGCAAAATGATCCATGTAAATAATCATAGCCAATTCTACATGATTTTAAAATTATTTCCAAAATATATGCATAAATTTCACCCAAAGCTTGTGTCATACTGACAGTTTTGGGCTTTTTTTTTTTACAATGCAGAAAACATTTTGCACATCTCCCATTTGCCTCAGGTTCCTCTAAATAATGATACTTTTAATTTATTTTCCAAATTCTGAGCAAATATATTTTCTGTAAAAACCCATGGCTGTAACACAAAGTCAGGGCTCAGGAGGAAACTTCTGCACATTTCTTTAGCAGGTTGGCAATTCATGTGGCCTGGCCTCTCCCCTTCCCTGCTTCCCTCTCTAACCCTGAACTCCTGGCTTTAAGGACTTCATCCAATCAAAGCATAAAACTTTTAAATAAAACAAAAAAGAAAACTGAAGTTGGATGTCAGGAAAAGATTCCTATCAGTGAGGTCTGCCAGAGTATAGAATAATCTCCTGTGGGGAGCAGTGGGAGTCCATCACTGGGATAGATTAAAACTAGATGAAACTAAAATCAAAATCAATATCATCATTAAGGGAAGCAGCCTGAAAGACTCAGGGATAGACAAGAAAATTTGATGCCCCCAGAGTTTAAGAAAATGGCTATGACCTGCTGTCTTGCATTTAACAAGGGGTTTGATCAGAAAGATACTTGGAAGATGGAGGTTTTTTACAGCACCTTCTTTTTCATATGTGTGTGTGCTTAGTTTTTGAGTAGTTTTTGCTTTAGGGGAGAAAGGTCTTTGGTATAGAAAGCCCCCAATATTTAATATATATTTTTTAAAGTATAATTAATATCACTAATAAGGTAATTTATTAATTGGGATTTTCTACAATGAGGAAACAGCTCAACATTCAGCACTGACCACTGACAATGCCAACAAAGAGACTGCTTGGGGTTGTCTGTTCTTGCTTGCAGAGGATCTGGACCTTAGTTAGCTTTCAGGATCTGTCCCTGATATCTTCTGGCTCAAGTACATGTATTTAAGGTCAGATTTTTCCAAGCCCAAAAATAAATGGGACCAGATGCACAAATAAAAATAAATAAATAAGTTATTCTTTTTTTCTGAGCCTTTGGTGTGGGCATCTGCTCACTGCTCTGTTTCCATATTTTCACATCCTTGGAAGAAATTATCTCCTAATGGGGTATTTGGGGAGGGGCAGAATGCTCCCATTTTACCAGATGCAGCAACTCCCAGAAATGAGCAGCAGGTCAGAACCCAAAGACCTGGTAGCACTACAAATATTGCTGCTGAATGTTTTTCACTAAGAAATTCTCCAATTACAGCACTCATACAAACTAAAGATGCTTTATACCAGATCCCCTTAACAGGAGAGGGGGTTTCCACTAGGAAATATCCATTGACAGACCCAGCTTCAAAAAGCAAACCAAAAACCTGCTCCCTAATGGGAATAACACCCTAGTTTTCTCCTACACAACCCAGAGCCCTGTTCTTTTGGTCATAATCCTTTCAAACAGAAACAGCCGTGGAAAAAACCCCTCCAAGCTGTTAGAAACACAGCACTTCATTTCTCCTGCAGTATTCTCCTGACACCAATAATTCCTGGTGCTCCCCTCAGAGCTCCTTGTGGTTCCCCACCTCTCTTCTCATGCACTGGCTCCTGACAGCCTGGGTAAAGGACAGCAGAGAATGTGTGTTAGCTGCAAAATAAAGCCATGTTTTATTGTTCTGACCTCTGTAATGCCAGATGTAAATCAGCCAATTGCCTTTATTAATGATTTGTAGGCAGCAGTGTTTGAGCAGAACAGTTTTGTTTTATCCTAGGGGAAAAAAAAAAAATAAAGAATCTTGGGTCCTGGAGATTGACTCCAGCTGTCAGGAATCATTAGGTATTTGGTACTTCTGGAGGTGTTGGGCTGTGGGTCCATGTTGGATAATCCCTCAATCCCTAAATCATTTCACTATAAACATAATCATAATGTTTTGTGAGTACCAAAGCCGGTGTTGGGTATGTGCCAGCATCCTGGGATGGAGCTTGTCAAACGATTTCTCCAATTGCCTCTGGATGTAAATGGCTTGAAATCCTGCTTGGCAGGGCTGGGGATGCTGAATCAGCAGTGGAAAAGCCACGTGCACCTGTCCTGTCCCTGCAACTGTTCTGCTTCCACCTGGGAAGTGATGAAATCCCTGCTGGGATCACACAAGAGTCCAAGGAGCTTGGACCAGAGCTCACCCTCTGCCTGAATCATCTTCTTCCAAAACCAGAAAAATACTCCATCCTAATTCCAGTGGCTGCCTTTGTCTTGGGAGCTGTTTGCTTCCTTGTTATGGATCTTCCTCCAAGACCTAGCCAGGGGTCTGAGCTCTTTCTCTGAGAGTTAAAATGCTGCTTTTCTGATGTCTTATCTATCCAAGATACCCTCTGCAACTCCATATCCCTTGGGGCTGTTCCTTCCAAAGCACTGGACTGAGGGGGACTGCTCCCAGCACATCCCTGGGATGTCTGGGGGGTGCTGGAGAGGGGATGCAGTTTCCCTGGGTTTGTATGGCACAGAGGAAAGAGGTGCTTGGTATTGCACATGGCTTATGCTGAGATTTACTGTGGCCTGAAAATATCACAGATCTCCTTTTGAATTACGTTTTATTACTTTTCCTTGTATCCCAGACTAGTCAGGACTTGTCAAAAATATCCTTTACTTACTGGGCATTAGTGAGATTGAGCAGACTATCCATGCAGCATGGAATGGCAAGAGAACAGCCCATATTTTTCTCATGAAAGTCTCTTTTAGGGATTATACCAAAGGAGAATTTGATGCAATGCAGAATGCATGTTTATGGAAGGATTTACAGAAAGGCTGTTTATCTGGGGACACAGATGACAAATAAGACCAGTCTAGACCAGCTTGTTGAAAAATAAGGAGTAGTTTCAGTTCCTTAGGCTGCAGAGGGCTGGCACTGGAGCAGGTAGCAGCCCTGCTTCCCTTTTCCCTCAGTAGGGAGAACAGAGGATCATGGAGCTGAATGAGGGATCTCAATTTTCTTAGAAGACAGACTGGAAAAGACACATTTGCTTAGCCTAAGCCATGCTGTGTATCAGCCAGAAGCTGCTGAAGGAGGGTCAAGATTTTTTGCTGCTTTGAACAGTCTGATCACCAGGCACCTTCCTCCAGCTGGTTTTCCAGGTCTGTACGTGCCCACTGGATTCATGCTGGAACTGAACTACTCTTATAACTATTCACTGTTTAGGGACCTTGTCCCCACCCACCTTGCATTTATCTTATCTTGACCTCAGGTGACCAAAGCTGTCACGCTGCATTTCTGATAAAAGGACATTGGGCCTTTGCATAATGGCATCAGTATCTCCTGATCTCTTGGGGGAATTCTCTGCCTGGTACATCCTGGGATATCACTTGACATTTCCATGGACACAACTCCTTGGTGATTCACAGTCCTGCTTTGATCAGCCTGTACACCCAATTGTTTCCCCTCTTGTGACATTTGCAGAGGATGTGTTCCCAGTCCCAACACACATAACAGTGGGAATTACAGCATCACACCCCAGCCCCTTGCTCCAGCCCTTGAGATCATCCAAATCTTCCTCTCTGTAGCACCTGTCTCTGAAATCTCATCTCCCAGTACACAAATGCTTGATCATTGCTGAAAAATTACAACCCAAGGTCATTCATGAAGAAATCTTTATTAACTTCCCAAGAAAACAATTCCTTTCTCAATTTTATCCATTATTATCTCTACTTTAACCCCCAGCAGTGAACAGTTTACAAGTCTTATGTTAATTCTCAGCAAAACTAATGAAATTCATATGGCTCTGTCGAAATACTTCACTGAAATCAAGATTGGTTAAATACATTTGTGTGCCTTCCATTCTTAAAAAAAAAAAAAAATTCCTCAGAGAAATGAGGTTAGTCTGGATCCATCTATCTTTGGAAACAGAGCTGATGAGAATGATTTTGGAATGTCTGGATATCTGCTGACAGGAATGGATCTATTTTTGGTATTTATGTATTTATTTATTTTTTATGTAGTTCATATTGTTGTGGCATGTGAGCACATCATGGCTTGCAAAGTATTCATTCTCTGCAGGCTCCTGAAAGAAGTGAGATGAGGCCCATTACAGGGATGGCAACATTTTAGTGATGGCAACATACTCCTGGCCATGTCACAAATATCTGTGACAGAACTAAATCCAGGTCTTTGCTCACATTTCCTGGTGTTTAAATCTTTTGTCTCAGCATTTGTCATCCTTTTAGACTTCTTTCCCTAGGCACCCTCCTATTTTTCTGTTAAAGTGAGTTCACCTTCTGGCAGCTAAGCTGGGACTTTGTCCATCCTAGGGAAAAGAATTTCCAAATAAAACTTTTCCTTCCTTCCTTCCTTCCTTCCTT